>CM059438.1:27635997-27880997 GCA_030390025.1 Squalus acanthias | reverse complement strand
GATATTGTAGCATATGACTCTACTACAATGCTATCAACTTCTGCGTAACTGGGTGATATAAGGAAATATCAGTGTGTATGTCAAGCATTCAAATCAGTCAGCTTTCCCATAATATGCCTCATGTTACAAAGTAAAACGAAGCATTTGGCCTTTTGATGTGAACCGTACTAATAGGTTAAAGGATAAACCTCTATCCCAGAACTTCATTGAGAGATTCTTTACCAGGTTGTTTTATAGTCAAAGCAAACGAGAAGTATTAACCATACATTTGTAAAAAAAAAAAGCTGTATAAGTCAAATATAATACATGTCCAATCCAGTTATGCACAAGTTTATTTTGAATAGAAAAAAAAAGAAAGACTTGCATTTATATAGCACCTTTCATGACCTCAGGATGTCCCAAAGCGCTTTACAGCCAATGAAGTACCTTTGAAGTGTAGTCACTGTTGTAATGTAGGAAACACGGCAGCCAATTTGCGCACAGCAAGCTCCCACAAACAGCAATGTGAATGTGATAATAACCAGGTAATCTGTTTTAGTGATGTTGGCTGAGGGTTAAATATTGGCCAGGACACTGGGGATAACCCCCCTGCTCTTCGAAATAATGCCATGGGATCTTTTACACCCACAGTTTAACATCTCATCCGAAAGACGGCACCTCCAACAGTGGCAGCACTCCCTCAGTACTGCACTGGAGTGTCATTTCATCCCCATTTCATAGTATTCTAGTTTGCTGTAATTTAAATGCCTGGATGCAAATTCACAGCTTATGCAAGAAAAGTAAGTTTTGTATGTATTTAATGGGTAATATCTATTGATTTGCAAGTAAATTGGTTTCAATAGCCTGCAGGATTCAAATCAAGAATATAGCCTTAAATTGCAGCATCAAACTGTAGCATTCCTGATCTGACTTTTGATATTACTTACAAAGAAATATAGTCATGTTATAAAATAAATCAAATGAACTGTGGCAATTAAATTATTACTAGAGTCTGACTACTCTTTAGTGCTTCTAGTTTTTCTGTAATATAGTTTGAGTTTAAAGGTGCACTTTTTAAATTGCATTATGTTGCCTCAACTGCATATATGCAAATTTGAACATATTAAAATTTTCTTCAGGTTCCAAGCATTGGCATATAAGAGGATTTCACTATATTTTGTTTTATATTTTTAACATCCAGCTGCTGGGCAGCTTGACGCAATACCCTGCTTTCAGGGCAAAGCTAAACCGTTCATTTGTTTCTCACAGCAAGTTCCTTTTGCCGAGACGACTCACATTTAGAGATTAGTTTTGAGCCCATTGTGAAATACAGTGTGTGCTATGCACCGGTTTGAAAGAAAATCTCCACAACAGCAGTCAAATATATTCAGAATAAATCATCAGGAAGATGCCATGAAAAGAACCATAAATAAACAATATCTTTATCTTTGAAATCTAAGCTGCATAATTTTTCCTTTCTATTTGAAATAAGTCACTTTTATGTGTGTGTCTAATATTCTATCTAATTTCCAGGAGATAATTCTCAAACGAGCAGCTGATATTGCTGAAGCTCTGTACAGTGTGCCACGTAATCACAACCAGCTTCCTACTCTCGGCAACACCCCAGCTCACAGTGGTATGATGGGAGTGAATTCTTTCAGCAGCCAGCTAGCAGTCAATGTGTCAGAGTCATCACAGGGTAATGACCAAGGTATGTTAGCGTGCTGGAGATAAGTCCTTACAACAGCCGTTTTCCCCTCAGTGTCTAACAAGTCCTGTCCTACATTGACTTTAGAGACCTCAGTAATACTTCAAAGCCCTTTACCTAATTAATCTCCTTGGTTGTTGTTTGACACTGCTACTGGATCCCCTCCTGTTTACTTGGCATGGTAGTGAATTACAATGCCTGCATAAAGTGCTTACATAAAATACTATGCTGCTGCCTCAAATAGTTATACATCTGTTCTTTCTTCTTATTGTGTTGAAAACAGAGAAAATGTTCTTCTAATCAGCCATTATGCAAAACACGCATAAACTTAAAATGTGTTTAACAGTCCAAGTCAATGAGAGAACAGAAAAACAATAATATATGGTATAATTTAATATTAAAGAGAGGATAGTGAATGGGAAACTTAAATACAGAATTTATTCTACGGGATTGGAACCCTGCTAGCTCACAAACGATGATATCATGCATGAGTTATCAGCATTTCCTCATGACTGGAATAAATTTTGTATTCACAGAAAATTATTGACTACATGTAGTTTTCTTCTGAACGTTTAAGTTGTTTATGAATGACATTTAATGACAAAGTAAATACAAGTATGTGGGGCACTTTAATACTCAACATGCTGCTTCTTTTCCCTCCCAAGAAGTGCGTGAACACCATCCTAAAAATCTCTTTTGCATAAATTCTCGAAATTCATATGTTTTTATTTGAACAAAATATTAAATTATAGCAGTGAATTTCAAAGTAACACTGAGGTTGTAGCTCTATGACTTTCAAAGAAAAAATTGTTTTGAAAAGTAGACTTTCCCCACTACATCAAAATATAATGCATGGTTCTCTATACTCTGTTATCCTTTCTTTATAGCAAGTCTTGGAGCTATAACTTCATGTTCACTCATAGCTCACTGCTGTAACACATTTGACTTTTGGCTGAGATTGGCCTTGAGTTTAGTTTTTCATCATGTTAAAGGCAATGTTCCCTCTAATTTTTATTGGCGCCACATGGCCCCTTTCAGGGGCTGTGCGGGCCATTCAAAATACCACGCATGTGTGGTTTTTACATTGAAAAGCCGGCTGCGCGGGATCGCTGGAGCGGTGCACGACTGCGCAGAATTTGGAAAACATTTCTTTTTGCTGCTAAGGGCAGTTTGTGTCCTCTATTCATAGAATCATGGAATGATACAGCAGTGAAGGAGGCCCATCGTTCCCGTGCCGGCTCTCCAAAAGAGCCGTCCAACCAGTCCCATTCTCCGCCCTTTCCTCATTGCCCTGTAGATTTTTCCCCCTTCAAGTATTTATCCAATTCCCTTTTGAAAGTTACGATTGAATCTGCTTCCACCGCCCTTTTAGGCAGTGCATTCCAGATCATCACAATTTGCCGCATAAAAAAAATTCTCCTCATCTTGCCTCTGCTTCTTTTGGCAATTATCTTAAATCTGTGACCTCTGGTTACCGACCCTTCTGCCACTGGAAACAGTTTCTCCTTATTTACTCTATCAAAACCCTTCATGATTTTGAACACCTCTATTAAATCTCCCCTCAACCTTCTCTGCTATAAGGAGAACAATCCCAGTTTCTCTGGTCCCTCCACATAACTGAGGTCCTGCATTCCTGGTACCATTCCTTGTTGAGATTGAATGGTTAAATAAAAGCGCGTAGTAGTACCGGTGATCAAGGTATTTAATGGAAGTTAATTAATAACTGTGTGATAATGCTTTCTTATTCTATTATGATTATCTTGGCCACGAGTAATAACATTTGATTTATTTTGTTGTACATGGCCCCCAAATTGAGATGGGTATATAATTTATCTTGAGTTTCTAACCTGATTACAAAAACTAAGTGTGCTTGTAACACAATTGGCAAAATTATTGTGGTAAATACAGAATATTAGATACCTGAGCGTGATTATCAGACAATAATATTGTTAATGGGTTCAGGTGACATAATTTCACTGTTTTGGTTTATAACTGTCGCCTGAAACCTGAGATGGAAATAACTCAAATGTATCAGTTATGTTTATAATATTTACATGAAGTTAGTGATATAGTTTTACAGTTTTTCATTTTACTTGTTGTGGAAGACATCAGCAGGAAGGATGTTTCATGCTATTGATATAGGATGACATCCTTACTGAAGAATTAATGATTGTGGCATAATCATGGCAAGTTTATCTTCTGATAATCTGTGGTGATGACCAGAAAATATATAATGATTGAAAAATATGATTATGTTTCATAACTTCAGGCTTACTTTCAATTATTGAAACAGGTGTTTCAAAATAATGCTCTTTAATGAAGACGTGCCTGAGATGGAATTTTAAACATTATATGAATATAATAAACATGCTCCTTCTTGCTGGATGTGGCATTTTGAGGCATTCAAAGGCTAAAAGTTCATTCTCGCTATTGCTTCAGTCAGTGAATCAGGCTTGTTGATAATTACTACTATAGCTGAATGTGAGAGCGGCTGACAGCATATGATTGAAAAAATCTTTTGTATGCTGTATCAATGAGGAAAAAGGAATTCTGCTGCTTATCAGAAAGTGTCAACTGCACAACATAAAGCTGCAGCCACTCAACTTGATATTTTAATATAACATTTATTGTAACTCATCATGGCAAATGAATCTAAAAGCTGAGTCATAACTTTATTCAATCTTATTGTGGAAATATTTCACTAAGATATGCGAGATTTACTTTTTTTTAATCAAAATGTCTGATTTAAAAAAAGGCACGTCAGTCAGTTTTAAATGTAAACGGTATCATTTATCCACTTGTAACATTTGTCGTAGCTTTAATGGAAATTCCTTTCAAGAACCAAAGTAATCTTTCAACAGAATTACTTTAACTTCTTGCAAAGCATGATAAAGTTTGGCAAATCAGTGCTAAGATTGATAGCATTTCTAAAAGGAGCCTTTCAAATATTACAATGTAAACTTTTGTTTTACAGTAGGGTACAGCCGTAACACAAGTAGCGTCTCCCCGCGTGGATACGTTCCCAGCAGCACCCCTCAGCAGTCCAATTATAACACAGTCAGCAACAGCATGAATGGATATGGTAATGCCGCAATGACCAACCTGGGGGTACCAGGCTCTCCTGGATTTCTGAACGGTTCATCAGCCAACTCTCCCTATGGCAGTAAGTGTCTACTTTACTAGTAATATATAAGCAGTAGCTCCATGTGCAGTTTTATATTGAATAAATGCTTGCATTAAAAATGTAACATTTTATTTTTTGTGAGATGTCAGCTGCTGGATAAAAGGAAGGGTGACTCTGGAGGCTGGACACAAATAACTAATAAATTCAAACTTCATTGAGCATTAGATGTGTGGGTTCCAAGCCATAACTGATTGAAAATACATTTGCTATGTAAATGTATGACAAAAAGTCCATCACAAAAGAGTTTGCCTATTATCCAGAGAGTGGCCTAGCTGGGACATTTTTTATTTCAAAATTTTTTGTAATATATCTAAAATTGTTTTAAAGGCCTTCTCTACTACTCCTTGTGTACGGTGCAAACCGAAGTCTCAGCCTGATTATTTTTGCTTTGTTGCAGTAGTGCCGTCAAGCCCTACCATGGCAGCCTCTTCGGTCACCCTCCCTTCAAACTGTAGCAGTACACACGGCATTTTCTCATTCTCACCTGCCAATGTCATCTCTGCAGTGAAACAAAAGAGTGCATTTGCTCCTGTTGTCAGGCCTCAAGCCTCTCCTCCACCATCTTGCACCAGTGCAAATGGAAATGGACTTCAAGGTGAGCTAGTATCCTTCATTTCCAGATCCACCTTCAGGCATGCTCATCCCATACAATAATACACATTAAAATTCACAACATCTTTCCCACTGAAAAAAAGCAAAAATTATTGCAATTGTATAGTCTGAACTGGTTAATCGATTATCTAATGAAGCCAGTAATACACAAAATGTGTTGAAGCCGGACTGTGGCCAGATGCACTTTGTTTTGTAATCCGAGTATGTGTGCTTCTACAGTCCTTGTCAAAGTTTCAGCTTTCTTTGTTTCGCCTCTAAGCATGTGATGGAGCTTTATAGAAATGGTTAAGGAACGAATGCTTTGGTATCCTGATACTATATTTGTACCTTTGTAGGAGACATTTTGAAATCAAATAAATTGGTGAACTTCACACATTTCACTGCAGCTTGATTTTGTTTCATGCATTTACACAATAGGCAAGAGAAATTCTTCAGAGCGCAATTAGGCATGGCTGCAAACTTCTGCACAGTCCTGAACCTGCAGCACATATTATCCAAAAAGCAAAATGACTCCTATGTCAGTAATACCTGTAGGTTAATTTGATATTCTTCAGTGCCTGGTATTTGCCTTCACTAGGCTGACCGTGTGTGAAATCTCCACGTTTAAAGTCATTTGCTGTTATGATGCAAGTATGACGAGCACCTGGTTATAATAACCATTTCCTAGTAACTGAAATGGCTTTCAGAAAAATGACTAAATGTTGAACAGCAACAACTTGTATTAATACAGCGCCTTTAATGTGGTAAAACGTCTCAAGGTGCTTCACAGGAGTGTTATCAAACAAAATTTGACACCGAGCCACATAAGGAGAAATTGGGGAAGATGGCCAAAAGCTTGGTCATAGAAGTAGGTTTTAAGGAGCACCTTAAAGGAGGAAAGAGAGGTAGAGAGGCGGAGAGGTTTAGGCAGGGAATTCCAAAGCTTAGGGCCTAGGCAGCTGAAGGCACGGCCGCCAATGGTTGAGCGATTAAAATCAGGGATGCTCAAGAAGCCAGAATTAGAGGAGCGCAGATATCTCGGGTGGTTGTGGGGCTGGAGGAAATTACAGAGATAGGGAGGGGTGAAGCCATGGAGGGATTTGGAAACAAGGATGAGAATTTTAAAATTAATATAAATAGATCAGACTTCTTCTGGTATTTCAAATTTAGTATAATTTCCCATGAAATGATTTGCTAATGGTATTTTTCATCAACTTCCAAAGTAACCGAGAAATATTATTTAAATGTTTACGTAAACTAATGACAATTTGTGCTGAAAAATCTAAAGAGAATATATAAAGAGTACATGAGTGCTAACAGTCCAATACTCCATTTAAACTTTTGTTAGCTATTTTACTGAAATTTTCTTTGACTTCAATTCATAATTGTGAAAACTAAATATAATGGATACCACTGACATAAATTAACTTGTGTGAAATCAATAATCTGGAAATGTTAAGAAATGCATATTCCAATATTATTAACAGTTCCATGAAAAGTCTTAATTATCAGTGGCATGCCTTGTTTGTAGGCCCAAGGCGTAAGGTTAAAAAAGAAACAATTTGGCAGAAGATAAGAAATGTAAGTGCTCTGTGCATAGCGCATGGCAGTTTGAGGTACTGGAGACTTTTGATCTCAGGCAGCCGCTGGCTTGGTAACACAGTTGTTATGATAAAATGCAATTAAGAGAAAGCAAAAATTGAGGTCCCCAGCTAAAGTCAAAGTGCTGGGAGAAAAGAAGCAAGGTTGCTAAGATTTCAATTTAAGGAACCCGAGAAGTGTCTGGTCCTTGACTACTGAGTGAGTTGGTCCTGTCTGACGTTACCAGAACTGACCATGTTGTTTCTCACCTGTCAGCAGAGGCAGCCTCCAGGGAGTCTGGACCACTGTTTGCCATTAACAAAACGCTAAGAGAAATATCACACATGTGGTAGGCAGTATGCTGTTCACCTAAAATGTCAGAATGCTCCTCTTTTAAAAGTGAAGTCTTTGTAGAATGTCTTGTTAAAAAGCACATTTCAGTTTTTTTTTTAGTCTGGACCTGCATGAGCCATACTAAGCAGCTGTATACAACAAAGCTTGGTCTTCAATTCAGTAACTTACTGCCGCAACTAGCATTTCGGAGCTTAAATATTCTTAGAGCTAGTACTGTTTGCACACTAATTAATTGCTAATGCAGTTTCTGTTTCTTGCCTTTTAGGTATGTCTGGGCTTGTAGTCCCACCAATGTAAGACCACACTTGTTCACCTAGAAAAACACCAAGCTTCCGAGGATGAACTTCAGGGACAAGTTCATTACATCAGAAGATACTGTCAGAAAAGTATGAGCAACAATGAAAACAAAATCAACAGATCCTTCTACTGTTAAGAACAAAAAATACATTATTACCCACTGAATTTACTCAAACCATTAGGAAATGACCTGCAAGCAACCTAATTCTTCATGAACAATTTCATTTTATTAACAGAACTTTCTCATATTTTCACATTTCTCTATCTCGAAGAAACAAAAAAAAAGCAATGCCTATTTTGTATAAAGTTTCAGATGACGTCTTGGCTATGTCTAGTTCTTGCTATGTGTTGGGAGAAACTTTGTGGATGCACCATTTTGATTATCATGAAACACTGTTGAAATATTCCTCAAGCAGAACATTTTTCAGTACTATATTTAGATTCACAATGGTTGTGTATCTCTATAATGTGAAATAATTTTTGTGGGGGTGAGTAAGGGGCCAAGGAGGTATAAGCCATTGAACTGGAAGGAGAAGACTAAATGTATGATTTAAGAAATGGGGACTTATGGAGGGCTAGGGGAAATTTATCATGCTTAAATTCATCTTAAAAAAAAAACAGAACTTTGTAACTTATTGTAGTTAGAAATTGTAACTTTGATATTGCAAAAATTCTTCTCTTGCCTTCAACAAGCACACTGACAGAGATACAAAAGCTACTGTCTGTTGGTAAAGAATATACTTCCACTGCTAGAGCTTCCTGTTAAACAAGTGTGATCTGCAATGTTTTTTCAACTTTTGCTAGCACTGTATACTATTGCATTCTTAGGCTACTGTGAAGTCTATGTTCCTTGTACCAGAAAGTTGTCTTTTGACTTCTAGATCCTTCTCCCTAATGTGTTTTGTATGTGGTTATAAAATATTGTAGAATTTTGTGATTTTGCCAAAGTTGTAGCTAAATATTTATACACTTGTCTTGAATTTTTCAGATCCACTTAATATTAAGGAGAGAGGTTTTATTCCTTATGAAATTTGTAAGGAGTAAAATAGTCCTATTCTTCATTGCTACACTTTCTTTCACATAAACACAGTCACTGAGCAATTTTTTGTAACATACCAATATAAATATTGTATTTATCTTTGAAATTTTGTATATTGCTTTCCTTCATTTTATTTTATCTTGTATGTATTTGTTCGTCACGGCCAGGTATTGTGATGCCTAAGGAGCATTAAGCCAAGAACATTTGCCTTCATCTATTTCATTTTATAAGATTGCTTTGGCCATATGTTTCATTTTTACTGCCAGAATCTGTTGATTTGTTCAGACCTTTCGTCCATTTTTTTTTATTTGAGAAAAATCAAATTCATTGTTTATTTTTATATAATTTTTAAGTTATCTGAACAAATAATTTTGAATAAAACTGTTGTTGTATAGTCAAAAGAAATTGTTTGTGCCACATGGCTGTAATGAATAATAGTAGAAAACGTGCATGTGCAGCAGCCACAGAAGGATGATCCAATTTGTGGTTGTAAATTATTTAGAATGTAATATTCATTTTTAGCTGCCACCCATGAATTTGCCACATAGTAAAAATGTATTTACTGGAAAAATTTGGAGGCCTAAAGTCAAAATGGAAACTTCAGTTCATCTGGTAAACTGATGTTTGATTAAAAGTATAACAATTAAATACAGAAAGACTTCTCTGATGCCTTAACATTGGAGTTCTTGACAGTAACTTTGGTGCCACTCTGTCATTGGTTTACACCACAATTGATAATCATCACTGCAGCTGTCAAGGATGATCTATGGTGTAAAAAGCACAAACTTTGTACAAACACTTATTCCAATTCCCCTGCAAGCCTCCACTCTGTTGTGCCCTGCAAGTCCTCAGAATAGAAGTACTGTACTGCAGTGTCTGAAAGTGGAAGTTTTTTTCCCAATGTTTCATGCCTGACAGTGCCCAATCTGTTTGCGAAGGCAGAAAATAGGTACATCTTTTGACCATTTTTGTGCCTTTGCATAGCACTGTGTGACTTGCTAAAGCAGCATGCAATATGCTTTGCAAACTGCAGCAGCATTGGAGGTCGAATCGCAATGGGGAACGTATATTGTCATTCTAGGCAAAATGCACATTTAGTAACTGTTATTTTATTTAATTCGAAAGTAAAAAAAAAATGTATCACAAGTGTTGAATGTGCAACACATTTACTCTGTGATAGCTCCATACAACATACTTACACAGAAATGTCTCAGAGATTTTTCTTATATCTGAGCATCTTGTTCCAAAAGGAAGTCATGTACATGTGGAAAAAAATTGCAAGATTCATCATTACTGCAGTATGGTTTTGTGTTTTAGATTAATTAGTCAATGCACCCATTGCTTCCTTGTCTTCAATCTTAAAGCTTCACTACATGGTAGAAATAACTGTTAAGAAAATTACAGTAAGATTGTTTTATCTGTACATTTTTCAGATATTTAACTGTATAAAAAACTGTTCATTTTACACGATATTTAATTAAAGTATTTCTTGTCTGTGAATTACTTTTTCAGTAATTTAATATGAGGTCTCAGAATATGTGTTGAAAGATGTGCTTATATAAATATAAGAAAGACCAGCAAAACAGTTGAGGTCATTTTCTAATTATGTTTTTTTAAGGTTTTTTTTCTTCAAATGGTTAAAATAACGCACGTCTCCATGAACCTTGAGTGTTTTATTTTTTAACCGTAATATTGCTCTGTGCACCTTTTACATTTTTCAGACGCAGCTTTAATAGTTTAATTTCAGTTTTATTTAAATATGAAGATACAGTTTCTGTATTCAAGTGCAAATATATTTAGGATATAGGTTTGACCTACAGAAGGGACTTTTTTGTGATCTCAAAAGCTTGTCTTGTACCTAAAGAAAAATCCAAGTTAGTTCTAATAAAGTTATCAAATAATTACTAAAGTGTGAAGACTATGTTTAGACAGACTGGCATAAAGTTTTGAGCATTTTTAAATACACAACATAAAAGCAGGTAGAAATGCACTACAAAACTGTTTCAACATTAAAAAAACAAAAAGTGTTTAATTTACAGCATTGATGTAAACCTTCTCACTGTGCTACAGATATTTTTGAAACATCAGTTTGTTGTGCTCTTATCCTACCTAACTTCATTATTTTCAATTGACAATCTAAATGTGACATCGTCCATGGGAAATTTAAACTGGTGTAAATTTAAACTCCACAAAGAGGTCCAATATGATGCCCTCCTTGGAAAGCTCAGGAGTTCGGTCTCTTGCTTGTCTTAACTTACATTTTCTGGTTCTTGAGTGGTTAAGGCTTCACAGTCGTAATGTCACTTGGTGCTCCAATATTAAGACTGTTAAACCAATAATAAGTAAATTATCCGTATACTAGTAATGAGCAAATTAAACATTTTATGTGTGTTCAGCAATGGCAACATGTAATACTTTGTCAAGTGTGGTGAAGCAAAAGCTGTTTCCTCTTTGCGTAATGGGAAAACTGTAATAAAATACATATCAGGCAAATGTCAAAATATTTCATTTGTCGGTTCCGTCTTGATGTGAACATTTATAATACCAACCTTTAGAAATGTTCTTTTTCAGATCATCTACATTTACATTTCTTTACTTTTCAACGTATATCAGAAGATGTGTTTTGACATGTTTTGGCTTTATAGTCTGCTAAAGTATACAGTGTAAATTAATGCTGGCACATGTTGCTCCTTAATTGGTTTTCTCAGGAATAAATATGCATAACTTATTTTAGTAGCTAGTGCATTTGGCTAATGACATACATACAGTTTTGTATAAAGAATCACATTTCTATTAGCAATACATTAATTTGGCCACACAAATGTTCTGCAAATAACACATACAATAATAGAAAACGAACAAAATTGTGAGAGGTTAGCAGAAGTCAACTTAGACAAGATATTATAGCTCCATATTCCCATCCAAAAACAGAAGAATGTGTTTACGCATCTGCCTCTTACTGTAAAGCAGCCTTTTAAAGTCTACCAACCTTTTAAAGATTATTCAAAGCACTTGAAATGGGCTTCAATCTAATGCCTCATTTCATTGCATTAAACAGCCTATTTAATAAAGAATCAATATATTCAAAGGGCAAGGTTATCTTTTGTCTATAAGGGGTGGTATCATTTTGAACCCTTTATAGTTCAAATGCTGAAAAAGGCCTCATGAAATCCATACTCATCAACTAGGTCAACTAGAGCAATAAAAAAGACCTCTGTAAGAATAGCTGCCCTCTTTAATCAAGAATTATAAACCTTATCTAGCTCACTGAGTAGCCACAAATAGTGGGTCGGGAAATGTCAATTTCTCATCAAGACAACACACCCAAATGATAATTTTCCACAGAATACATACAATTAAGTGGATGTAGATAGGCAGCATCAGTGATTTAGAGCGATCACTGCTTATTATGTCAACGGCAAGCTGAGATCTAGCTGTAAGCAGATAATGACTGTTGTTGATAGCAAAAGTGTCAATATGCCAAAGAACGATTTTTGAATGTGAGCCCTTGTGCTTTTTTTGACTTTTGCTGATCTTACGGCTTGATAACCATACAGTTGCCAAATGACACCACATGTTGTAACTCACAATTAACAGAGCGAATAAATGGCACAAAGAGTGGAAGTTCTTTATATTCTTTGAGACAATTCTCTGTTTTTACCCTTCAAGGATTTCTTTTATCTTTGCAAGAGCTTGCTTTTAATGAAATCTAAACTCATCAGAGGAAATCAAAAACCTCAAATCAGATTACAAATTGATTTTTGGTCGCTTGTCATTAAGCAGTGTACTGCCTTGTGTTCCACAGCAGAAGCAACTGTGTATCATCTGACAGTGTGAAAACAACTTGTACGTAAAGTAATTATATAAAGGTCAGGAATGGATTTACATACTTTTATGTCCACATCAAAGTTACGGTGTGTTTCAGTTATACTATGACATAAACATAAAAAAGTTACTCAATAGCTTATAATTAATGGAATTGTTTTACACTGAATAGATGTTTCCATATACTTTTACTAATTACTAATGTAATAATAGCTTCATTGCAGGTTATTTGAAAAGCACTATTAATCCTGTAATTTTTCTGATGCAATATTTTTTACAACCAGAAATATGAAATGACCATTCTATTGTTAGGTACTAATGGATATTGCATGTCATATTTGTACAGGACTACTAAATATTCATAAATTCTACATCAATAAGGCTTCATAATTAGGATCAAGAATAGCTACAAACTATGCAGTTTCTGCTCACTTAAATTAAGTCAAAGGTTGCGATGGTAGACAATCAAACCGGAATACTGGTCTTGGAAAACTCGAACAGCCATTGCTATTAAAATAATGAACTTATCCATTTTCAGACCTTGAATGCTGTGTTTGCATTTGTAATAAAATATAACAAAACATCTTATTGATTGGAAGGTATGTTGGTATTGTACAGAAGCTCTACTTAGAGGGGTCTTCAATTATCTGTATACATCATAAGATTCTGTCTTACAATAACCTACAAAAAAGCCATAAATCTTGCACATTCATGTAAGATCCCAAAGGAAACCGTATGTATCACAAGTATTGCCTTTGTAGCACCCGGGCTGTATGGTAGTACATACAGTACATTCAGACCAAGGATCTTTGGCTAGTACATCTATTTAAATAGACAACACTGCTCTTACAGTTATAGATCTCTTCCAACTTGAAAATCAAGTCTGCACACTATCCAAAACTCAATGTGAAAGTTTTACTGAAAAATGATGCTCACTTGAAAAAGACACTGCAGTGTTTATACGCTGTCTATCTGGGAGAGAGAAAATTATGCACAGCATCCAGAATCTTTCATGATGCATATGTTCGAAAAGCAGATGTGCATTAAATCTTATAACTGTCTTTGTTTTCTTTCAATTTCCTTTTGGTTTTATGTGCCTAGGTTCAACAAGGTGAAGATTGACAGCTTGGAAACAATTTTCCACTTGGAACCCAGTGACAGTGTCAAATATTCCTATAGCAAATACAGCACATGCCAAATGTAATGCAGATGTTCCTCAACATTGCCTTGACAATGTACCTAAAGTCTGGTCTCAGTAGAGTAAATGCTACCGCACCAGCATGGCTTCTATTTCTTACACCGTCTGTACTTATAGCCTCTCTAGCTGATATTGATGAATTATGCAAATTTCAGGGAAGGTTTATGATGTGTCCTGCCCAAACTTTGCTTAGAGCTTTTGGCAGTCATCAAAAGGAAGACATTCTCATTTTATCTGTGTGAGCTGCATTTGAACCTAAATGTTAGAATGAATGAACAGTACTGTGATACAAGGACAATAAAAAAGTAAATTTTTGTTTAAAATCTTGATTTTCCTAATTGATACTGTGTAGCAAACATTCAGAACAGTACACAACCAAATAGTGAAAATGCCTAATTTGTATTATTTTTGAATTCGATGTCAAAATACCATTGTAGAACTCGAGGAGTTGACTAGTTTTCTATCTTTATTTTCTCCCTCTTTTTTGATATTGGACAGCTGCTATCATTCGAAACCCTCAATGTTTTCAACACCCTTTGTTTAACAGAGATTACTTTCCAAACTGGATTTGAAATCCAAATGGCTCCAAATTCAGAATAATGTAAATTGCAGGCACTACAGATTTAGATCACTTTGGATTTATTTCTGCGCTCTTAAGCAATGAAAATCTGTCTAACATGTCAGTAGGATTTGTACTGCAGTTACATGAGGTTAACTGTGATGCAACAACCTGTAATAACACTCTGTGTGTGTAATCAAATCCATTTTGGAATGCATCAATGTCATATCCAGGGTTTAGCTCACATTGTATAACCAACACAGCATGTAGACTTCACTCCAGGTTAACATAATATAATGTAATTCTTGCTAGTGTTCTTTTAAAACAGTGGCTAATTGGCTTGGAAATTATTCAGTTTAATTGAGCCACATTCACTGTGGTAACAAATCATGGTCGCTGTCACCCCGATTGCTCCCCACAGTCCTGACACCAGTTCGTCCCGCCTTGTATTGGTTTTCTCCGCATTTAGCTGGCTGCTGCTTCTCATCCTGCCAATGGAAATAATGCTGCAATCACAGAATTATTTTTTTTTTCCAAGTGTGGCTTAAATTTACATTGGCAGCAGCAGAAACTGAGTTCTCGGTAAGTCACCGATGCAATGACTGCTGAGAGAGAGGGAGGGCGAGTAAGATCCAACAAAGTCAGGAGTGCAACGACTGCTGAGAGAAAGGGTGAGCTGAGAACAAGAGGGCGGGCGGCTGTGGCCATGTTTTTCCAATGACAAATTTCTGCTGGTTTCCCACTAAATTTGTGGAACTGATTTTTTAAACAAGGTGGTTTCATGAATTTGTGGATAGTGCATTTGAATCTTCAAACCCAAGAATCCAGCTCCAGGTCTGGGAATCAACAGGATACCTGGAAGCCAAGTAAGAGCCTGCAGTTTATTTGGAGTGGAGTTGTGGTACACTCAGTTGTGCCACAAGCATTGATGTTTTAGCAGAGAAATAAAATACAAAAGCACATCTTCACTGCCAAACATCACTGTCATTTCTTGCTAATATTTTCTTAATTTTGAATCCTGCCTCAATAAAACATGACATGCAGGCTTGTTGATAAAATACAGTATAACTCTACACATAAAAGCACAGTTAGAATGTCTTTTAAATGTGCTTCACAAGTCCAGCAGCAGAATACAGAACCCTGAGCAAACCCTACATGTTGCTATAGTAACCTACATAAGTTTTATAGAGGTGATATCATCATGTATTCCCTGTGTTTCCATTGGAACTTGGATCTGATCGTCTTCCAGACATAAAAAGGTAACATCACTTTAATGTGCATTTTTTTAGAACTTCATACTCTCAAAAATTAAAAAAGGATTTGTGATAGGAGACAATGAAATATTAATTTATATTTCACTGCTGAGAATCACTAAACTAACTCACTCATAATTTGTGTTGCTCGTGAGTTCTGAAGTCAGTGTTGGCACTGAAAAATAAACCAATGTTTCATTGTGGTCAACTCAGAGCCAAAATTACACTGTTGCAACCCTGAACTGCAAACCACTGAAATAAATAAAACCTGCACAAGGTACCAGTTTAGCAGTGTACAGGTTTGACTGCTGTAAAACTACAGGTTTCTGGAATTTACATTCTAAAATACAATGCTGCAGTAACAGGAGGGATACCATTGTGCTATTGTCTAGTGCACTATCGGACAAAGTACTTAGCAACCCTTCTTTCTTTGCCCTGCACTTCAGAAACCCATAAGTAGATTTGAAGAATCTATCCCAGATGAGCACGTTCAGATTTCCAAAGGTTTGGTTAACCTTTAGGTTTGATTAACCATGGACACTTTCACCAATATATTAAAACAAATATACAGACCTGAAAAATACTGTTGCTGTTACTATTAATGAACACAAATTAGGAGTCAGTAATTTCACAAATGATGCAAAATGCATTTTACCTGGCTTTATTGCAATACAAAATTTCTTGTGATATGAAATAGCTGTTTGCCATTATATGTATTGGATCTGTGCAGTAGAATTGTTGGGCTTGTTAGCACCAGAATAATTGCTATTTAGATCTAACTTTCTCTCTTGGCAAATGCAGTGTGCTGAGAATGTTGATTTATAACTGGTGCTGTAGAAAACTGGTACTCTACAAATCACTGTATCATCTTAGGTGGAGCTATGTGGGAATGACTGGGGAGCAGTCTCTCAGGAGGCTGTAGCTAAGTGATGGAGATGTGCCATCTGCTGAATGAAGACTTGCAGGCCCAATCCAGTATCAATGGGGCTTTGTCAGTGGCAGTAAAAGTCATCACAGTCCTGAATTTCTAAACTTCAAGGTCATTCTAGGTGAGCATGAGGGCCGTGCTGTAGAGCCAGAGGGCTTGCATCCGAGTCAGCCATGGTTAGTGCTGTTTTGGCTGCCGGCTACTACTTGCTTTCTGGCATATCCACTGTCATTTGTGTAGAAGTGCTTGATGGTGCAGATATTGTGTTGTCACGACAGCCAAAACGTACTCCATATATGTCCTGCTGGGGTGCGGGGGGCGCCTCCTCAACAAGTCCCCTGATTTGTCTGAGAGCAGAACATTGGTTATCTATTCGGTCAGACAATCCCAGGCTCAAGGTTGTCTGTATCTGGACTTCATTCCTCTCATTCCCAGAACTTGCAATGTGTGTTCCATGGAGACAAGTGCTTCATCTATGCGATTCTGTTTTTAAAAATTCATCTATGGGATGTGGGCGTCGCTGGCAAGGCCAGCATTTATTGCCCATCCCTAATTGCCCTTGAGAAGGTGGTGGTCAGCTGTCTTCTTGAACCGCTGCAGTCTGTGTGGTGAAGGTACTCCCACAGTGCTGTTAGGGAGGAAGTTCCAGGATTTTGACCCAGCGACGATTAAGGGTCGGCAATATACTTCTAAGTCAGGATGGAGTGTGACTTGGAGAGGAACTTGGAGGTGGTGGTGTTCCCATGCACCTGCTGCCCTTGTCCTTCTAGGTGGAAGAGGTCGTGGGTTTGGGAGGTGCTGCTGAAGAAGCCTTGGCGAGTTGTAGTGCATCTTGTAGATGGTACACACTGCAGCCACGGTACGCCAGTGGTGGAGGGAGTAAATGTTTAAGGTGGTGGATGGGGTGCCAATCAAGTGGGCTGCTTTGTCCTGGGTGGTGTCGAGCTTCTTGAGTGTTGTTGGAGCTGCACTCATCCAGGCAAGTGGAGAGTATTTCATCACACTCCTTACTTGTGCCTTGTAGATGATGGAAAGGCTTTGGGGAGTCAGGAGGTGAGACACTCGCCGCAGAATACCCAGCCTCTGACCTGCTCTTCTTGCCACTGTATTTATGTGGCTGGTCCAGTTAAGTTTCTGGTCAATGGTGATCCCCAGGATGTTGATGGTGGGGGATTCGGTGATGGTAATGCTGTTGAATGTCAAGGGGCAGTGGTTAGACTCTCGCTTGTTGGAGACAGTCATTGCCTGGCACTTCTGTGACGCGAATGTTACCTGCCACTTATCAGCCCAAGCCTCAACGTCGTCCAGATCTTGTTGCATGCGGGCATGGACTGCTTCATTATCTGAGGAGTTGTGAATGACGCTGAACACTGTGCAGTCATTAGCGAACATCCCCATTTCTGACCTTATGTTGGAGGGAAGGTCATTAATGAAGCAGCTGAAGATAGCTGGGCCTAGGACACTGCCCTGAGGAACTTCTGCAGCGATGTCCTGGGGTTGTGATGATTGACCTTCAACCACCACAACCATCTTCCTTTGTGCTAGGTATGACTCCAGCCAGTGGAGAGTTTTCCCCCCGATTCCCATTGACTTCAGTTTTACTAGGGCTCCTTGATGCTACACTCGGTTAAATGCTGCCTTGATGTCAAGGGCAGTCACTCTCACCTCACCTCTGGAATTCAGCTCCTTTGTCCATGTTTGGACCAAGGTTGTAATGAGGTCGGGAGCCGAGTGGTCTTGGCGGAACCCAAACTGGGCATCAGTGAGCAGGTTATTGGTGAATAAGTGCCGCTTGATAGCACTGTCGATGACACCTTCCATCACTTTGCTGATGATTGAGGGTAGACTAATGTGGCAGTAATTGGACAGATTAAATTTGTCCTGCTTTTTGTGGACAGGACATACCTGGGCAGTTTTCCATATTGTCGGATAGATGCCAGTGTTGTAGCTGTACTGGAACAGCTTGGCTAGAGGTGCGGATAGTTCTGGAGCACAAATCGAATTGGCGGAAGACTGGCTTCTGTGATAGTGGAGACCACAGGAGGAGGCCGATATAGATCATCCACTCGGCACTTCTGGCTGAAGATGGTTGCAAACGCTTCAGCCTTGTCTTTTGCACTGACGTGTTGGGCTCCACCATCATTGAGGATGGGGATATTCATGGAGCCTCCTCCTCCCGTTAGTTGTTTAATTGTCCACCACCATTCATGACTGGATGTGGCAGGACTGCAGAGCTTTGATCTGATCCATTGATTGTGGGATCGCTTAGCCCTGTCTATAGCATGCTGCTTCCACTTCTTAGCATGCATGTAGTCCTAAGTTGCAGCTTCCCTAGGTTGGCACCTCATTTTTAGGTACACCAGGTGCTCCTGGCATGCTCTTCTACACTCCTTATTGAACCAGGGTTGGTCCCCTGGCTTGATGGTAATGGTAGAGTGAGGGATAAGCCAGGCCATGAGGTTACAGATTGTGGTGGAATACAATTCTGCTGCTGCTGATGGCCCACAGTGCCCAGTTTTGAGCTGCTAGATCTGTTCTGAATCTATCCCATTTAGCACGGTGGTAGTGCCACACAACACGATGGAGGGTGTCCTCAGTGTGAAGACGGGACTTCGTCTCCACAATGACTGTGTGGTGTTCACTGCTACCAATACTGTCATGGACAGATGCATCTGCGACAGGTAGATTGGTGAGGATGAGGTCAAGTAGGTTTTTCCCTCGTGTTGGTTCTCTCACCACTTGTCGCAGGCCCAGACTGGCAGCTATGTCCTTCAGGACTCAGCCAGCTCAGTCAGTAGTGGTGCTACCGAGCCACTCTTGGTGATGGACATTGAAGTCCCCCACCCAGAGTACACTCTGTGCCCTTGCTACTCTCAGTGCTTCTTCCAAGTGGTGTTCAACATGGAGGAGTACTGATTCATCAGCTGAGGGAGGGCGGTAGGTGGTAATCAGCAGGAGGTTTCCTCTTGCTTGAAACCATGAGACTTCATGGGGTCCGGTGTCAATGTTGAGGACTCCCAGGGCCACTCCTTCCCGACTGTATACCATTGTGCCACCACCCTGGTGGGTCTGTCCTGTCGGTGGGACAGGACGGTGATGGAGGAGTTTGGGACATTGGCTGAAAGGTATGATTCTCTTAGTATGACTATGTCAGGCTGTTGCATGACTAGTCTGTGCAACAGCTCTCCCAATTTTGGCACAAGTCCCCAGATGTTGGTGAGGAGGACTTTGCAGGGTCAACTGTGCTGGGTGTGCCGTTGCCATGTCCGTAACCGGTGCTGAGGTCGATGCTGGGTGGTCCGTCCAGTTTAATTCTTATTATTGTATTTTGTAGCAGTTTGTTACAACTGAGTGACTTGCTAGGCCATTTCAGAGGGCAGTTAAGAGTCAACCACATTGCTGTGGGTCTGGAGTCACATATAGGCCAGACCGGGTAAGAACGGCAGATTTCCTTCTCTGAAGGACATATGTGAACCAGATGGGTTTTTACAACAATCCGTTAGTTTCATGGTTACCATTACTGGCATACCCGGCATATTACCATTACAGATTTATTTAATTAACTGAATTTAAATTCCCGTTTGGACAATAATCTCCATTTGTAAGTAGGTCTCGTGAGCTCTGAATCCTCAGATGCGGTAGCAGATCAAGTTACCATTTGGGGCTTTCGCCCAAGACATTGCTTTGCCTTGTGTAGCTAGCACCACTTGTGCTTCCTCACCCACTCTGCAAGGCCACTAAGGGATGAAAAAGGCAATCTCGTAGTAGAGAATAAAGAAATGGCAGCCAGACTGAAGTATTTTCTTCTGTACTTACAAAGAGTGAAGGAAGGACTGCAGGAATACTAGAGGAAGACTTGGATGAACCACTATTTGAGATAAGTGTTAAAAAGGAAACTGTATTAAAAGAGTTGTTGTTTTCGTGTCTTCACACATTCCCTTGGAGAATAGTGTGAAGTAGTGGAAAGATTTGCAGGCTGATTAACAGTCTGACAGGCGTGAATACTCCTTCCGTGGCCGTAACCATCTTTATACCAGCCAATAGGATGGTTAGTCCGATACGGCAGGAGGGTTTCATTGACTTCCTGAGCCCATACAATAAGTAGGGGAGAGGACCACCGACGCATTTGGGTAAGTATTTCAAAAAAATCTTATCTTTTTTGGGGTGGTTCCAGCAGTCCCTTTAAAGACCGTTGGTTAGGCTGCATGTAGACCACGTTTTCCTGAATGTAGCCAGCCCAGCACATGGGGGCCTCAAACAGGTGTTGGGTCCCCTAATTGCATATGCAAAGGACCTATCACCTGTTTCAGGCGCGGGACCTGGACGTTTCTTTTTCTGCCTTCACTAATATGATGGGAGGTGCACCTCCGGCGTGTAATGAGCGTGTGCCATATTGGATGCTTAGGTGCCCATTTTGTGCCTGAGAAACCAGCGTGGCACCATTGAATTTCAAGGCCAGTGCTGGACGCGTGCTCCCAGGCAACCCCAGATCTATTGAGACACCGGAGCCTTCTTTTGAGCATCTCAATGGATTTAATAATTATTGTCATTATCTTCATGTGTGCTTCATTCTAGTGCTCCTCTGGAGCAGTGGTCCTACGAAGAGGCATCATGACGCATGGAGTAGCGGGCATCCCGCAGCTTTCCTGGCCCTTGCTCTTGCTGTTGAAATAGAGCTGAGACACTGAACTGCTGAAGTATAAACGTATAACAGCTCCCAGTATGTTGTGAAGTTGTGCCTGTCATCACAAATTAGCCGCAAATTTAAGTTCATAGAAATGTGGGGGTTTACATATGGACCATGTAATGTTACACGGGTGCAATCAATAGCCCCGACAACCCTGGGGAATCTGGTAATTCTGAAACATTTGATGGCCCTCTCAGTCATTTGTGTGGGAGCGCTGGCAAATTATATCAATTGAGCTGTACTGGAAAAGTGGGCATTGGTGACTTGCCTTATAGAGAAATGCACAGCAAATTGGCTGATCTGTCAAAGGTGCTGGTGCTGTCTGTAATGAGCCTATTGCACGATAGTTGAGAGTTGTGATCACTTTGCCTGCTATAGTGGGAGCTGTGCATGTTGTCGATCTGGCTGCAGCAACAAACAGTGCTCCTCCAAAGCTTCAGAACTGAAGCACAGCCACCTGAGACAGAGCTCTTGGGAAAGGTCTTGGTAAAAGCGCCTGGGTCTATACATCTGATCGGTTGGGGAGTGCCAGGATGGTCAGATTCTCTTCTTGTACTGCCTGATTAATCTGGCCTCCTTTCCAGCCTCCTGCTGCTGCTCCTCTTCCTCCAGCATATCAATCATGTAAAATGGGATTCCCATTGGGAAGCCCATTGTGCAATCCTCTGATCCTAGCTCAGTAATTCTATTGAACTAAAATGCTTTCCAAAGGCAATGCAATCCTGAGTACAACATTTTTGCAATGCCTGCAGTGAGTCCCAAGATATGGCCCAAAGTCTCCACAAGCGATCTCCGTCGAGCAGTATTAATTTAACCTTGATGAAAGGGGCCTGGCACCTTTTAAACGGTGGCACACAGTCTCAAAGGTGCTTGTAAAGGAGTAACCAAATTTAGGATGGGTGATGTTATCCTATTGTAACTCTGTCACTTGCTGCCACTGTGAGGGTGAGTTCTTCAGCACGTCCTGAAGCTGAATGGAATTTATGCTGTGCCATTTCTCCAGTTTATGTTGGTCGTGTCGGAAATTCCTGGCCCCTCAATGGCATAATGTCCTCCTCAACCCAGGAATTTGGATGACCTACACTTCACGATACTAAGCGAGGTTCGTGATGAAATAGCAGAGACAGTAACCATAAAGTTCCAAAAAGACTGGAATGAGGCAAATATTACACCCCTATTTAAAAAACAGGGAAAGAGATAAGCTGGGGAATTATAGGCCTGTTAGCCTCATGTTATTAGTAGGAAAACTGCTAGAAACTATAAAAACTGATAACATTAGTGAACACTTAGGGAGGTGTGCTCTAATTGGGGCAGTCAACACAAATTGGTAAGGGCAGGTCATGCTTGACTAACTTAATCCAATTCTTCTAGGTAATTACAAAACACAGACAGTGGGAATGCAGTGGAGGTGGAAGATTTTCTTTCATAAAGTGTTTGATAAGAGACTTTCTGCAAAGATTAAGGCCATTTAAAGGTAAAGTGGCAGCAACAAGAATTAATGCAATAATGAAATTACGTAATAAGCTAAAATAATTAATCTTTCCAACCAACATTGAAAATTCCAATGCCAAAAAGCAATCTCTTAAAGGCTGGGACAGACAAACCGCCACACGTCCATTTCATACAGATGAGCTGTTCAGGTGCTCGGAACATATTAATGGGACTTGGCTCTTGTTTACGTTTTATTTTGAAGCCTTAAAGAGCCTGGTGCACAACATGTACGCAGGCGTTGAGCATCACAAGCGCTTGCCTTTTTGTACGTGTTCTCAATCATGTAAATCATTCATTCTCTGGTTATTTCCTGGCAGCACTGTACTTCTTCATACTGGCTTTCACGGAGATGTAAAGGGTGAGAAGTTTGTACGGCCGACTGCCTTTCACATCCATTTATGGCAGGTATATATATTGCATATTCATATTTCTGACTTACCGTAGTGCATCTCTCAAGGCTTGCCATCTTCTTCTTGATAGCCTCCCAGGCCCAGCAGATTCACAATGCAGAGCTTGACTTGGTTCAATGAATTATTCCCTTGCCAGGTGGCAGTGGGGGAAGGGCAGTTGCCCATGATCCTGTGTATGGTATCAACCATTCCCACCCCCGCCTCACTCAGTGCCTACCTTCTCGGCCGTATTTCTGGAGTGAAATTGTCACGGAAACAGCTGTATTGGGGTAACATGAAATATTTCAATGAAAGAAGAAAGACTTGGCTTTCTATCGCATCTCTCACATTCTTAGGATGTCCGAAAGGACTTCACAGCCAATGAAAGACCTTTGAACTGTAGCCACTGTTGCTATATAGGCAAACACAACAAACAATTTGTGCACTGCAAGGTCTCACAAACAACAAATGAGATAAATGACCAGTGACTTGTTTCTGGGGGTGTTAGTTGAGGGAGGAATGTTGGCCAGGAAACCGGGATAATGTGCTGCTCTTCATCCAATAATGGAGCCTTGGGTTAATGGGGAAGATTCTCCCTCCATGCGGTATTTGGGTGACCAGTCAGCACAGTGCTCCAGCTGGCCGCCTGATAAAGCCGGCTAGAGGCCCAGTCCATTTTGAGGGCCGAGCCTCATGAACACCTGCCGGCTCCAGGTCGCCGCAATGTCGGGGGGCCCGGTCGGCCCCTGGACCTGGATAAAGATAGGTCCACAGAGGGGGTCCGGTCTCTGTTTTTATGGAGTCCAGAGGAGCACTCTGCACCTTCCATAAAAGTAAATTAAAACTTACCTTCATGGCTCCTCTTCGGTTGGACTGCTAGCTGAAACTGGGCAGTACGTGCATTGCTGGGCCTACCCATTCAGGCTGGTGTTCCAGATGGCCATCGATAGTTCCTTAGAAGATAGCGTCGGTGGGAATGGGACAGTAAATCATACCCCACCATTATCAGAGCACTACCGCCCTGTTTCCACCCAGCGGGCGGCCTGAAAATCTCCCACAACATTGCAACCAAAAGGCAGCATCTCTAACAATGCAGCACTCCCCTCGTACTGCACAGAGACATCAACCTAGATTATGTACTCAAGTCTGTAATGGGGCTTAAGCGATAACCTTCTGAATCAGAGGTGAGAGTACAACCACTGAGCTAAGTTGGCACTTAACAAAGGCTACAATGGCTTTTCAGCACTTTAAACGATTACAGGAGATGATCTTTGCAATGGCATTGCATTGGTTACCCTATTGTGTGATCATCATAGTTCAGACCATCTAGCCCTACACAGAAAGAGTAAAACTGTGGGCTCATAATACTGAAGTACCTTAAGCAACATTCAATTAACCCTTGATTACTGCTGAAAAACAGCAGCTTCTAAGCTATATTTCTCTGAGCACACAGCTTGAAAGGCTTGTTCAAACACAGAAGTATCATTTTATTAATTCATTCTTGGAATGTGGACATTACTTTCAAGGCCAGCGTTCATTGTTCATCCCTAGTTGCCTTTGAGAAGGTGGTGGTGGGCCTTCTTCTTGAAGCATTGCAGTCCATGTGGTGAAGGTGCTCTCACAATGCTGTTCAGTAAGGAGTTCCAGCGACCATGAAGGAACAGCATCATATGTCCAAGTTGGAATGGTGTGTGAGTTGGAGGGGAACTTGGAGGTGATGGTGTTCCCATGCACCAGCTGCCCTTGTCCTTCTAGGTGGTGGAGGTCATGGATTTAGGAGGTGTGCACGAGAAGCCTTGATGATTTGCTGCAGTAGATAGTACATACTGCAGCCACAGGTAGAGGGAGCAGAAGTTTAAGGTGGTGGATGGGCTGCCGATCAAGCGGGCTGCTTTGTCTTGGTTGGCGTTGAGCTTCATGAGCTGTTGTTGCAGCTGCGCCCATCCAGGCAAGTGGAGAGTATTCCATCACACTCCTGACTTGTGCCTTGTAGACGGTGGAAAGGCTTTGGGGAGTCAGGAGGTGAGACATTCGCCGCAGAATACCCAGCCTCTGACCTGCTCTTGTTGCCACAGTATTTATGTGGCTGGTCCAGTTAAGTTTCTGGTCAATGGTGACCCCCAGGATGTTGATGTTGAGAGCAACAGGCTCAGGAATTCAATTGTACTAAACTAGACCACATCATCCAAAGGGGAATATATACTGGAGAAGCTGGGGTTGTTCTCCTAAGAGTAAAGAAGGTTAAGAGGAGATTTGACAGATATGTTCAAAATCATGAATGGTTTGGATAGAGTAAATAAGTTTCCAGTGGCAGAAGGGTTGGTAACCAGAGGACACAGATTTAAGGTGATTGGCAAAAGAACCAGAGGTGACATGCAGAAACATTTTTTTACACAGCGAGTTGTCGTGATCTGGAATGCACTGCCTGAAAGGGTGGTAGAAGCTGACTCAATAGCAATATTCAAAAGAGAATTGGATAAATACTTGAAGGGAAAATAATTTACAGGCTATGGGGAAAGAGCAGGGGAGTGGGACTAAAAGAGCCGACACAGGCACGTTGGGCCAAATGGAAACCTGCGCTGTATCATTCGATGATTCTATGATTCTATACACCTCGCAGACTCCCGAAACTCCCCCCGCCCCCAATTTCCTGTGAGGCAGACCGAGCAGGTGACGAGCAGTTGGGTAGCAGGTGACAGTCCAGAGGTGGAAACATTGACTGTGCCAACAATAAGATAGCCAAGAAAGGAACCCCACAAAATCGTGGGCATCAGAGCAGTGGGATGAAACTGAAGCTGACAATAAAACTGAAAAAATGAAAACGGCAGTAGCAGCAAAAGTCAGCAACCACTGAAGCAAACAGGACAGCAGCACAGGCAGCAAGTGGGAGAAGATTCAAAAGCAAGCTGGAGAGACCCCCGATGGAGAAGTGCATATTGTGTGGAGCGAAAATTGAGTGCTGCGATCTGCTGTGTGTCACTCATTGGGAGAAATTAAGACTCAGTCTTCCCCAGTTATGAGCCAAATGGTAAAGACAATTATTGAAAAAAAAAGGGAGGGGGAGGAGCTGTAGGAACAAGTGTTGACAAATAATTATATAGCCAGTAGAGCAGGTCAGAGGTTGGGTATTCTGTGGCAAGTGGCTCACCTCCTGACTCCCCAAAGCCTCTCCGCCACCTACAAGGCACCCTTTGTAGCAACTTCGGCCGAAACGGGCGATAACGAATCGACAGCCGGTTTCACTGCCCGTCCTATGTTTTTTTTCTATAGACTTCAATGGAAAAGAAAATCGTGTGGGGAGTAAAATGGTCTGTCGATTCGTTATCGTCCGTTTTTGATACAGCCGAGGATGAATTTCACCTCCATTATAACCTGCAATTCAATACAAATGAGGGGGTCTCCCGATAATGTGATCAGGAGCTGGGGAGCAGTGCCTGATAGGCTGACCACCTGTTTAAATCACACATTGCTGGGGAGAGCCGTGCTGTTAAACGGGCATTGTGAACCTTGCTGTATATCTGTGTGTAACTTTGTTTCTGCACCGCTTTGACCTTGTAGTACAAGGGAAATGCCTGGAATTAGTCGTAGACTTCCTGATAGCTATCTAAAGCTATACTGACTCTTTTGTCACTGACTGTTGCTATAGCTATAGTTGTTAGACAGCTCTATACCTTCCAGGTATGGATATTCCCCTGGGCATACTGCTCTATTTGCATTTTCTGAAGAAGGAGGATGGGGATCAGGGGAGCCATGAAAGACAGGTGAGATTGCACCTTAGACACTCCCTGCAGACATGTCCTTACACTGACACTCATGTATATGGGGCTAAACCATTTTATCTTTACCTGTAATGAAGAGATTTGCCAGTGCAGGCTTCGATTCATAGGAAGCCATCATTGAACTCTGCAGACTCTTGCAGCCAGACTTCAGAGACCAGTTACAGCACAGGGAAAGCTCTGCCTGCGCCTGTCAAAGTTACAACTGCTTTGGCCTTTTATGTGGCAGGCTCCTTCCGGGAAGTGCGGGAGATCTCGGTCACATCTCCCAACTTTAGACCCCAAATTGTATCCAGCTGGTAGCTAATGCATTGTTTGCCAGGGATTTCACCATGTTCCCCATAGAAAGCAGCCAGTAACAAGAAAGAGTCCTGTACCTTTACCACGTGGCAGGATTCCCACATGTGCAGACCATCGTTCATTGCATTCATGGCCATATGTGCCCCTAATCCAAAAGGGCGCGGGATTCCTCAGGATTCTCATGGGAAAAGGCAGGCAGTGATAATATGGAACTATTCATGGGGCCACTCAGGAAATCTCCCGATATCGCATACGGCCAGTCCACCCTTGAATACGCCCCATGTATCTCCAGGGTTTAGGATGAAACAAACCGTCAGCATTGTTAAACAGCGATTCCGATGCCCGGACCGATCGGGGAAGTTCTACAGTGTAACCTAGTCAAGACCAGTAAGATTATTGTGGGCTGCTGTGTCCTCCACAACTTTCCTTTGGGAAGGGGCCTAATAATGGAGCAGCAGGAGAAGAATGGCAGCAGGAAGCTGCCAACCATGAGGGAGCAAAATTGGCTGTGGAATGAACTGTGGCGATTGTTGAAATCATCAGACCGTATAATAGCGCAAACATTTCAATAATAACTTTTGCTGACCAATGCACAACAGTCCTCCACACGTGTTCGATCCCCATCTACATACAGCTTCCCCTCCATTGGATCAGCTGTATATCAGCATCAATTAATGCAATGTCATTTCTCCCCACCAACCTAAGGTATCTCAGAATGGAGGGAAGTGCAACCCTCTGCACCCAAGGATCCCCTGCCGAATGTTGTATTATTGGATGCCCCATGTCAATATCGTTGTTACCTTGTCTCCATCATCAAATGCAAGTTCCCTGACTGTTCCTTCTGACCAGGAATCTACTATATTTGACAGCTGCCTGTCGTTAGTTAAAATGGCTGAGCAATAAACAGCAGAGGGCCTGCTCCGCCAGTGGAAGAACGGCAGAGTGAGTATCGGGGACTTATGCTCCTGACCCCACGAGAGTTTCTAAGGTCAGGGGAGGTCACCTCATTTACAAGGTCCTGGAAGGTACCCGCACCACTATGGATGCATCAAAGTGGCCTTGGCCAGTTGCTTGCTTGGTCGCCTGCCATCATTTTCAAACCGGCCTCCTTTATATGCAGCCTGATAGTTCCACAATCTGTCAGCTTTGCAACGGGGCGGATCCAAGCTAGAATCCAGTCCCTGGGCCTGCAGGTGGACTCCACCTCTGCCGCTCCAATAGCCTGTATGCTGGGTTCATCCCAATGTCCAGGTTGCTGGGTGTTAGAGAGGATAATGCTGAGGAGATTTCCAGTCTGGGTATTTGCTCCCTGCTGCTCTGTCTTCTCTGCTGTCAGGAGGCATGTTTGGGGCACTCCCGGCCAACTTACACTAGGAGTATACCACTGGCCTTGTGGACATTCGGGGCCCACATGTTCATGGCCATGATGTCTTTTGTTGTTTGTTACCGACTGGCCCATAATAAAAAGTACTACATGATGTCAGAATTGAAAGTAATTCACTCTGAACCTACTAAAAAGTTTTAGATGGTAATACAAATGAAAACAAGGAACATCTAAAGGTGGAAAAGCTGATCTCCTACAGTTACATATGCTTTTCAGCTGAATGGATATTCTACTTCCAAAACTCGGCTGCCCGTGTCCTAACTCGCACCAAGTCCTGTTCACCCATCACCCCTGTGCTCGCTGGCCTACATTGGCTCCCGGTTAAGCAGCGCCTCGATCTCAAAATTCTCATTCTTGTTTGCAAATCCCTCCATGGCCTCACCCTTCCCTATCTCTGTAATCTCCTCCAGCCCCACAACCCTCCGAGATATCTGCACTCCTCTAATTCTGCCCTCTTGAGCATCCTCTGATTATAATCACTCAACCATTGGTGGCCGTGCCTTCTGTTGACTAGGCCCTAAGCTCTGGAATTCCCTGCCTAAACCTCTCTGCCTCTCTACCTCTCTTTCCTCCTTTAAGACACTCCTTAAAACCTACCTCTTCCTGCCCTAATTTCTCCTTATGTGGCTCGGTGTCAAATTTTTTGTCTTATAATACTCCTGTGAAGCGCCTCCTGTGAAGAGCCTTGGGACGTTTTAATGCATTAAAGGCGCTATATAAATGCAAGTTCTTGTTGTTGTTATCCTGTATGGGATTGATTCAGTACTGACACTGCAATGTTTTTATTTGACTGTAACCTACTTCATATTAGATTATCAGCAGTAAAATCATTTAAAACAAAAAAAAATCTAAATGTTAAGCACTGGGAATGCCGCCACTGAATAGTTCTGGAAATCTGTTATTCAAAATGTACCACTTTGGGCACAATCAGTGATCCGGGCGGAAATTGTGCCCAAAGTTGTGCTAGTTTGGGAAGTGTTTTATCCCTCGAGCTTCTGTTCAAACTCATTTGCATATTACCAAACATAAAATCTGCCATGAACCAGCGCAATCAGGCAGCATTTTAGAATGTAATTTAAAAAAAAATGACAATTATGTTTTAAAAAACCATTTTTGCTTTAAAAAATATTCCTTGATATATTTAAGAGTAATAACTTGATGCAGTTTGATTAATACAACTGAAAATGGGTTTATCACAAAAAATAAGCATTTTAATCAGAGTGTCTAATCCACCACCCGATTTTAAATAACTGAAAATGACTTTAGAAACTATTTGCTAGTTATACTGGTGTAAAATAGTCAGTATCTTAGTAAATTACAAAAATATATTCATAGGGTGAGAAATTAGGCTCTGTAGCACCTGTTTTTTAGGCACTACGCAGTCTCCTAATGCTCAAAAATGGCGTCCGAGATGCACAAGCACACTTCCAACGGGAGTGTGCGTGTGTAAACCCCTTTACCAAGATTCCAATGTCATCCTGGTAAAGGGGTTTGCCCGCGCGCACCTAACGACCGCCGGCTACATGCAGAGCAGGCAGATTATGACGTCAATCTGTGTGCAACGCTAATTTGCCACCAGCGGTGCCTTGCTCCAGCCTACGCCCTGTCTTAACCTCGCACAGCCGAACACGATGTTAAACGGAATGAAGGACCCCCCCTACCACTGCTATTTACAGGGGTCATGAACTACACACAGGTTAGTTGCTGGATTATTTCTTTTGGCTGCTGGTGCAATTGTACGTCTTTTTGGAGCTTTCCTATACTTGCATAAAGTTTGAATAGTCAACAGGGAGTGGTCTGGCTGGTGCTGAAGTACTTTTTTGTTGATTTAAAAGCTTGTGTTGAAATAAGTTGCTTCCAGGCATGGGAATTGAGCATGACTGGGAGAATGAAGAGAGGCCATGTAGAGCAGGAAATGCTGCTAGAAGAGGGAGGACGAGGAGGGGAGAAGAGCTCTCTGCAGGAGGCCATATCCACCGAGGGTCTTTAGGGAGCAATCCTCTTACCTCAACTTCAGTGAGGACCAGTGCTTGAGACATCTTCGCTTCATGAAAGAGGTTGTGACTGAAATCTGCCAACTGCTGCAATCATAACTGCAACCTCAAAGTAGGGCAAGGACAGCATTGCCTATGGATGTCAAGGTGACCGTGGCTCTTAACTTTTATGCATCTGGCTCCTTCCAGGCTGCTGTTGGAAATATAAGCAACATCTCGCCCACTGGCGAGCTGGCACCTGCGCTATCCTTTCACCCCGCTCTGGTTCCTATGCACTTGTGCCTGGTGTCTCACCACGTGCAGATCCCTCCTCTATCCTAGCCCTAAAATACGAGCAGGGTCAGTCTCTGAGCTGGTGTCTCTTCATCTTCACTATCTTATTCCTCTTCCTCCCTGCCTGAGAAGGTTCCAGTTCTTAGGTAGCTGAAATGAAAAAGGGTCAAGGGTTGGGTTGTGGTGAGGGGAGAGGAGAAAGTAAGAAGTGCGTGCTTGCACCATCTGCAGCTTGTGAATCAGAAGAGATTGTGCAATGAGAGAGAAGTGGGATGCAAGAAGGAGGATTATGTATGAGGATACCCTCATCTTTGATTCCTCCAGCCCCGCCAGTGGCCACGGCCTCAGTAATGCCGATTCCCATGATGGCCAGCACTGTCTCCTCCATAGGGCTTAAAACATGCAGGCGCGCTTATCCTCCTCCAGTTCTTCCCTGCTGCCTGCTGTTACATGCCACCTTCTCCTGCAAGAAAGAAGGAAGTGTGTCAGTGAGTGTCCTGCAATATGTTTGGATGATGTGGCTGTCATGGTTGAATAGCTGCCAGTGTGTGCGAGCTGTGAGTTGTAGGTGCGAGGCTTGCAACAGTGCTAAGCGTGTGAGGGGGAGGTAAAGCATATGAATTTTAGGCTTGAGTACTGATTGATAGAGATTGTTGGTAGGTGGGTGATGGGGTTGTAGAGAATTGAGCAGTGGATGAGGCTAGTGGTGCAGTTGGTAGGATATGTCATTTGGAGCTGAACTCACTCACCTTGACAACTCATTTCAGGTGGTTGAACTCCTTCCTGCACTGCATCCATGTTCTTGGAGCAATACTCCTGGCATTGACCTCGGCCGCTACTTGTTCCAATGCTGCCTGAGCATATGTCTGAAGAGCCTCCTTCCCTCTTGCAGATACAAGATGTCTCTCTTCTTTCCACATCTTCCACCAAGACCGCCAGTGCATTGTCTGAAATCCCTGGTGCTCGCTCTCTCACAGGTTCAGCCGTTGCTCAAAGTATCACAGCTCAGATTGACTTTTGAAAAAACTCCCACCACTTCTTGCAGCCACAATGCACCACCCATTTAAGAGATGTAGGCGGCCTTTAAGTAGCGCTAGCCACTCGCGATATCAAACCCCTGCTGATGCGTGTGGCCAATGAACAGCGAGGGGAGCGCTGACTGACCGCAGCAATTATTTAAAAGAGCAGGCAGCACAAATTTAACGTCCTGCCTGCAACACAATGAGCGGGCCGCAGGTTAATCACGTACCACGATCCCCACATCCGTTTTCAGGGGTTAGCCAATTTCTCCCTCCTTAGCTTTTAAAATATGCCTATTAGTGTCCTTGTGCCTAAAAAAAAAAGACTTAATTTTTAGAGCCTCCTCGAAGGCCCGCAATTAGCCGAAACTCATGATGGTGATTAATTCGATCTGAGGGCGTGGCCAGTTTTGTGGGCGGGGCTAGCATCTAGCGTGATGCTTTTTAAGCTAGTGCAAAAGATCGCGGAAACCCGAGTCGCACTGAATGCTTAAAATTATGCAATCTTTTGCGTTGGTTTTAGCCGATTTCGGGCGTATTGTGCCGACAAAACCAACGCAACCGAGTGGAAACTCCAGGCCAAGATTTCCAGCAAAACTATTAATGGCAGGAAATCTAGCAAGCAATTGTAAAATCGTTAGGAGAATATGTTCGAGCTTTTGGAGAATGTAGACAACTATAAGATTGCATTGTGTCTCATTAAGCAGCGAGAAGCTGTCAGAACTGCTTCATTAGTTATCAGTATTGGCAGAAAGGCCCTGAAAATAGTAGCTGGTCTTTAGATTGTTATCAGAGAAAGACAAACCTGACAATGATGTTGTTCTCACCAATTCTGTTTTGAAGAGACTAATGACACCTATGAAAGATACATTTTCAACAATTGGGACCATGGGCATAATAATCATATGCAACTCCAGAAAAAAGCCTATACAGAAACGGAACAGTTATTGAGAAGAATGGTACTAGGAAGAGAACCTTACAAGAAGCTGACATTGAGAGCCTGCATCAAGGTCCGTTAAACAGCTAAAAGACTAAATGCAATTATATGCAAAGTAAAAGGAGAATGTGACTCTGTGGGTCGAATATTCCTGGTTTGGGGCTTCGACTGCTGGAAGTGCATATTGAGAAGATACATGGACCTGCGACTCCTGGCAAGCGAGGTTCCATGCTAGGACGATGCATTTGTAGAATCAGCTCTCAGATACAAGGCCCTAGAAGTTCTGCAAAGTTCTCCGGGGGCCAGGTGCATCACCAGTCGAGGTTGTTCCTAATGCTGAGTTCACCTAACAGAAGATTTCATTACATATTTATACCTTTCATGAAACACACCTACTTGTATAGTTTCTTTGTCTGCAACCGTCACTCATACTGACTCAGTAGATGTCACATGTCTGGTTTCGACATAAAACTGTGACAACTAAGGGTCCCAATTCTTATCTGTACTTCCCAAGGCTGCGTTCCCTACATTGTTGGGCTGAGATCATCCCTTTTCTTTTACTAATTTTCCATTTCTCTTTCGGCCTTAATTGTGTTAGTTTATTACAATCATGCTTTGTTAGCTTAATTAGGTTCCTTCACATCTAAAGTAGCCTTTGTGTGTGTTTATTTTAGCAATGGTTACAGTATCTATTGATGCAGTGTTTCTGTTGTTAATTTTCTTTGACATTTCTGATTTCTTTATTAATATTAATTTTCAGAAAAACTTTGATGACCATTTTTTATACTCTGTAAGGTAAGCTTGTTTTTAATGCGATTCAAATAGAGTATTTCATGATTTAGACAGTAATAAGTAAGACTTGAAATAAGGCTTGCCAGGGAGATCAGCAGGCACGAGAACATTCTGCAGACCTTGGTACACCGACCTGATAATGAGCTAAGATAGTCTCCTCAGCTTTCTCTGGGTTAGTGGGACAGGGATTTGTTATCTTCAACAACAACTATCTCAAAACAACTTGCAATACAGGAATGGCACTACTACAGGTTGGCAAGGTCATTCCCAGCTGGCGCTGTAATATTGGGTACTGTGCTGTCCAAGTATGGTTCAAAAAGGTGACTTGATGCAGAGGTCAGCATGGCCAGCACTTCCATCTCTTTTCTCAAAGACTAGCAATGACAAGACTGTCCACTTTCACTGTACAGGTGCTTTTCCCAAAGTACAGGTATCACTGATGGCTACCATGTACCAAAACTGAACCCTTGGGAGATGTGAGTGTGACAAGCCTTTCAATTGTACATTGTATTTTGATAGTGGGCTTTGTTGAGGTATGGAAATGTATGAAATGCAATGAAAGTCCTGTAAGCTTGTATGAGAGCTTGGCGTGGGTGAGTAGTAAACGTGGAACAGGGTAACACTCTATACGTGGTTGCATGTACCATCTACCTAGTTCATGATATTCCTGGTTAGTCTTCATTTACCAGATTCCTTAAAGTGTGCCATCTTTTCCCAGGACCTTTAGATACTGTAGACAGCATTCAGCCTGGCCACTATCTCCTTCCACAAATGGAGCACTGTGGTCCTCTGTGGAGGGTGAACATTGGTGTGCCAAATAGGGCAAGCTTCCTCACACCCATTGAATGTTCAGGTCACCAACCAGTGAGGTCTGATGTAGCACCAATCTGACATCTGTCCACGGACTCCTTTCACCCTCACCAGCCATTTCTTCATGACCACCTGTCAAATTTTTGAAAAAGTCCGAAAAACTGTTGTGCTGCATTTTCTAACTTTTAGAAATATTTATCCTCATACACACAGCTACTTACCTTTAATGCTTGCAATACTACAGGGCCCCATTTATTACATTTCCTCCACAAGGCTCAAGCTATACAGAGAGCATATTTAAATGATATCCATGAGCTGGCTTTGCATCATCCAGCCAGGTTGGCTCATTGGTGCGCTGATGTGGGATTTGGGCTTGCGCAGTACTCCCAGCGGCTGTTTTTTCTGGGATTGCTCAGTCGGCCCTGATATACCAACATGCTGATAAACAACAGGCAAGTTAGATTTCAGCCAGTTTGTACTGCTACGGTCAATGATCTAACGGAGAATGAATACTGTTGGCTGTTTGATGACCCTAGTGGCAGAGAGCTTCAGGATTCGAACACTTCATTGCTCATGTTCAACAAAACAGAAATAAAGCCATTGGGGAAAGGAAGTTAGTGTTCAAAACCCCAAGAATAACAGAAAATACGGGAGGAAATATTGATAACTGTTTCTCGTAATTTTCAGACTGGCACCTGTAACACGTATTGCAGATAAATGAAGCACCACATAGTGTACCTAGAACAACATGCAGAAATGACCATCTATTGTAGCTTACACTATCATTTTATACCATCCTATCAGTTGTAATTTTAACATTGCCCTTCCCTACAGAAACAGTCACACTAAGACAAATAAAGTTCTCCAATGTTATTGGGTAATCCTTATATAGTGATGTTCCTTTATTGCTTACCACTGTGTCTCCCCTTGGTGACCCAATAAAGTGTGCTTCTCCTAGTGATTGCCTTATTATTATGCCTAAATAATCCCTACGTGGGATGAGCATGTATGGTAGCAGGAGAGAAAACACCTCACCTGTTCCTCCTCCTGCCATGCCCCATGTGCTAGGTACCCCTGCAAGGCATCCTACGATCTGCCTGATAATAAGGCACCACTAAGGATTGTGAAGACCACAGACATGCCTTTATGATCTGGCAGCAGCAGATCGTACGTTGAAGCCCAAGTTCTTTGTTATCCCAGTCACCAGTGTCCATGATAGAAGCTGAACTGGGCATGGTCCCTTTGTCCTGTGGGGCTCTCCTGCAGGTCCCCATGAAGTAACCACTAGCTTCAAGATGCTCTGCAGTTGTAAAAATCGTTTACAAATTGCTACAGAGGTTCACTTATGTACACTCACTGATAACCCTTGTAGGCTGTTCCATGCTGCCCCAGTGGATGCCATAAAGACCTTTTGGTCTTTTGAAGGCAGGCCCAGTAGGGAATCAATCATTTGTCCATGCAGCTAAGGAATGCCCCAGCTGGAAGCCTGGGCAGCTGCTTGCTGTTTCCCTGCTGGCACCTCCACTTGTTCGCTTGCTTCACCTAGTGCTCCTTCCTCACACTCATTATCTAAATGCCTGGGGTGCTTGAATCTGTGATGGTGCTTGTGGCAAGTGGAATACATGATGCTACATGCTGTGAAATGTTCTGTTTCTGTCTGTCACCATCTTGGGAAGCACCTGTAGGAGGAGAAAAGGAAGATGTGCCTTGGAACAGAGGTAAGATATCAATATATTATATGCTATGCTACTGTTGTGCAATATATGCCTCTGTGTTACTAAGTGAAAGAGTGAGCAAGGGTAACAATGAGAGCAAGAAAAGGAGTATACTCTTCCTCTCCTACTTCTTCCATGGACTCAGGGCCAATTATGCCAATGGTTAGCTCCTTACATTGGCTCAGTCGCCTGCCTGCACCTATTTACTCCTGGTGGGTTTTGAATAGCCATTTCCTTGATGCGCATACAAGACATTCAGATGTTAAAAACTAGCAGAGCATCACAGACAGCCATTCTGTGGTCAGTTTCACAGCCGTCCTTGTGTAAGTACTATCCAATGCAGAATACATGTAAGCTCTGGTGATATTGTAGGTTCAGAGCAGAGCTTTCAACATTTTAGATGCCATATATCAAGCTATTTGTGTGCCATTCAAAATTGTGTCCAGGGGGCTTTTCTACAATTGACTAGAAAAGGGTAAAGTTTGTTTGGATGCTTTGCATGGTACCTCCCTGAAGGCTACAACTCTCAATATTGGATTCTTAGATGTAAACTAGGCCCAGGTATTAATTATCCTGGCTTCCTGGCCAATTATGCTTCCCACCTAGTTCTCAACAACCATTTTCCAGGCACTGGAGGCGTATTACAATTAGGGGGAGGGATTAGTCTCATAATTAGCCACCTATTTTTGTAACCTTTTCTAACCATTGAAACTAATTAAATATGAAGGCAGATGTTGTCACGTATTTACCTAAAGATATTGCATAAGTGACACAAACCAGCAAACTATTTCAACATGCATTCTTGTGAAAGTGACAAACACATCTAAATTTGACTGCTTCAGTTTAAAAAATGTTGATTTTTTTTTTCAGTGCATCAGCATTTTGACATGATTTGAAAAAAAAATCCACAATTGGAACATGATTTCCTGCTCCATCTGCTGTTGGAGTGGACAGGTAGATTTACTGCTCTTTCAAATAATACAACACAGAAATGAATTTCTGGAAAGGCGTGTGGCCGCCGCCATGCATATCAAGAAGGGGGGAGGTGGAAGGAGCTGATGGAGAGCAGAGCATGGTCAGGTAGTGATCAAAAAATAAAAGGTGGGGGGTGGGTGGGGGGCTCAGGTCTGGGGTCGTAGCCAATAAATACACATGTGAACACAGATGGAGACCTTAGATTACACGGACCAGTAGCAGAGACTTAGGTATGGTAAGGAGAATGATTCTCAGGGGGAGACCCTTGCTATGAGATGGTAACCAGTTGAACTTTACACAATAAAATTGAGAAAGACTGACTGCCTGCAGTGGAACGGAAATCACTTCCACAATGATGGTTGAAATTCAAATCCAAATAACTAAGATTAAAAACAAGCACTCAGTGGGGAATAAGTTTATTCCCCTTTACTCCAGTTGTGCCAAATGTATCAAAATTTAGTGCACGCCTTGTACAAGTTTTGCCCCTCCCAGGAGATTACATGGTTGCGGGTGAGGGTGGGGGGGCGGGGGGAGGGGGGAGGTGTCTAGTAATCATGCTCCAGTCATCATGGTTTGTGGGGCAGGCTTGGTTTTTTTGCTGCCCGCCAATTTTGTATGTTTGCATGCCGTACCTTAAATGTTACATAAGAACATAAGAACATAAGAAATAGGAGTAGGAGTAGGCCAATCGGCCCTTCGAGCCTGCTCCGCCATTCAATAAGATCATGGCTGATCTGATCCTCACCTCAAATCTAAAGAACACAAGAAGTAGGAGCAGGACCTGGCCACTCAGCCCCTGGGCCCGCTACGCCACCCACAGGGCCTCGACCGATCCGAACTCAGCCTCATGTCCAATTTCCTGCCCGCTCCCCGTAACCCCTAATTCCCTTTATTTCTAGGAAACTGTCTATTTCTGTTTTAAATTTATTTAATGATGTAGCTTCCACAGCTTCCTGGGGCAGCAAATTCCACAGACCTACTACCCTCTGAGTGAAGAAGTTTCTCCTCATCTCAGTTTTGAAAGAGCAGCCCCTTATTCTAAGATTATGCCCCCGAGTTCTAGTTTCACCCATCCTTGGGAACATCCTTACCGCATCCACCCGATCAAGCCCCTTCACAATCTTATATGTTTCAATAAGATCGCCTCTCATTCTTCTGAACTCCAATGAGTAGAGTCCCAATCTACTCAACCTCTCCTCATATGTCCACCCCCTCATCCCCGGGATTAACCGAGTGAACCTTCTTTGTACTGCCTCGAGAGCAAGTATGTCTTTTCTTAAGTATGGACACCAAAACTGTATGCAGTATTCCAGGTGTGGTCTCACCAATACCTTATATAACTGCAGCAATACCTCCCTGTTTTTATAATCTATCCCCCTAGCAATAAAAGCCAACATTCCATTGGCCTTCTTGATCACCTGCTGCACCTGCATACTAACTTTTTGATTTTCTTGCACTAGGACCCCCCAGATCCCTTTGTACTGCAGTACTTTCCAGTTTCTCGCCATTAAGATAATAACTTGCTCTCTGATTTTTCCTGCCAAAGTGCATAACCTCACATTTTCCAATATTGTATTGCATCTGCCAAATCTCCGCCCACTCACCCAGCCTGTCTATATCCCCTTGTAGGTTTTTTATGTCCTCCTCACTTTCTACTTTCCCTCCCATCTTTGTATCATCTGCAAACTTTAATATGTTACACTCGGTCCCCTCCTCCAAATTGTTAATATAGATTGTAAAGAGTTGGGGACCCAGCACCGACCCCTGCGGAACACCACTGGCTACTGGTTGCCAGTCCGAGAATGAACCAATGATCCCAACTCTCTGCTTCCTGTTAGATAACCAATCCTCCACCCATGCCAGAATATTCCCCCCAATCCAGTGATTTTTTATCTTGAGCAATAATCTTTTATGTGGCACCTTGTCGAATGCCTTCTGGAAGTCTAAATACACTACGTCCATTGGTTCCCCTTTATCCACCCTGTACGTTATGTCCTCAAAGAACTCAAGCAAATTTGTCAGACATGACTTCCCCTTCATAAAGCCATGCTGACTTTGTCCTATTAAATTATGTTTATCTAAATGTTCCGTTACTGTCTCCTTAATAACAGACTCCAAAATTTTACCCACCACAGATGTTAGGCTAACTGGTCTATAATTTCCAGCCTTCTGCCTACTACCCTTTTTAAATAAGGGTGTTACATTAGCAGTTTTCCAATCTGCCAGGACCTTTGTTGAGTCCAGGGAATTTTGGAAAATTATTACCAAAGCATCCACAATCCCTACTGCCACTTCCCTCAAGACCCTAGGATGTAAGCCATCAGGTCCAGGGGGTTTATCCGCCTTGAGTCCCATTATTTTACTGAGTACCAATTCCTTAGTGATTTTAATTGTATTTAGCTCCTCCCCCACTAGAGCCCCCTGTTTGTCCAGTGTTGGGATATTCTTATTGTCCTCTACCGTAAAGACTGAAACAAAATATTTGTTCAGCATTTTTGCCATCTCCATGTTTCCCACCATTAATTTCCCGGTCTCATCCTCTAAGGGACCTACGTTTGCCTTGGCCATCCTTTTTCTTTTTATATAACTATAGAAACTCTTGCTATCTGTTTTTATATTTTTTGCTAATTTATTTTCATAATCTATCTTCCCTTTCTTAATCAATCCTTTAGTTACTTTTTGCTGTCTTTTGAAGACTTCCCAATCTTCTATCCTCCCACTAAGTTTGGCTACCTTATATGTCCTTGTTTTTAGTTGGATACTATCCTTAATTTCTTTACTTAGCCACGGATGGCTGTCATTTCTTTTACACCCTTTTTTCCTCAGTGGAATATATATTTTTTGAAAGTTGTAAAATAACTCCTTAAATGAACACCACTGCTCATGTACCATCTTACCCTTTAATCTATTTTCCCAGTCCAGTTTAATCAATTCCGCTCTCATACCATCATAGTCTCCTTTATTCAAGCTCAGTACGCTTGTTTGAGAACCAACCTTCTCACCCTCTAATTGGATATGGAATTCAACCATGTTATGGTCACTCATTCCAAGGGGAACCTTAACTAGGACATTATTAATTAATCCTGACTCATTACACAGGACCAGGTCCAAGGTTGCTTGCCCCCTTGTAGGATCAGTTACATACTGCTCAAGAAATCCATCCCTAATACACTCAATAAACTCTTCCTCAAGGCTGCCCTGCCCAATTTGATTTGTCCAGTTAATATGATAGTTAAAATCCCCCATTAGGTTCTGTGATAGTAGATTGGCGGTTAGGATCAGATCAGCCATGATCTTATTGAATGGCGGAGCAGGCTCGAGGGGCCAATTGGCCTACTCCTGCTCCTATTTCTTATGTTCTTATGTTCTTATAATTATAGCTGTTCCCTTATTACATGCCCCAACTATTTCCTGATTAATACTTCTTCCAGCAGAGTTGCAACTATTAGGAGGCCTATATACTACTCCCACTAGTGTTTTTTTCCCTTTATTATTCCTTATCTCCACCCAAACTGTTTCATTATCCTGATCCTTTGACCCAATATCATTTCTCTGTAATACAGTGATTCCTTCCTTTATTAACATAGTCACCCCACCTCCTCTTCCTTCCTGCCTGTCCTTCCTGATTGTTAAATACCCTGGCATATTTAATTCCCAGTCGTTGTCACCCTGCAGCCATGTTTGTGTAATGGCCACAAGATCATACCCATACGTAGTTATTTGTACCGTCAACTCGTCTATTTTGTTACGAATGCTGCGTGCATTCAGATAAAGAACTTTTAAATATGTTTTGTGACAATTTATTCCTACTTTTACCCCCTTTACTACTTACAATATCTAATTAGCCAACTATCACTATTAGGTGCTAACCTGCAATGGCTGAATATGCCTACCAAACACCACCCTCTGTTTTATAAAGCAGGGTTTTAGAAGTAAGACAGCGATTATTTCTTGGGGTCAGTTTTCCATGATTAGTGCCTGACGTGTGCTTATTCCGTGGGCACTAAATAGGGGCAGAAACCCCATGACAACAAGTCCCTAGTACCCCCTTGATGTTCCCCTGGCAGGGAGGTATTGACTGCTTCCACTTAAGGGGCGCACAGAAGAAGGAAATCTTGCGCCCAGCTCCTCCATAATCGGAGAATCGGGGGAATTAAAGGATGGCATACCGCAGCCCTGCAGATAAGTACTTTTCTGTTTTTCAGGGATTTGGCTGGATGTCCTTCTGGTTGCTGTGGTTTGCTATACATTGATGTATCAAGATCAAACGTGCATTATTCAGCAGGGCCAATAACTTCATCACCTTTGCAATTGACATCCATGAGGCACTGTGGGCCATCAGCAGCAGTATAATTGTATACCACCACAATTTTTAACCTCATGCCTGGCACATTACTTGCTCCTCCATCAAGCCAGATGACCAATCCTGGATCAAGGAGGAGTGTAGAAGAGAATGCTGGGAGCATCACTCGGTATACCCAAAAATGAAGTGCCGACCTGGTGAAGCTACAACATAGGACTACATGCATGCTAAAAAGCAGAAACAGCATGCTATTGACAAATCTCTGCAGTCCTGCCACATCCAAATGGTGGTGGACAATTAAGAACTAATTAATGGGAGGAGAAGGCTCCATGAACATCCTCACCCTCAATGATGGTGGAGCCCAGCAAAACACAAGGCTGAAGCGCTTGCAACCATCTTCAGCCAGAATTACTGCGTGGATGATCCTTGTTGACCTGCTCCTGAGGTCCCCGCCATCACAGTTGCCAGTCTTCAGCCAATTCGATTCACTCCACGTGACATCAAAAATCGGCTGAGTGTGTTGGACACAGCAAAGGCTACAGGCCTCGACAACATCCCGACTGTAGTGCTGAAGACCTGCGTTCTGGAACTAGCCGCACCTCTAGCGAAGCTGTTCCACTGCAGCTACAACACTGGCATCTACCTGACAATGCAGAAAATTGCCCAGAGGTTGCCCACGCTACCCTAACCATGCCAATGTTCATATCGACATCTTGAGGAAGGCTATATTTTTTTTAATTTTCTGATTTTTCATAGGTCCAGGCTGTTTGCTTGGTCTGAGCCATCCCAGTGAGGCCCACATACTCCATTCTGGAGGCCAGTTCACTTCCACTCACTTGGCGTACTGGCCCCCACATAAACACCATGGACGCGAAATTCGGTTGCGTCCTGTTTGGGGATGGTAACCGAGTTAAGGCCGGACGTTTAGCGCCTGGCGCGGAAGTACCGCCCCGGCCGTTAAATTTGGCTTACCATCCCGCACAGGAAGTGGAGTGCAATCTCGGGCGCTCCACTTCCTGGTGGGGCAGTAACCGAGGCGATGTCGGGGCGCGATCGGCAGCGGTCCATGGAGGCTCCGCGGAGCGCTGCTGCGTTTCAACATCCCTCCCCTTCAGGCAAAGGGGAGGGTCACTGCACACACTGCAGGACCTCCGATGGCCCACACTAGGCCACCAGAGCGGCGTGGTGCCACGGCCGCAGCCCGGCGCCGAGACGCGATGCTGGGCTGCGCAATGGTGGCCAAGACCACGCCATGGCACACCACGGAGGGCCGACCTGGAGGACCGACCTGCAGGGCAGTAAGGGGCTGTGGTGGGGTGCTAAGGGGTCGTGGTGCACGAATGATGATGTTATCGCCGACGGCGTAGCTGCCAGGCACGCTACTGGCAGGGGCGCGGCGCTATCGGGTAGCGCCTCAGCAACACCCCGCCGAATTTCTCGGGAGGTGCTTTTCTGGCCCCCCCCCACCCCGCTGATAAGCCCTTTGCACTCCATTAGCACCCCGCCGGAGATGCTAATGACAGGCGCAAAGGAGCCGAATTTCTCATGTCCCAAATGAACAGCAGGAGTGGGAACTACCAGCTTAGGGAATCCACCACAACTGGTTCTGTCCATCATATTCCTTGTAAGGGGTGGATGGAGTTAACGAGGGAACTCCTGGAAATGGTAGAAGCCCAGTGCAACCAGATCTCTGCTGTTTTCCTGGTGGTGTCTCCCACTGAAGGTTCAGTGGAAGATTGGTGGGACCTTAACTCCACTGCATTTTCAACTACCCCACTGTTTAACCTCATGACCATCCTGTTGAAACTCAGATGTCATACTTTCTGAAGCTGTAGAATAAACTGATTGGCAAATATGGGCTCAGCCCAAGTAACTGTTGTTTAGTGCACTTCAGGGGGGAAAAATTAGGTCGCGCCCCATTTGGGGCGCAAATATCGTCTGGACGCAAATATTAGCGCCTGGCGCTAATTATCGGCACTGACTGGAAACTTCACTTTTACCGCCCCGGGAGGTGAGTGGAGCGCTAAATCAGGCGCTGCACACCTGTCTTAAGGCGCAAAGGCCGAGCAGTGAGGCGCTAACTCAGAGCGCGAGCGCAGCGCAGCTGCTGCCAGTTAGCGAGGGAACACAGACACACTGGCGCCGGCCACTTCTTAAAGCGGGGGGGGGGGGGGCAACTTGCTCCCCAGCCACACCCTGCTCATTGCAGCCTTGAATCTCGGCCTGGAGAGACCTGTGAATCCATTTTGCTGCCAAGGATGGAGAGGGTGAGAGAACGAGCTCATCGCTTCACCGAGCGGGCCTTGGATGCTCTGGTTGGCGCGGTGGAGCACAGAAGATGTATGCTCTTCCCTGAGAGTGGCAGGAGGCCTTTGCCACGCGAGTTCAGAAGAGTGTGGAGGGAGGTGGCTCAGAGCGTCTCCTCCAGGAGCATGGTGCCCAGGACCCATACTCAATGCCGCAAAAAGTTCAACGACCTCACTCGGGTCGTCAGGGTGAGTGGCTTTTTCTCAATACCTCTCCATCCCTCCATCTCAACCTCACTCTATGGCCAGAGGGTCTTAAAACCCCAATGCACAACACTCATCCAACACCGATGGCCCTTTCATGAAACACACACACACATTCCACACTTTGCATACAGTAAGGGCTATTCACCTATGGGAGGCACATCAGGCAAGACCATGGCTGCATACAGTAAGGGCTATTCACCTATGGGAGGCACATCAGGCAAGACCATGGCTGTATACAGTAAGGGCTATTCACCTATGGGAGGCACATCAGGCAAGACCATGGCTGTATATTTACTCAGATGCTGTCCTTTTTCTTACAGGCCAAGCTGGCGCATAATCGGAGACAGCAGCAACGGACAGGTGGAGGGCGGCCTCAGCTGCAACCCCTCAGCGATCTGGAGGAGCGCGTCCACAGGATTGTGGCAAGCCGGGTGATCGGTCCCGTCGCCACTGGAGACGCCAACCCCGTTCTGGACAGCAATGGTAAGGTCATCAGCTTTTTGTCCTCTGTCCTTCCACTTGTCCCTCACAACACCAGCCTTTGACACTTTCAATCCAACTTGCTAACTCGCTGCACTTATTCCTCCCTTACTGCCACCCTGTCCTCACGCAAAAGCCACTCTTGTACCTCCCTGCTTTCAGATGGTGATTCACCAGCTGAGGAGACGGGCCCTGAAGCTGCCACTGGGAGTGATGCTGCAGCCGAGGAGGAAGAGGAAGCCGGAGCATCAGTGCCACCCTCTCCCGAGGAAGCCCATGCCCACACTGGGAACACGCCTTCCCTGGAGGGGAGCAGGGGGGAAGGGTCTGATGAGGGTGAAGCTCCAGGACCCAGCGGGCTGCAGCAACGCCATGGGGGTAGGGAAGAACGGGGGCCTTCTCCCCAGAGGGAGAGTATGCCAGACACTCCTACTGCAATGGACGCAGAGGAGGAGCGGCTGATCGCAGAAATGAACACCCAGGCGGTGGGCATGCACACTGAGCTCATGGGTGCAGTGGGAAGGGTGCCCGAATGCATTGAGTCACTGGCAAGGAGTGTGGAGCACTTCGCTGTAGCACAGGCGGATGCCACACTAACGCTTAGTGCTGCAATTCAGTCACTGGCTGCCGTGATCCCATCTCTGACTGCTCTCATGCAGACTCAGATTGAGGCCACGCGAGCACAGACTGCTGCCAACCTCGATGGTTCGTGCACATGTCCCCGGGGCTGTCACCGCGCCGCAGCAGGCCAGCAATCTGTTCTCCAGCAGATTGCTCCGGATGCTGAAGTGCTGCCCCGTGGGAGTGCCAGTGTGTCGGGCGAGCAGGGAGTTGCTGTCCTCTCTCACGATGACAGCATTCCTGCTGCCAACGCTGTCACTTCTCCACTGCACTTGCCACCGCCTGTAGGACAGACTGCTGCCGCCCATGCAGAGTTGGTGCAGTCTGCATCCGGGCCCTCCAGGCCCATAACTGGTCGAGGCCGTCCTTCAGGGGCATCTGCAGTGTCAGGGTCTGACGAGCAGCAGCCTTCCACCAGCCTTGCTGCAGCCACTGAGGTCCCATTACGGAGGAGCAGTAGGGTTAGAAGGGGGGAAGTGCGCAAGGGATGGAGATCACCCTCAAAGGGCAAAAAGTAGGAGGTGTGACAAAATGCTGGTCATTTTTTTATTAAAGGTCGAGGTTCATGGTCCAACTTTTGTTTAGTGTTTTGGACATTATCTCCAGGTTGTGAGAACCAGTTATGTTATTGACTGTTTTTTTGTGTTTATTTCTATGAGTTTGTCATGAGGAATTGACACACACAGAGTTTGTAAAATAAATAAGTTTCTGTATTCAAAATATACATGGTTGGTGGTTGGAATTATTGGTGCCTTGGCCGGCTTAGGGGTTGCGTGCTGGGTTCATTAATGTTGTTAGCAATGGCAGGGGCCCTAGAAGCGGCTTGCTATTAGCCGTTGACGGACGGCCCTTGCAGTTTGACCATTGTGGGCCGCCCTCCCGCCTTGGTGCTGCTGATGATCATCCTCCTTGTCCTCTTCCTCCTCTTCCTCCTCCTCCTCTGGTGGTGCTCCAAGGCCTGGTGGCATTGGCTGGGTCCTGAGGATTGCCATGTTATGCAACATGCAGCACACGACTACGAAGTTGGATACTCGCTCAGGCGAGTACTGCAGGGCTCCTCCAGAATGGTCGAGACAGCGGAACCGTTGCTTCAGCACGCCGATTGTGCGCTCAATTATGTTCCTGGTAGCTTGATGGCTCTCATTGTACCGCAGCTCAGCAGGGGTGTTGGGCGTACGGAGCGGTGTCATCAGCCAGGTGCTCAATGCATACCCCTTGTCCCCGAGAAGCCAACCAACTGGCTGATGCGGTGCCTCGAAATGTTCTGCCACAGTAGTCTGGCGCAGGATAAAAGCATCGTGGCAGCTGCCAGGATAGTGGGCATTGACAGCGAGTATCAGCTGTCTGTGGTCACAGACCAACTGAACATTCAAGGAATGGAACCCCTTTCTGTTCCGGAATTCCTCGGCATTCTCATGCGGAGCACGCAAAGCCACATGCGTGCAGTCAATGGCGCCCTGCACCATGGGGAAGCCCGCTACCCTCGCAAAGCCCAGAGCGCGGTCACGCTGCTTGTCTGGGGTCATGGGGAAAGAGATGAACTCTCGTCTCCTTTTAAAGAGGGCATTTGTGACCTGCCGGATGCAGCAATGCACCGCGAACTGGGAGATATTGGCGAGGTCCCCAGCAGCAGCTTGAAATGAGCCAGTAGCGTAAAAGTTGAGAGCCACTGTGACCTTCACTGCCACCGACAGAGACGTCCTGGACCTCAGTTGAGGCTGCAGATCTGGCTGCAGCAGGTGGCAGAGCTCAGTGACCACCTCCTTGCTGAATCGCAGCCTTCGCAAACACAGCTCCTCAGACATATGGATGTAGGAGAGCTGTTCACGATATACCCTGGGAGGGTAAGCTCTCCTGTACATACGCCTGTTGGCCCTCCTCCGTCTGGCCATCATTGCCACTCTCTCTCTGCGTCTCTGTATCCTCCGATTCAGCTGGAGCAGGACGACGCCCCCAATCAGTGCAGCCCCCATATTCTCTTTGCAAGCAAAGTAATGAAGGACAGCAACTAAAGTACTAGTGAAGTTAGGATCAATAGGCAAAACTACCTCACAAAGCGTTGAGTCAATGCAGAAGTCTCTCTTTCTCTCTCTCCGAATCTCTCTCTCTCTCTCAGAACGAGTGGTGCAAAAATGTCGACCACAGAAAAAGACAGGAAGAGGCCCCCTTTAAATAGCGCCCCCCCCAGCCCCACAGCGATTGATAGCGTTCCAGTCTTCCGGTCGTTGGATGCGCCAGGCGGTAAGGCAGGGGGCGCCACTCAATTTCCGCTCCGGGGCGCCACAAGGGTGTTGCACCATGGAATTACGTCACAATCTGCGCGCGCAGGTGGTCGCAGCGGTAAGTTTTAGCGCCGCCGTACAATCTCTAGTTAAGTTCCCGAGCGGCGCAAACATCGCTGCGCCCAGGCGTTAGCGGCTTTGCGCCCCATTAGCGCTCTCTTAAGGCGCTAACGGGAGGCGCAACCAACTGAATTTTTACCCCCAGGGCTTTTATTAGTGTCCTTCAGACCTTCGTTGTATTATTTTTTCTTTGCCACCTGTTTGAAGTTATTAATCTGTTTCCAACAATCTTTTGTGTTCATTTTAAATTCTGTGGTAAGTGTTCACTGTTAATAAGGCCTTTTTGTCAAAAAGCATCTTTGAATTTCATGAATTATTTTACTGAACTAAAAAGTTCTAATTCAGTAAAAAGTGTTTGCTTTTCAGGCTCCATCTTGCATCCTTTTCCAGCACCAATACATCATTTGAGAGTCATTAGTGTGAATAACTTAGGCAATATTTCTCATTAACATTCTTTGAGATGTGTATTTTTTCTGATTATGTGTATTCATTTACTGCTGCCACATACCAGAATGGGCAGGCTTCGTGACTGGAGTTACCAAAGGCATTTACTGTCACATGACTTTCTGAAGTGCCTTAACACCCATGAGTTGAAATATCACCCTCTGAGTACCTTCCAATTGCTATATCCCTGAACAATAGATATATACAGTGAAGACCCAGTATACAATTCAATTTTCTAGAAACTATGGTCAGACTACTAGCTAAATGGAGCAAATGATTTTTATGCTGCTAAACATTGCTGATTATTGACGTTCTCATCTCCAGGCTTGTGGCTATGTACAGTATATCTCTTAAAGATTCATAACACCTCATTGTTTGGCTGATGAACCATGGATTGCAAAATACTTGCAGGCTATCAGATGACCTAAATGGGTTATACCAAGCCCAAGACAGAGCACTGAAGATCTATAATCTAGCAACTGAATGAGGAAAACCAATCAATTCATGTTCTTTGCTGCCTGGAAGCCTATCTGAAGTAAATAACAATTGGTAAGTCTTTCATCTTGTATGTATCTAAATCCTTTAAACCTTTTCAGCTTAGCACCAGCAGTGGTTGCGCTGTAGTGTCTTAAGTAGTATACTTAAGTAGTGTCAGCTTGACTCAGTTGGTAGCACTCTCACCTTCGCGTCAAACGGTCATGGGTTCAAGCCCACTCCAGGATTTGAGCAGATAATCCAGACTGACTCTTCAGTGCAGTACAGAGTATTGTTGGAGGTGTTGTCTTTCAGGTGTGGTGCTATATGGAGGCCACATTTTACCAATTCAGGTGGATTTAAAAGACACCATAGTGCTATTTGTAAATCAACAGTGAATTCTTGTAGTGTGCTGACCAAAATTCGCCCCTCAACCACTACTATCATAAAAAAACCAGATTAACTAGTCATTCATCACCTTGTTTGTAGGACCTTGCTGTGCACAAATGGCTGCAATGTTTGCCTCAGTAATGGCAACTGCACTTCAAAAATAATGAATTGGTTATGAAGTGCTTTAAATGCTATATAAATACAAGTTCTTTCTTACAAAAAACATTTATTTCCCACTATTAATAAATACATTACTTTTTCAGTTTGATACATTCATTCTTAACATCCCTGAATAGGGTCTAAATGTTGCTGTTGTCCAGCATGTAGTTTTCCAGCAAAAACATTACTTTTACATCTGCCCTATCGATCACACATTTAGGGTTTTGGTCAAGTTTAGTTTGATGTGATGATTGATTAGAGAAATAATTAATGAAAGGGTTACTGTGGAAAAAAATCACCAACTGTAACTCAGTTTAGTTGAGTACATGTGTCACTCTAACTATCTCAGCAAGTCTGCTCCAGATGAATGCCTGTTACAGTTCTATTAAAGCTGTCTCAGTACAGCCAGATCCATGGATTTGTTTCAAGCTGGATACTTTAGGAAGATCAAGAGTTGATAAGCTTAATCTTGAAGAGGAATTCTCACCATCAGTACTACGTTTATAAATCCATTGTTCCAAAAAGCTATAGTTGATATATTTGTTACTTCTCTTGCTTATTCATGTTGACTTTTTGTTAAAGTAAAAAGTGCTGATGACAAGTGAAGTTACTGGGTACTATTTCTTCAATTAGTGGGAATTTTTACTTGATATTTTGGTATGCAATAGTGTCGTTCTTGTGCCTCTGGATGTTCTTAGACTTCACAGTAGGATGTACACTTTTCATTGGCTTATGCAGCATGCCATCCTGCAACATGCCACAGGTGCACGATGAGGATATGCTGCCCTGGTGTTCCATATGTGGCCTTTTGACTTGCAATGCAGAACCCAGAGAAGACCCTGTGGCAGTTCTTCTACTATTTGGTGGTGTAGTCACCTGTCGGACACAGGATCCTGCGAGTGTTTCCACTGGTCCTTTGTCCTATTGAGGGGCTTCGACATCTGTGCCTGTGGTGTTTTCATTGTCTACAAAAATTTTAGGTCCACATTGACTCACTAGTGGATGTGACTGACTCATCTGTGAAAACAGAAGAGGCAGTTTACAATAATAAACTTTGAACTCCAGATCGACTCCAGACATGTCTATTGTAGAAAACATGTACTTGAAATGCAACAAAATAAGGAGGACAAATTAAGTTATTATCTGGGGGCTTACAAGACCTTATCATTTTTACTTATAATATTGGATTTTATCGACCATAATTAAAATGTATGCATACAATTTCAACTAATTTAGAAATTATCCCATCACTTCCCAGATTCTATAGCAGCCTCAGAGGAGGAAGTTATCTTGTTGACACACTTCAGTTGGAATATCTGCACAATGACTGGCTTGTCAGTGACTTTCCGGGTGGCCTTTTGTAATCAGATGATTTTTCAGTTTATACCTTCTGGAATATTTCAAGCTGTTCTTTGTTTTTAACAGTTGTAACATTAACAGCAACATTTGAACAGTAAAATCTATGGCCTTGACTTTCTGTTCTTTCTTTGGTGGATCTAAGGTGAGCATGTGGACGTGCTTTAGTGTGTCACTGCCACCCCCGTCCCCCTTTGCCTGGCGGGCAGATCCAGTGCTACAAAAATACGCCCACCCGCATGTGTGCAGTTGCATGCAAATTATATTGAATATAGGGAACTACAGCTTCCGCGGTAATTCCTGGCAGCTGCGCTGTTGCAACGCAAGCTGTCAGAGCCATTTGTTAGGCCCTGATGTCCAGCATTTAAAGGTTGGTGGAGGATAGAGAAGGATGGTACCAGCAGTCAGAGCCCGTGCTATGGTTCTCCAAAGGTTGCCATGGACAGACTCCAGAAGACAGAAGATCGTGGTTGCCGGCATTCAGGCCTCCCTGGCCTACTGGTTCTGATTTCTGACCTGATTGCGACAGAACTTCCCAGCCGAGATAGGGAGCCTGCCTTAATTATGTTAATGGCTCCGGTAAGAAAGCTGGTTTCGGTAACCTGACAAATATACATTGTGGAACCATTCAAATCCTTTATTCCCACCATTGGCAGCCATGCCTTCAGCTGGCTAAGTCCTAAGCTCTGGAATTCCCTCCTTAAACCCCTCTGCCTCTCTACCTCTCTTTCCTCTTTTAAGCTCCTTAAAACCTACCAAGCTTTTGGCCATCTGCCCTAACATCTCCTTATACGGCTCGGTCTCAAATTTTGTTTTGATAACACTCCTGTGAAGCACCTTGGGATGTTTTATTATGTTAAAGGCGCTATATAAATGTAAGTTGTTTTTGTTGTTCATGGTAACTTTTTCTTGTAATAGTCCACAAATGTCTTAGCTCCTTACTAAAGAATTGTCTGGAGTTTTACCTCCCAGTATAGTTCTAGAAATGAATGATGGCTCACTGATCTATTTTACATTTAACCCAGTTCAGATCAAAATGAATTTAATTTACTAACCCTCGATTAGGTTACTCGAATGCTGCTGCGCGAGTGAATGAACTTTCTCTTGCCAAATCGTCAAGGAAGAAGCCAGACCAGAAGTCATGCACTAAACACTATTTATTGGTTACAAATCATAACTTAATGTTAAAGTTGGGTACACGAACACTTAATAGACACGCATAAGTCTAATCAGAGTTATCTAGTAGCTGAGCAGCAGATCATTAATGGACAACAGCTACTTAACAAAATGAGTAGCAAAGGTTACACAGGAAATTCAGTGTATCACTGTAAACCAGCACTAATGGATGCTGAGTATTAACTATATCAGTGACCAGAGTTTAATATTATAAATTGGTGAGATTACTTTAAGAGTAATTTCCTAGATAGCTGACAAGTTAACAGCTTTGAACAGCCAATCTATCAAATAGCTCAAGATTACGTGTGTGATTAACAATTTTCAGAGCTTAGACAACCTTGTCTCCTGGCGATTCTAACTGCCCACCCACTCGGTTTCCACCAGGTGGACAGGGTTAAAATCGTGCCTATAAGAAAATTATAAAACTAGGTTGCATCTTCCATTCTTCACCAAACATCTGAGCAACAGCACTAAGTGTTGGTAAAGTTATATGCACTGGGCCTAAAGTTCCATCTTTGCCACTACAACCATGGTAAAGTGGCACTTCCTTCTGCTGGCCCCAGGCTTCCCTGATGCTGTCAAAATTCCAAGGACCAGGGCATTTATATGAAGTGGGTGGCTACCATGATATTATTATTATTACAGTTTACTAGATTAGGGGAAAAGGAAATTAGTGCCATAGACCAACCACTGGGGCTGAGTGCCAGCAGGTCTGGATGAAAATGCTGATTTTGTGGCAGAGCTGGCTCTTTTTCAAAAAGGCTAATGTCCTTAACAGCAGCTGATTGCCTCATGACTGGCTGCTATAAGGAACACAACCTTTTCAACTTTGACACTACGACCAGAATGCAGTCCTGGCAAATCATGCAAGCGTAACTAGAAGCAGAACTGAAGGGAATTCCACAGATGATATAATTCCACCAGTCTCTGACGTTATCAGCAAAGAGGACAACTGCAAGGAGCACTCACCCCCACTTCTTGAGGAAACCCTGGTACAGCCCAAACGGAACATTATACCCAGTATGACTAAACACCTCCCCAAATGCCAATCCACCCTCCCCAGTTGTGTCCTGAATTTTTTAAAGTTAGGAATTTCTAACCCCGAAATCTCTTTATTACTTAAATAATGGTGCAAGCATTCCAGTGTTTCCCTCATTTATGTTAACATTTTTTTCCTGCTTTTTTTGTATTCGCTCAGATACATGTCACGAAGGGATTCAACTGCCTCCAACCATATCAGGCAACGCTAAATTTTAAGTGTAAAGTTTCACTTGTCACACCAGCCTACTTAGCATGGTCACTTGGCATGACCAGAGTGCAATTGCTACCTAGTAACAATTATTTTGTAATAAAACGGTATGTAAAGTAATGTTTCATTGAAGCTTATTATTTCTCATTTATTAATTGGTATATTTGCTGCCAACAGTATAATAAGTCATGCAATTTGTACAGGTTAGGAAGGATCAGGGAGAAGCAGCCGGAGTGTGCACATGCCTTTGCAGAGCACCATCGACTGCACGCACGTGGCTTTGCGGGCGGCACATTTAAATGCTGAGATGTACCGCAACCACAAAGTTTACATCTCGTTGAATGTGTAGTTGGTGTGCAACCATGCTCAGCACATTATGATGGTGAATGCCCGGTATCCTGGCACCAGTCATGTTGCTTTCATTCTGCGCCAGTCCACTGTTCCCTCAGTCTTTGTGCCACCAAGACAAACCAGAGGGTGGCTACTGGGCGACAAGGGCTATCTGCTGACCACCTGGCTCATGACTCCACTCCGCAAACGAAAGCCATGGTGCCACATGGAATTTGATTGAGCAGACCATTGGGGTCCTTAAACAATGCTTCCACTGTCTGGACCACTCTGCATGAGCCCTGCAGTACTCACCAGAATGCATCTCAGGGTGCGTCGTGGTTTGCTGCATGCTCCACAGCCCTTGCCACCAGGCATATGGCAACCAGCTGAGGAGGAGGAGGAAGAGGAGAAGGAGGAGGAGTAGGAAGTAGAAGAGGAGGAGGAGGAAGTGGAAGAGGAGGAAGCAGAGGAGGAGAAAGCAGAAGGGAGGAGGCAACCCTGACAGCCCCTTTCTGCCTGGGTGGTCCATGATCGACTCATCCAACTGTGGTACGTGTGAACGCAACCCCTCATTCCCATTCAATAGTCCTGTAAGGGGTTCTTGTCATGCTTGTGTCACAGACGGTGCTGGTGCGAGGTTAGGCCTTCGTTGCCTAATACTATTGCTTGCTCTGATCTCCGGCCAGCCTTGTTGCAATAAGCACCTGTGAGTGGTTCGACCCACTCGCCCTTACGGTTCTAACACTGGACTTAGGTGCGAGAGCAGTAATGCAGAGAAAAACTCAAATAGACCCGGTTGAATAGTACGAAATGGAAAATCTTTATTGCATAGCGTCCAAGATCATGAAGTACATGTCATAGGTGCAAATTAACGAGAGTACAAGTATACATACATTCATAAAGCTTGGTCTATGGTAATGAAGAACGCACGGCACATCGTAAAAAGGGGAACACATTGGGCCGAAAATTGATCCCGGGACGCGAGAGTACGCACTGCATACTCTCGCGTATTCCCACTTCAATTGCCAGTTTTCTGCATGCCCTGCGCATGCGCTGAAAACCGGCAATTGCTCTTCCGAAAAGGGGGCGGGGCCGGAGTGCATCGCGTGCGCGCTACAGGCTGCGCGCACGCTGTGCACTTCATGCTTTGGACGCGCAGGTAAGTACTGAAGATTTTGGAAATGTAAAAAGGAGGAGTAAGACCCGCTTTTAAGAAGGTAAGTAGTGAATTAAGTATTTTTTTGAATTTTTTTTTACAGGTATATCTTTTTTATAGACTTTAAAGACAGGTAAGTTTATTTTTATAACTTTTTAAAAGATTTTAAATTTTTTCAAAAATTTAATTTTTTATTTAAAATGGTTAATTTAATTAACTATACTTATTTTATTAATGTGATGGTTTTTTTTTTAAATTTAATTGAGGTTTAGCTGTTATTTTGGGGGGGTGTAAGATTCATAAGTCTCTCAGCCATGCTGTGAGACTTATGAATGGAAGATGGTGTGCTGCCATTGGCTCTAACTGAGTCACGTGATCCCACAGCTCGCACGAATTAACTACGCCGCTGGGATACGCAAGCCCAGCACAGCTGATGTCTGGAACATCAATTTCGTGCGAGCTGGATCAGAAAAAGCATAAGCGAGGTGAGACATCGCGGGAAAGGCTTACCCCCGCGGGAACAGAGCGAGATCAATTTCTGGGCCATTATACTTTATCCTTAATAAAACCACCCTCCCCTATCAATACCTACACTACATCTAGATTTGTAGGATCAGGAAACATGCTCACCACTCGTGATACTTCGGAGAATTTTAAAGTGAGGCACTCGGCTCATTCGTTGCAGCGCCTGACTGTCACGTGTTTGGAGGGGTCTCTGTACCCCACTTGTTTATCTTCGCTGCTGCGACAAGCAGGCCGGGCTCCCCGTTGTCATGAAGAACTCGGCAGAACTCGGGCCCGGTTGTAGAACTCAAAGAAAAGTCTTCCTGTACTGACACCAGTTGTCGGTAGAATTCAATGAAGAGTCTTCCTATGGTGATGAAGTCGATGGACCTAAACCGGTTCGTGCAATAACCCGTAGAATTCAAGAAATGAGTTCTATATTTTCGGGCGCGGTCGGGGTTTACTGACCGTGGCGGCACGTGGATTCTTCTTCTTTTCTTGTCATTTCGTCTTGTCTTGTTGGGCCTTCGGGTCCAGACACCGTTTACCGACTCTCGGGATGGTGCACCCGGTCACTTGCCCTTGTCGAGGCGGCTCGTTCCGATTGAGCTCCACCCAACATTCGAATAACCGTCCAGTACGGCTAAAAGTCCAGAGTCAACAGAGTCCAGCCCTAAGGAAGAGCTTCAGCAAGGGTTCGCCGAGAGAATAAGAGACCGATGGACATTTGTTCTCTATAGTTATAGTGCTGTGTCCCCTTATCTCCCGCTCAAATCTTAATGTTTGTTCTTTGTATAATATTGGCGCTCAAAACTCCCAGCATGGGGCGATTCTTTCCTTAACGGGTTTCGGTAGCACCTGAAACTGGCCAACTACCCGTTACTGTTTTCCCCATTGTTGAACCGGCTAGGAGCCTCCCTGGCTGGGTTTTTGGGGGCCCCCGAATGCTTGCTTAATCACCCGTCGATGTCTCTCTCATTGTAGAGCCGTGGGGGTATTTGTGTATTGATGTGTCTGGATGGGCCTTCGATTGCCCAGTACAATGGTCCTTACTTGTGCATGGACAACGATTCCAGCACTTATATCTTTTGCTATTGTTTCGAATGCAAACAGGTTGCATCCTGTCTTTATCAGTATTTATCGAGTATGATCCCGTCTTATATTGAAATGTTTATTCGAACGCCATCTTGTCTGCCCACTGTAATTCTGGAAGCTTCTGCCATGATGCGCGGTGGCCATTTTATAGGCTTCTGTGTCCTTTATATCAGGACAGCATTTCGTTTAATAAAACTGATCAAACGAATCTGCCTCTCTCTTGTTATTTCGAATCGCGATAATTGCGAAACTTTACAGTCCCACACCTTACCTTCCCTCTGTTACTGACCATCACAGTGTCCTCTTGGCTACAATGCTGAAATAAAAGCCACTACAAAAGAAACATTCCAATCCAACTTCATCCATCAATCCATCCAATATAACCTAACAAAGTCAAGTAATCATCCTTGTGCATTCCCTTAGTGCCTGTCTTCTGTGTGCCTTTGCCTGTCCTAGTGCTCCTACGAAGCGCTGCCTCAGTGGCTGCAGCATGGCTGGTGGAAGGCTGCTGACTTTCAGCGGAGGAGACTGCAGATGGCCTTGGAGGACAACCTTGAGCAGCTCTGGCCTGGCTGCAGACTGCCCCGTCTTGGCATGGGTGGCAACAATCTGGCTGGCTAGCTGACAGGCAACAGCAAGAGCACTGGTGGAGTGGCAGGGGTGGGAGGATGAATGCTGTCATCCTGAGAGAGGACAGCAGGTTCGTGCTCCACGGAGCCACTGCCACTCCCCCAGGGTGGCACCTCAGCAATCCTAGTAATCTGTTGGAGGACAGAATGCTGGACTGTTGTGACACCCTGAAAGCCCCTTTCCGCACTGGAATCCAGAGTCATGATGGCAGCAGTCTGAGTTTCCACTGATGCACTCAGACGTTGGGTGGCTGCTGCTTGTGCTGCAATGGTAGCTGAGACATCGACCATCAGATGCTGAATCATGGTTGGGTTCACAAGTGTGCTAATGGAGTAGGCCACCATTTCAATGCTGGAAAGGATGGGTTCCAAGGTCTGCGCAAAGCCTTGTGCCAAGTTGGTGCCAAACTCCTCCATGCTCCTTGATTTTGCACGTAGGCTTTCTGGCAGGCTTCCCAAAGCACCAAGCATTTCATTGTGCATACACATTAGCCTTCTTCTTTAGCCTGCCCCATCGAAGTGCTCATCTGAAAACACTTCTACAACAGAACTAGTGTGTGACCTCACCCTCCGGCGACCTGGCACCTGCATTATCCTTGTCCCCCTGCCCTGGCTGCAGCGCACTTGTGCCCGGTGTCTCACCATGTGCAGATCCCCGCTCTATCCTATCCTCTAAATTACGGGCAGTGTCAGTATCTGAGCTGGTGGCTGTGACTGTATAACCGAGTGAGAGTGTGTCTTCATCTTCACTGTCTTCTTGCTCTTCCAGGGGCAGGTTGCAGTTTTTGGGTATCTGAAAGGACAAAGGGACAAATGTATGGTTGTGGTGAGTGGAGGGGGGGAAAGTAAGAAGTGCATGCTTACACCATCAGCAGCTTGTAAGTCATAAGAAATTGTGGGATGAGGGAGAAAGTGGGATGAGAGAAGGAGGATTAGGTATGAGGATACCCTCATCATCAATGGCTTCAGCCCCGCTGGTGGCCACAGCCTCAGCAATGACCCTTCCCATAATGGCCAGCACTGTCTCCTCCATGGGGGGTTAGAACATGCAGGCGCACCTCTCCACCTCCGGTTAGTTCCTACTGCTTCCGGTTGTGCGCCACCTTCTCCTGCAAGAGAGAGGGAAGTGTGTCAGTGAGTGTTGTGTGATCTGTTTGGGTGATGTGGCTGTCATGGTTGAATAGCTGCCAGTGTGTGCAAGCTGTGAGGTGTGGGTTTGAGGCTTACAACAGTGCTAAGTGTGTGAGGTTGAGGTGAAGCATATGAATGTTAGGTATGACTCCTGATTGATAGAGATTGTTGGTAGGTGAGTGGTGGGAGTGTGGTGAGCACTGGCTGAGGCTAGTGGTGCAGTTGGTAGGATATGGCATTTGAAGATGCATTCACTGACCTTGAGCACTTGTGTGAGATCATTAAACTTCTTCCTGCATTGCATCCATGTCCTTGGAGCTATACTCCTGGCATTGACCTCCGTGGCTATCTCTTGCCACTGTCTTCTGAGCAAGTGCCTGGAGGGCCTCCTGCCCCTCTAAAGATACAGGACATCTCTCCTCCGTTCCACATCTTCAACCAGATCTATAGTGCAGCATCCAAAAATCTGAGTCACCCGCTCTCTCCCATGGTCAGCCATTCTTCACTCTTTCCCAGGTCAGACTCAATTGTAGAATGGCTTCCAGCACCTATTCCTGTCACAATGAACCTCCCCTTTAAGAGGTGCAGGCCAGCTTTAAGTAGTGCAGGCTAGCTTTAAATACTGCTAGGCACTCACGATATTGGGCCCACTGCGGATGCATGCAGCCAATGAACAGGATGGGGAGCATTGGCTGCACGTAGCAATCATAATAATGAGCAGGCAGCACGAAGTTGGCGTGCTACCTGCATTACACTGAACGGGTGTGGGTTAATCATGCATCGTGATCCCTGCACCTGTATTAGGAGGCTAACCAATTTAACCCCCAGCATCTCTAACAATGCAGCACTCCCTCAGTACTGCAATTAAAAGTCAGTCTAGAATATGTGCGCAAGTCCTTGGAGTCAGGTTTGAACCCACAACCTGCTAGATCTTTGTTAGGCAAGGGTATCAAGTGATATGGAGCAAATGCGGATAAATGAGGTTGCGGTACAGAGGCCGGAATTTTAATTTGGAGGTGGGGAGGGAGTGGGGGGTGCTCGAATGCGGTCGGGAAACCTGGGAGAACGGGTTTTCCTCAGGCCCCGCCGAATTTAACGGCAGGACCTGATTAACATTTTGTTCCTCTGTTTCCTGCTCACAGCCAGCCAGATTGAGAGGCTGGCTGGCTGTCGGGCGGGTAGCAGAGAAGAGGGAGGATCGGAGGCCAGAGAGGGGATTGAGGGCCGGGGGCTGGGTGCCGAGAATAGGAGGATGGACAGGGGGTTCGGGGGCCGAGGACTGGAGACTGGAGAGGGGGTTGGGGACTGGGAGTTGAGGATTGGAAGGCCGGAGGGGATGTTGGGGGCCTGGGATCGGAGGCCGGGGGGGGGGGGGCATCGGAAGGCCGGAGGGGGGATCAGAGACTGGAGGCCTTGTTGTGGGGGGGCGGGGGTGGTCGGAGGCCTCGGTGGGGAGGTCGGGGGGGAGATCGAAAGGGTCAGGGGTGGGTGTCTGATCTGGGTGGTTGGCGAGGTAGGAACGCTGGATCCAGCAGGAAAGTGGAAAGGCACTTACCTCCTGGATCCAGCAGTCCTTGTCTCCCTTTAGCTGGCGGGTGCCCCGAGGCCCAGTAAACCCGGCCAGCCTGAGTTAAACTTAACATGGAGCTTCAAAATGAGGCATGCAGCCTCATTATAATATTTAAATTGACAACCCGCCTCTTGCGAGCGGGTTGGTTGCCCACCCCCGTCCCGCCTCCGTTAAAACCGGAAGTGGGTGGGTTGGAGGTGAGTTGGGGTCGAGATTCTGATTTTTAACACGTTAACCTCCCACCTGACTCCAACCCACCCGTTTTTTGGGGTTAAAATCCCCCCACCCCAATTAAATTAGCCGGAATACATACTTGTGTCTGCGAGAAGCCAAAACAATTCCATTGAAACGTCGATTTATGTCTACAGAAGTTCTTTTAATAAAACACCAACTACAAGAGTTGCAAAGAAAGAACACCGTTAGCCTTTACACCTATGTAGCCAGATTCACCTCAAATTCAAGGACCCCCTGCCCCTGCTGCGATAAAGGAAAACCTTCTGAGATAAGTGGACACCTGCTACTTTCCTTCTTAGATTTAGACATGCCATGACAGAAAATACTTTCAACAATTTTTATGCAGACCTTTTTCACATTCAGATCTATTTGTTTCTTATGTCAAGCTTATACTGCACTGATTAATAGTGTTTGTTTGTGGCATTTTTAGTTAGTTTGGGAAGCATATTTTTGTTGAGTAACGATTGATGATTCTGGTAATGAACGGACGCTCTTACTTATACTTGAAATTCAACTCATTTAATGAGCATTTAAGGGGCTACAGAAGTATTTTCGATACATTGGCCCGTAATTTCCGATAGGAGGCTTCCTGCGTGCGGAGGCCTCCTATCGGGAAAAAATCTACGCCCTTACCTGAGGGCTCCCGAGGTCCAGCCATTTCCGTTCCTGGGCCTCTCCACGACGAAATGCGGTTCGCAAGCGTCCCTGGGATCACGTGGGCCAGGCGAGCCAATGGGAGAACGGAATCCCCCTTCATACTTTTGACAGGCGTCCGATCTGTCAATGCCTGAAACCGGCATTTCCGATGTCCCTACGGGTGTGTACACACCTCGTACCGGAAAATACGGGCCATAATTATCTGTATTTGGTATTGTGCAACATCTCCAATGATGTAAGGTTTCATTATTTACTGCAACCATTTTACAATTCATTGGAATCATTTTCAAAAGAACGGATTGGAAATAGGATAACTTTTTCCAAAATGGTGACAAAACAGACTTAAGCAATTATAGACCCATCAGTCTCACATCAGTACTGGGGTAAATAATGGAATCAATGGCTAAGAGTGAATATGACGATTACCCATAAATAACAGTCAGTACAAATTCAGAAGGGGCAGATCGTGCCTGACCAATTTCTTTGACTTTGAGGAAGTGGGATTGCAGGTAGTCCAGGGAAAGTCCTGCGATGTGAGCAATTATCGACATTTCACATAAAAGACCATTACTTAAAGCTTAAAACGGTTCAATAGGAACATAGGAACAGGAGTAGGCCATTCAGCCCCTCGAGCCTGCTCTGCCATTCAATTAGATCATGGCTGATCTGTACCTCAACTCCATTTACCTGCCTTAGTTCCATATTTCTTGATACTCTTACCGAACAAAAATCTATCGATCTCAGTCTTGAAAGCACTAATTGTCCCGGCATGCACAGCCATTTGCGGGAGAGATTTCCAGATTTTTACTACCCTTTATGTGAAAAAATACTTCCTGATATCCCTCCTAAATGGCCTAGCTCTGATTTTAAGATTATGTCCCCTCATTCTTGTATTCCCCCATCAGAGGAAATAGTTTCTCTGTATCTACCCTATCGAAGCCTCTAAATACTTTAAGCACCTCGATCAGTTCACCGCTCAACCTTCTATACTCAAGGGATACAAGCCAAGTTTATGCAATATGGCCTCCTAATTTAACCCTCTGTGCCCCGGTATCATTCTGGTGAATCTATGCTGCACTCCCACCAAGTCCTTTAGAACCTTCCTGAGGGATGGTGCCCAAAACTGAACACAGTACTCCAGATGGAGCCTGACCAAGGCTCTATACAACTCAAGCATAACTTCCCCCCCTTTGTAATCCAGCCCCCTTGAAATAAAGGCCAACATTTCATTAGCCATTTTGATTAATTTTTAGACTTGTCCACTAGCTTTAAATGATTTGAGTACATGGACTTGCAAATCTCTTTGCTTCTCTATAGTTCCTAGTTTTTCACCATTTAGAAAATACTCTGATATTTTTCTTAGGTCCAAAGTGGATGATCGCATTGCTTTAAATCTATTTCATTTCCTGCTTTTTTCCAGTTCTGACGAAAGGTCGTCGACCTGAAACGTTAACTCTGTTTCTCTCTCCACGGATGCTGCCTGACCTGCTGAGTTTTTCCAGCATTTTCTTTTGTTATTTTGGATGATCGCACACTTGCCCACATTAAGGATCATCTGCCATAGTTTTTCCCACGCAATTAATCTGTCTATGTCCCTTTGCAACTTCCTGCTCTCATCTACTGTCCCTCCTAATTTAGTGCAATTCAATAGAATCATAGAAATCATAGAAATTTACGGCACAGAAGGAGGCCATTCGGCCCATCGTGTCTGTGCCGGCCGACAAAGAGCTATCCAGCCTCATCCCACTTTCCAGCTCTTGGTCTGTAGCCTTGTAGGTTCCAGCGCTTCAAGTGCATATCCAAGTACTTTTTAAATGTGATGAGGGTTTCTGCCTCTACCACCCTCTCAGGCAGTATGTTCCAGACCCCCACCACCCTCTGGGTGAAAACATTTTCCTCAACTCCCCTCTAATCCTTCTACCAATTACTTTAAATCTATGCCCCCTGGTTATTGACCCTTCTGCTAAGGGAAATAAGTCCTTCCTATCCACTCTATCTAGGCCCCTCATAATTTTATACACCCCAATTAAGTCTCCCCTCAGCCTCCTCAGTTCCAAAGAAAACAACCCCAGCCTATCCAATCTTTCCTCATAGCTAAAATACTCCAGTCCTGGCAACATCCTCGTAAATCTATGCAGAATTTGCAAATGAATAAGGAGTTGTTGAAGGATAGGAAACTGTATGCCATTGTTAAAGTTCATTTGGAGAGGAGGAGTGCTGAGGGGAATGCCACAAGAATTAGAGTTGGGTCCTCTACTTTTTCTACTTTACAATAATCACCTAGATTCAGAAGCTCAATGCAAATCAGTTAGATTCACAGATGATGCCAAACCAGGAAGGGCAGTTGAATCTGAGGAGGAGCCTGGCAGCTACAAAGTATGCAAGTGGGCTGGGTACTGGCAGATGAAATTTAATACAGAAAAGTATAAAGTACTGCATATAGGAAGAGTAAATGGCCGATACTCTATGAATGGTATTGCAATAGTTATGGTGAACTTGTAACAGATCTAGGGTTTAGTACTCTCAAAGCACATTGGCCTAGAAATTGGATTATGCTGGAAAACAGGCAAACAGGTGATGGAGTGTGCACCGCGTGTACCTGACAGTGTTGTCCCAGGCAGCACAAATATTAGGGGCTGGATTTTCTCAGCCCTGAGGAGGCAGGTATGGAGGCAGGACTGCCGGGAAAGTTGCAGAATTTGGGGGCGGGTGGCAAACCTACCCCCAACCCGCCTCCATGCCCTCTTGCCAGGAGGCGGGAATCCGTCCGGCCCCGGGTCTGCCAGTTAACAGGTAGTTAACAGGCAGAAGATAGGATTATTCCCATTTTTCGTCTTGAAGTGCAGGCTTCCCGATCTGGGGGGATCCCCGCCGGGGTGTAGGAGGTGAGTAGGAGGTCTGCGGGGGTCGGAGGGGTCTAAAAGTGCGATGTAGAGGTGAGTGATGGGTGCAAGTGTGGAGTGGTAAGTATATGAGGTGAGTGTAAAGTGTTAGAAAATGTTAACTTATCTTTGTTTCTACCTACAGCCTTCAGCCACTGTGGAGCCAGAGTCCCCGACATCTCCATTGTAGATATCACAGACTGGCTGTTGCATCCTCCGATCCAACAGCCAGCTGATTTCTGCAAAGTAGAAAGGTTTGATGAGTCCTGAACACAAGGACTCATTAAACTACACAGAGTGTCAGTGTTTGACAGCTTCACGGAGCTGTCAAACGATGACATTTCTTCTTTCAATTGGCCTGCTGAGCCCGCCGGGCGGGCTTAACAAGGTCAATCAGGGGAAATTCCCGCTGGTTGGCCAGAAGCTGATGGAGGTGGGATTGAAACCCGGCAAGCAGCAGTCCCGCTTCCAAAAGCTTCCCATTCAGAAAATCCAGCCCTATGAGTCAGGCATGCAGCCAGTGCAACCCGCAGCATCCACTGGACGCCTGTTTGGGGAGGCCCAGAAATCGGTCATCTCTGACGCCACTTAAAAGATCCCTTAAAGGGGAGTTGCATTCTGGCTGCAGACAGCAGGGAAACATGTCTGAACACAGGAATGGCTGCAAGGCCTGCAGATAGGGTCCCCATGTTCTCCAATGCTCCTTTGGTGGTCCTGGTCCAGGCTGTGCTGCCTAATATTTATCCCTCAATCAACACCACTAAAAAAACAGATTATCTGGTCATTATCACATTGCTGTTTGTGGGAGCTTGCTGTGGCAAATTCGCTGCCACGTTTCCTACATTACAACAGTGACTACACTTCAATAAGTACTTCATTGGCTGTAAAGCACTTTGAGACGTTCTGAGGTCATGAAAGGCGCTATATAAATGTAAGTCTTTCTTTCTTTGTGGACAGGAGGAGGGAAATCGCTTTCCCCCAGGTGATAGAAAGCCCTCCAGGCAACACATCCACCACCAGTGGGAAGAGGTCATGGCTGCAATGCTGGAAAAAGTTCAATGACCTCACCAGAGTTGTCAAGATAAGAATACTGCTCTCTTACTCTCTGGGTCAGCCCAATATCACAAAAGGGTCTTATTTAAATATGAAGCAGCAATCAACAGGATGGCAGGCTGTGACTAGTGGGGTACCGCAAGGATCGGTTCTTGGACCACAGCTATTCACAATCTATATCAATGATTTGGATGAGGGGACTAAATGTAACATTTCCAAATTTGCTAATGATACAAAGCTAGGTGGCATTGTCAGTTGTGAAGAGGATGTGAAGAAGCTTCAAGGGGATCTCGACAGGCTTAGTGAGTGGGCGAGAACATGGCAGATGGAATATAATGTGGATAAATGTGAAGTTATCCACTTTGGTAGAAAAAACAGAAAGGCAGAGTATTCCCTAAATGGTGAAAGATTGGGGGAATGCAGATGCTCAAAGGGTCCTGGGTGTCCTTGTACATGAGTCACTGAAAGTGAGTGTGCAGGTGCAGTAAGCCATTCGGAAGGCAAATGGTATGCTGGCCTTCATTACAAGAGGATTTGAGTACAGGAGTAAAGAAGTCTTACTCCAATTATATAGGGCCTTGGTGAGTCCACACCTGCAGTACTGTGTACAATTTTGGTCTCCTTACCTAAGGAAGGATATGCTTGCCATAGAGGGAGTGCAACAAAGGTTCACGCGATTGATTCCTGGGATGGCGGAACTGTCGTATGAGAAGAGATTGAGTAAACTAGGCCTGTATTCTCTTGAATTCAGAAGAATGAGAGGGGATCTCATTGAAGCATACAAAATTATTACAGGGCTTGATAGGGTGGATGCTGGAAGAATGTTTCCCTTGGCTGGGGAGTCTAGAACCAGGGACCACAGCCTCAGGATAAAGGGTAGGCCATTCAGGACTGAGATGAGAAGAAATTTCTTCACACAGAGGGTGGTGAATCTTTGGAATTCTCTACCCCAGAGGGCTGTGGAGGCTCAGTCATTGGGTATATTCAAAACAGAAATTGATAGATTTCTGACGAGTAAGGGCATCAAGGTATATGGCGATAGGGCCGGTGAATGGAGTTGAGGCAGAAGATCACCCATGATCTCATTGAATGGCGGAGCAGGTTCGAAGGGCCGAATGGCCTACTCCTGCTCCTAATTCTTATGTTCTTATGTTCTTATGTTCTAACAACAGCAACAACAAATTGCATTTATATAGCACCTTTAACATAGTAAAACATCCCAAGGCGCTTCATAGGAATGTTGTCAAACATAATTTGACACCAAGTCACATAAGGAGATATTAGAACAGGTGACCAAAAGCTTGGTCAGAAAGATAGGTTTGAAGGCATCTTAAAGGAGGAGAGAGAGAGGTAGAGAGGTGGAGAGGTTTAGGGAGGGAATTCCAGAGCTCAGGGCCTAGTCAGCTGAAGGCATGGCCACCAATGGTGGAGTGATTAAAATCAGGGATGTGTAAGAGGCCAGAATTGGAGGAACTCAGAGATCTCGGAGGGCTGTAGGGCTGGAGGAGGTTACAGAGATAGGGAGGGGCGAGGCCATGGAGGGATTTGAAAACAAGGATGAGAAATTTGAGTTCAAGGCGTTGCCAGACCAGGAACCAATGTAGGTCAGCGAGCACAGGGGTGATGGGTGAACAGAATTGGGTGAGAGTTAGGGTATGGACAGCAGAGTTTTGAATGAGCTCAAGTTTATGGAGGGTGGAAGATGGGAGGCCGGCCAGGAGAGCATTTGGAATAGTCAAGTCTAGAGGTAACAAAAGTGTGGATGAAAGCAAACAGAATGCTGAACTATATGGCCAAAATGTTGGAGTGCAAATCAGGAGACAGTTTTAAATCGTACAATGCTCAGATCAGACCAAAGCTTGAGCATTGTCTCCAGTTCTGGTCACCATGGGCTGGATTTTGCCAATGGGGAGCTTTTGGACAGATGAATTGTCATCATTTTATAGCTCTGTGAAGCTGTCAAACACTGACATTCTCTGTTGTTTGATGAATCCTTGTATTAAAGACTCATCAAACCTATCTGCTGAGCAGAAATCAGATGGCTGTTGCATCGGAGAATGCAGCAGCCATCTGTCATCTCTGCCGGTGAGAAGCAGGAGTCTCCGGTTCCCCAACTGTTGAAGCCTGCAGGAAGAAACAAAGGTAAGTAAACATTTTCTATCACTTTACACTCACCTCTCATACTTACCTCTCCACACTTGCACCCATCACTCACCTCTATGGACACTTTTGGACCCCTCTGACCCCCGCAGACCCACTGCTCGCCTCGCTGAACCTGACGGGGTTTCCTGATGTCGGGAAGCCCGCACTTACAGGGGTAAAATGGAGATAATCCTCTTAACTGCCTGTTAACTACCTGTTAACAGGCAGTTAAGTGGCTGTAATCCCCTTCCCGCCTCGGGGAGGCGGCTCCCAGCGCGGTTTGGAGACCCGCCTACTGGGAGGATGGCACGGAGGCGGGTTGGGGGCGGGATGGGTGCCTGCCCCCAGATTCTGCCATTTTCCCGGCAGTCCCGCCTCCAAACCCGCCTCCCCAGGGCTGGAAAAATTCCCCCCCAAAATTTCAAACTCTGAAAACGATATAGAGGACTGTCATGAAACTGATCTCTTGTACTGAGTAGTGAGGAGAAGCTTGGGCTGTTTCGTCTTGAGAACAGGTGATGGAGAGGTGACCTTACAGATGGTAAACTGTATAGAAAAGTTAAATTCAGAACACAATTTCAAATTAACTCTGATAATAGAACAAAGAGCACACGTGCAAACTAGTGAATGATTGAAGTCAGGAAGTTCTTTTTCACACAGAATGATCAACACATGTGATGAACTTCCGAGTGAGGTAGTGGAGCAAAAGCTCTGGAATTATTTAAGAAACAATTAGATACTGTGATGGGGACTCTAGGGTCTTTATGGATGGATGAACTAAGATGAGTCGAATAGCCTACCTCATCTGTATCTAGTGATCTTGTATAAAATCTGTGGATTGTATAATTGACTCCCTCATGAATTTAATATGTGTAATCAGCTTGTAACCATTTAAATAGTCCAGGATCAAATACTCACATGAAGGCTATTTTACTGTTTTTCTTTATAAAGTCTATGGACAGTACAAATTCAATATATTAATGAATATGGGGCCGATAATACTGTAAGCATAATTCTGTTAATGTCAACAGTGATCTTGTGTTTCATGGTGCAAATATTTGGTGCATGATGTGATCTTTGTACTACTAGATAAGTAAGCTGAGTATCATCTTACATGCACTTGCAATGCACTTGCCAAAGTATTCAGAAGGACTGGCCATACAATTTGCAGATACGTCAAGGAATTATTCCTTAAATTAAACAGGAAACATTTTTTTTTAATTTAAAAAAATGTAGGAAAGAGCACTTATGACATTCAGAACTAGATCCCACTGGTAACTGAGTCCTTATCATTTGTGTCTTACAAAAGAGTAACTGGCTGCATCAAACCTCTGCAGTACCAAAACCTAGCGCCCATTATTAGTATCATTTGATTACGATGCGTATGATTGATAACATTTAAGTAAAATTAGTAATAGATGCACTTCATGCATATTTTCCTGATGTTTTTCCGTCCGCCCTCAGCAGTACAACAATCTGCAAATGGAAGGATTGAGAATTAAAAAAATTGTGGGCAATTTTCCAGTGTTGGAAATTTTTCTGATGTTCTGACAACGCCCAGAAACAACAATTCTCCCAAGCATTGAATAAGGTGTCTGCTGTGTAATGTTAGAAATGGGTTTGCAAACCTGCAGTGAAAATAACAATTAAGCTCATTAAATTGGAGCAGGGTGGTGGATGCAATTAAAGCTGGCACATTGCAGTTTCCAATCACTTAACAGCCTGAACACATGTCGCCTATAAGTCTAGCTCAGGGATGGCACTAATGGGAAGAATGCTTCACCAAACAGAGCAATAGGGCAGCAACATGGCTAGTGTGGCGGCAATCATTCCTTCAGAATGAAAAATGACACAAATAGAATGAGAGCATATACGCACAGGACTCTCAAAAATACATAATTACATCTGAATGAGAGGGTTTACAAGGCCAGAATGTCATAACTCCCGCTGGCACACAGGTAAATGTGGGGAAGGTGGCTCCTTTCTTGTTTGTGCTATTTCTCCGTATATTTCTTTCTCATTATATTTTAGAAACATAGAAACATAGAATCATAGAAGATAGGAGCAGGAGTAGGCCATTCGGCCCCTCGAGCCTGCTCCGCCATTTAATGAGATCATGGCTGATCATCCAAATTCAGTACCCTGTCCGTGCTTTCTCCCCATATCCCTTGATCCCTTTAGCCTTAAGAAATATATCTAACTCCTTCTTCAATATATTTAATGAATTGGCCTCCACTGCCTTCTGTGGTAGAGAATTCCACAGGTTCACCACTCTCTGGGTGAAGAAATTCCTCCTCATCTCAGACCTAAATGGCTTACCCTTTATCCTTAGACTGTGACCCCTGGTTCTGGACTCCCCCGCCATCGGAAATATCCTTCCTGCATCTAGTCTGTCTAGTTCTGTTAGAATTTTATAAGTTTCAATGAGATCCCCTCTCATTCTTCTAAACTCTAGCGAATATAAGCCTAATCGACCCAATCTCTCCTCATATGTCATTCCTGCCATCCCAGGTATCAGTCTGGTGAATCTTCGCTGCACTCTCTCCATGGCAAGAACATCCTTCCTCAGATAAGGCGACCAAAACTGCACACAATACTCAAGGTGTGGTCTCACCAAGGCCCTGTACAACTGCAGCAAGACATCCTTGCTCCTGTACTCGAATCCTCTCGCTATGAAGGCCAACATACCATTTGCCTTCTTAACCGCCTGCTGCATCTGCATGCTTACCTTCAGCGACTGGTGCACAAGGACACCCAGGTCTCGTTGCACTTCCCCTTTTCCCAATCTATTGCCGTTCAGATAATAATCTATCTTCCTGTTTTTGCCACCGAAGTGGATAACATCGCATTTATCCACATTATACTGCATTTGCCATGCATCTGCCCAATCACCCAACCTGTCCAAATCATACTGGAGTTTCTCTGCATCCTCCTCACAGCACACACGCCCACCCAGCTTTGTGTCGTCTGCAAACTTGGAGATATTACATCTAGTTCCCTCGTCTAGATCATTTATATATATAGGGGGAAAAATTCAGGTGGTTGCGCCTCCCGTTAGCGCCTTAAGAGGGCGCTAATGGGGCGCAAAGCATCTAGCGCCCAGGCGCGGCGAAGTTTGCGCCGCTCGCGAAATTAACTAGACATTTTGCGGTGGCACTAAACACTACCGCCACGATCTCCTGCGCCGGCAGATCGTGACGTCAGTCGAGTGCGCAACGCCCCGGTATCACCCCAGAGCAGATATTGAGTGGCGCCCCCTGCCTTACCGCCTGACGCTAGCAACGACAGGTTGAGGGGAGCGTTCTGCAGTCATGAAGGGAAAGGGGGAGCGCTATTTAAAGGTGACCGCTTCCTGCCTTTTATTGTTGGTGCCATTTTTGAACTACGCATTCTGAGAGAGAGAGAGAGAGAGAGACTTCGGGAGAGATTCAATGTTGTGTGAAGGAGTTTTGGGTACTGAGCAGCACTTTGCAGGTTCATTTTGATTTGCCATTCCTTGTATCGATTTAGAAGAGATTGTGGGGGCTGCACTCTGAGCTCTTTCCCTGGTACTCTCCATTGTTCTTTCCAGCAGATTTGATGTGCAGGTCTCTCCAGGCCGAGATTCAAGGCTGCAATGAGCAGGATGTGGATGGAAAGCAAGATCAACCATCCCCTTTAAGAACTGGCCCGTGCCATTGTGTGTGTGTTCCGTTGCTGACTGACATCACATGAGCTTCGCCAGCGCTCTGAGGTAGCGCCTCGCTCCTCGGCCTTTGCGCCTTAAGACAGGTGTGAAGCGCCTGATTTAGCGCTCCAATCACCTCCAGGGGCGATAAAAGTCAAGTTTGCAGTCGGTGGCGATAATTAGCGCCAGGCGCTAATCTTTGCGCCCGGCCGATAATTGCGCCCCAAATGGGGCGATACTGAATTTCTCCCCCATAGTGAATAGCTGGGGTCCTAGCACCGATCCCTGCGGTACCCCACTAGTCACTGCCTGCCACTCGGAAAAAGACCCGTTTATTCCAACTCTTTGCTTCCTGTCTGCCAACCAGTTCTCTATCCAAGACAGTACCTTACCCCCAATCCTGTGTGCTTTAACTTTGCACGCTAATCTCTTATGCGGGAGCTTATTGAAAGCCTTCTGAAAGTCCAAATACACCACATCCACTGGTTCTCCCTTATCTATTCTACCAGTTACATCCTCAAAAAATTCCAGTAGATTAGTCAAGCATGATCTACCTTTTGTAAATCCATGTTAACTTTGTCCGATCCTGTCACTGTTTTCCAAGTGCTCTGCTATAACATCTTTTATAATGGACTCTAGCATTTTCCCCACTACCGATGTCAGGCTTACCGGTCTATAATTCCCTGTTTTCTCTCTACCACCTCTTTTAAATAGTGGGGTTACATTAGCTATCCTCCAATCCATGGGAACTGTTCCAGAGTCTATAGAATTTTGGAAGATGACCAGCAATGCATCTACTATTTCTAGGGCCACTTCCTTAAGTACCCTAGGATGTAGATTGTCAGGCCCTGGGGATTTATCGGCCTTCAATCCCATCAATTTCCCTAACACCATTTCCCTACAAATACTGATTTCATTCAATTCCTCCCTCTCATTAGACCCTATGTTCCCCGACATCTCTGGGAGGTTATTTGTGTCCTCCTTTGTGAAGACAGAACCAAAGTATGTATTTAATTGGTCTGCCATTTCTTTGTTCCCCATTATAAATTCCCCTGATTCTGACTGCAAGGGACCTACGCTTGACTTCACCAATCTTTTTCTCTTCACATATCTATAGAAGCTTTTACAGTCAGTTTTTATGTTCCCTGAAAGCTTACTCTCATAATCTATTTTCCCCCTCTTAATTAATCCCTTTGTCCTCCTTTGCTGAATCCTAAACTGCTCCCAATCCTCAGGTTTGCTGCTTTTTCTGGCCAAATTATATGTCCTCTCCTTGGATCTTATGCTATCCCTAATTTCCCTTGTTAGCCACGGTTGAGTCACCTTTTTTGTTTTATTTTTATGCCAAACAGGGATGAACAAATTCTGTAGTTCATCCATGCGATCTTTAAATGTTTGCCATTGCCTATCCATCGTAAACCCTTTAAGTAACGTTCCCCAATCCATCCTAGCCAACTCGTGCCTCATACCATCGTAGTTTCCTTTATTTAAATTCAGGACCCTCGTCTCTGAGTCAACTACTTCACTCTCCATTTTAATGAAGAATTCTATCATATTATGATCGCTCCTCCCCAAGGGGCCTCGCACAACAAGATTGCTAATTAATCCTTTCTCATTACATAATACCCAGTCTAAGATGGCCTGATCTTTAGTTGGTTCCTCGACATATTGGTCCAGGAAACCATCCTGTATACACTCTAGGAATTCCTCCTCCACAGTATTGTTACTAATTTGGTTAGCCCAATCTATATGTAGATTAAAGTCACCCATGATAACTGCTGTGCCCTTATTGCACGTGTCCCTAATTTCCTGTTTAATGCCATCCCCAACCTCAGCATTACTGTTTGGGGGTCTGTATACAACTCCCACTGACGTTTCCTGCCCCTTGGTATTTCTCAGCTCTACCCATACAGATTCCACATCATCAGAGCTAATATCCTTCCTTACTATTGTGTTAATCTCCTCTTTAACCAGCAATGCTACCCCACCTCCTTTTCCTTTTTGCCTGTCCTTCCTGAATATTGAATACCCCTGGATGTTGAATTCCCAGCCTTGGTCACCCTGGAGCCATGTCTCCGTAATCCCAATTATATCATATCCGTTTACATCTATTTGCACAGCTAATTCATCTACCTTATTATGAATGCTCCTCGCATTAAGACACAAAGCCTTCAGGCTTGTTTTTTTAACACTCTTAGTCCTTTTAGAATTATTATTTACTGTGGCCCTGTTTGATTTTCACACTTGATTTCTCTGCCTTCCACTTTTGCTTTTCTCCTTCCTGTCTTTTGCTTCTATCCTTTCTTCCCTTTCCTCTGTCTCCCTACACAGGTTCCCAACCCCCTGCCATTTTAGTTTAAACCCTCCCCAACAGCACTAGCAAACACTCCCCCTAGGACATCGGTTCTGGTTCCGCCCGGGTGCAAACCGTCCAGTTTGTACTGGTCCCACCTCCCCCAGAACCGGTTCCAATGTCCCAGGAATTTGAATCCCTCCCCCTTGCACCATTCCTCTAGCCACGTATTCATCTGAAATATCCTTCTATTTCTACTCTGACTAGCACGTGGCACTGGTAGCAATCCTGAGATTACTACCTTTGAGGTCCTATTTTTTAATTTACCTCCTAACTCCCTATATTCAGCTTTTAGGACCTCATCCCATTTTTTACCTATATCGTTGGTACCTATATGCACCACGACAACTGGCTGTTCACCCTCCCCCTCCAGAATGCCCTGCAGCCACTCCGAGACATCCTTGACCCTTGCACCAGGGAGGCAACATACCATCCTGGAGTCTCGTTTGCGGCCGCAGAAACGCCTATCTATTCCCCTTACAATAGAATCCCCTATCACTATAGCTCTCCTGCTTTTTTTCCTCCCGTCCTGTGCAGCAGGACCACCCATGGTGCCAGGAAGTTGGCTGCTGCTGCCTTCCCCCGATAAGCCATCCCCCTCTACAATATCCAAAGTGGTATAACTGTTTGAAAGGGGGATGGCCACAGGGGATCCCTGCACTAACGGCCTGCACCTACTACTCTGCCTGGTGGTCACCCATTCCTTTCCTGCCTGTGCAACCTTTACCTGTGGTGTGACCAACTCCCTAAACATGTTATCCACGTGCTCCAGTAATGTATCCATTCGCAGCTCCAGCGCTGCAATGCAGTCTGTCAGTAGCTGCAGCTGGATACACTTCCCGCACACATGGTCGTCAGGGACACAGGAAGTGTCCCTGATTTCCCACATAGTGCAGGAGGAGCATGCCACGGGGCCGAGCTGTGCTGCCATGACTTACCCTTTAATTAATTCAAATTAAATTAAATCAAATCAATACTACTAATTACACTACAATTAAATGATATACTCAAGGCCCCTTGTTTACCAGCACTCCCCGCTACACAACAGAGACCCTAGAAACTATAAACCACAAAAATTAAGTTTGGAAAAAAGCGAGAAAGAGAAAAATACTCACCTACCAATCACATACCTGCTTTCTGGTGACGTCACACTTTGATTACTTTTTACTTCTCTCTCTCCTCTCGCTGACTCTGTGCCTCTCGCAGGTCCGCAGCTCAGCTCTGGTCCCAGGCCTCCTCTCCGCGCTCTTTTTATCCTCCTCTCGCTGACTCTGTGCCTCTCGCAGGTCCGCCACTCAGCTCCGGTCCCAGGCCTCCTCTCCGCGCTCTTTTTATCCTCCTCTCGCTGACTCTGTGCCTCTCGCAGGTCCGCCGCTCAGCTCCGGTCCCAGGCCTCCTCTCCACGCTCTTTTTATCCTCCTCTTGCTGACTCTGTGCCTCTCGCAGGTCCGCCACTCAGCTCCGGTCCCAGGCCTCCTCTCCGCGCTCTTTTTATCCTCCTCTTGCTGACTCTGTGCCTCTCGCAGGTCCGCCGCTCAGCTTCCTCTTTCTATTTTGCTCAATGTCTCTTTTATCTCTCTCTTTTTGTCTTCTTTCAGTTTCTGCCCTTTTTTCTTTTTTCCTCTCTCTCTCTCTTTCAGTCTACTTTCTTCTTTTTGATTATCTCTAGCTGTTTCTCCATCTACATCTTTTACTCTCTGCTTCTAAATGTCTTTCTATTGGTTCCTTGTGGGTTTTTTTCTTTAACTTTTATTCTCTGCCCTTTTCTTTCCGTTCCTTTCCGCTCATCAGTCAATTTCATTGCTATTTCTCTATGGCCCAAAAATTGCGGTCCATGGCGTAGCTCTGGAGTATGCCACAGACCTGCGAAAAGAATACGAATCTACCTGATGGGGGCCCTCCTTCGTGAACTTGCTCTCTGATGCTGCATAATGGAGGGCAGCGTAATGGACCATGGATCCCGGGGGCGCAGCCTGTGTGGAAACGTCCCTGGAATCACGTGGGCCTGGTGCTCCAATCAGGAAACAGAATTAGATTTTACATCATTTAAGAAGGGAATCCCGTAATCAGATTTAATTACAATTACTTTACAGGATTGGAATCTAATTCCTAATTAGCGTTATTCCACCAACGTCACTACATCTTAGTTAAGTCAGTAAAAATTTAATTTTGCTGATAATAATTATCAACATCATTAAAACTCCAAGGGGTAGAAATTAGGTCACGCCCCATTTGGGGCGCAAATATCGTCCGGACGCAAATATTAGCGCCTGGCGCTAATTATCGGCACTGACGGGAAACTTCACTTTTACCGCCCCGGGAGGTGAGTGGAGCGCTAAAGCAGGCGCTGCACACCTCTCTTAAGGCGCAAAGGCCGAGCAGTGAGGCGCTAACTCGGAGCGCTGGCGAAGCTCATGTAATGTCAGTCAGCAATGGAACACACACACAATGGCACGGGCCAGTTCTTAAAGGGGATGGTTAATCTTGCTTTCCATCCACATCCTGTTCATTGCTGCCTTGAATCTCGGCCTGGAGAGACTTGCACATCAAATGTGCTGGAAAGAACAATGGAGAGCACCAGGAAAAGAGCTCAGAGTGCAGCTCCCACGGTCTCTGCTAAATCGATACAAGGAATGGCAAATCAAAATGAACCTGCAAAGTGCTGCTCAGTACCCAGAACTCCTTCACACAACGTTGAATCTCTCCAGAAGTCTCTCCCTCTCTCTCTCAGAATGCGTAGTTCAAAAATGCCACCAACAATAAAAGACAGGAAGAGGCCCCCTTTAAATAGCGCCCCCCCCAGCCCCACAGCGATTGATAGCGTTCCAGTCTTCTGGTCGTTGGAAGCGCCAGGCGGTAAGGCAGGGGGCGCCACTCAATTTCCGCTACGGGGCGCCCCAAGGGCGTTGCACCATGGAATGACGTCACAATCTGCGCGCGCAGGTGGTCGCAGCGGTAAGTTTTAGCGCCGCCGCACAATCTCAAGTTAAGTTCTCGAGCGGCGCAAACATCGCTGCGCCCGGGCGTTAGCGGCTTTGCGCCCCATTAGCGCCCTCTTAAGGCGCTAACGGGTGGCGCAACCAAGTGAATTTTTACCCCCAAATCTTTGCAGAAACAAGAAAAATACATTTGATACAATTAAACTATCCAATTTCTGAGATGAAAATGCTTAAAACATGCTTGAGGTATCCCCTTATGCTGATGCAAATGTGCCCTGAGCCTGTTTGCATCAACCATAAAATTTTTGGATGCAATTGCTGGGCAGTTGGTGGACAAATAGCCCAACTCTGTGCCAGCAATTGGTTTTTCTTTGGCCGTGTGGATGATCTGTCAACGCGTACGTTGACAGATTGCAAGTTCGGGATTTAGCGCATGTGCAAATACGTGCAGAAATCCTGAACTTGTGGTCCATTTCAAAGGCAGTATGTTGACATACTCTCAGAGTATGCTGTCATACCCATTGCAAATTCTGGCCCATAGACTTTTTTCTATCTTTCTATTTCTGTTTTTCTCTCTGTTTATGGCTCTCACTGTCTATTATTTCCACTTTATATCTGCCTCTATATGCATGTTTATCTTGTTATATAATTCTGTTTCTTCTTGTTCTTGCCTCTCTCTCTATATCTATTTATCTATCTATCTCTCTCTTTCTGTCTCTGCATTTGTGTGGAGTGCACCCACTCTGTTTTTCTCTATCTCTCCAACCTGAGGCTCTATTTACATAACAACAGGCTTTGTGGTCTTAAATAGATGCAGCTCCACCTTTACTAGCAGAACAACAATATCACTCTCCAGTCATTATGAAACAGCATGCCACCCAACTTATCATGAGCAATGCTATGGGAGCTCCGCTAATAATATTAACAAAGGGTGGAGTTAGCATGCATTTCCTGCCTGACATACCACACTTCTGTCAGTCAAAATCAGAGGTGGGAGTTGTGCTGGAAGTTCTCAACAGTGACTCTGGTCTCCATGAAGTCTCATGGCTTAGGTCAAACAAGTCCAAGGAAACCTCCTGCTGGTCACCACTGACACCGCCCCCCCCCCCCCCCTCAGCTGATGAATCAGTACTCCTCCATGTTGAAAATCACTTGTAGGAAACTCTGAGGTTAGCATGGGCACAGAATGTACTCTGGGTGGGGAACTTCAATGTCCACCACCAAGAGTGGCTTGGAAGTACCACCACTGACTGAGCTGGTCAAGTCCTGAAGAATATAGTTGCCAGACTGGACCTCTTGATGAGGGAACCAACACGAGGAGTAATCTACTTGACCTCATTCTCACCAACCTACCTGTTGCAGGCATGTCTGTCCATGATAGCATTGGCAGAAGTGACCACGGTACAGCCCTTGTGAAGACAAAGTGGTAGAACTTTCTGCCCAGATGTAAATCTTGCAGATCGTTGCTAATCGGGAGCCATTATAGAAACCGCCCAATTTTTATTTCAAATGAATGGAAATTAAAATCAGATGGTCTGTATAATGGGTGGCCGATACACCAGATTTGCACCCACACGGTAAGTTCAAAATTTTATCTCAATGTCTGATCTCCGTGAGGGTAACCTCCATCATGTAGTGTGACACTATCACTGTGCTTCTGTAAATATTAATGTAAAGTAATTGCTTCCAGGTCCCCCAGTTTATTTTCCACACTCTGTGTTGCAATACATGCATTTTAATCCTTTTTTCCTGCTTTATTTTTCAATACTACTCCTTTTCCCATGATTTTTTTTGTCTAAGCTACCCCCTACCTTTACTTCATTCATTTTCCTGTTTAAACTAATCCATTTGATTTAATTCCTCTACCTTATCCAGTGCAGTTTGGGTCCTGGGCTTTTGTAATAAAGGAAAACCCTCTCAGTGCTACCAAACCCTGGCTTCCCAACCACATGCCCCCCGCCACCCCCCGCCACCATGCTACAAAATCTCAGCCCTTCTACTACAGTCCTACCAAACTCCAGGACCCCCACCCCAGTTTTTCCAGACTCTGGTACCAATCTCTCCCCCCCCCACCCCGTGTTACTAAAATCCAGCCCCGTCCCTATGCCCCTAAATGCCAGTACCTACTTTCAATCTGGTACATTGTTCTTACCGTCTTGCTGTGTGTATCCTGTGCATTAAAAAATGTTAAGAGAGAATAATTGAGGGCGTAGGTAAAAGAGCCAAGTTGTTTTCCCACTCACTGTGAGCAACACCACAGGAGTCTGCTAATATTATATAGAGAGAGAAGGTACTGAGGCATTACTGACAAGTAGTCTGGCATCTCCCCCTCTATGGCCACATCCCAAGTCTTCCTGTGAGAAAGTGGTTTCAGTAGGCAAATCCAAGTAATTGTAACTGCTTGTATTTGACTGGCTCCAGGTTAGAAGGGCCCATCATAAAATGATTAGCTTTCTTTCTCTTTTTTTAAGACTTTTGTATCTGTAACATCTGTTTGCATCTGTGGCAATTTAGAGTGTGATCAACTGGCACTAGATGCAAGACATTTTAATATCTAGCAATATATATTTATATGAAAGACTTGTATCTAGCATGTGGTTGGGAAGCCAGGGTTTGGTAGCACTGAGAGGGTTTTCCTTTATTACAAAAGCCCAGGACCCAAACTGCACTGGATAAGGTAGAGGAATTAAATCAAATGGATTAGTTTAAACAGGAAAATGAATGAAGTAAAGGTAGGGGGTAGCTTAGACAAAAAAAATCATGGGAAAAGGAGTAGTATTGAAAAATAAAGCAGGAAAAAAGGATTAAAATGCATGTCCGTCACATTCCAGATATCACACACAGACAACAAATACCAGATGTACACTTTGTTACTGGTACAAAATAATCTTAAAAATAGGGAAAGTAAGCCAGTCTGAAGTCTAAAATTTACACCCAATTTACTGACCTCTATCTGACCTGAGCAATTTACATGCAGCCACAGAAACTCTACTTTAGCAGCAGAATAAGACACAGTGCATAGCATGGTATGATGCTCCTGTTCTTATGAAGCAGGGCACACTCAGAGCTATCCCAGGGCCCTGAAGCAGCAACACAAGAGATCCACCAAAATGTGCTTATTCTTTTCTTGTTTTCCATTTACAGAAGGAAATTACCTCCCACAGTTCTGTAACGCCTCAGACCTGTGAGCATGGGTGACTATGGTTCAAGACGAATATATTATGCTAGCAGAAAAGTGTGACAGCCTGTTTGATATAATGAAGAGAATGATTTAGTCATCCATATCTGGTTATATCGACACAGTGGCATTTTTCCTTCAGATATAGGCCTAAATCTCCCAAATATCCACCAGCAGCAAGGAATCGCAACTGCCACCAGCGCAGAATCAAAAAATATTGGCCAACGTACCCACGATTTTCTGATATGGATTGGCAACAGGTGAGGCTCCTCACCATCTGTGAGCACTTGGAAAATTACTTTCATAAAGTGGCTTCACATACTGCTGTCTGCAAGAATGTATGAACTATTCGCAGAAGTGTATATTGCATGTTATCGTCAGTCAGTGATTCCTTACAGAAGGAAGTGAAATGAGAGATTAATTCATCTCTGTATATGTAGCCATAGGTAGCAAGTATAAAGATGAGCAATGTGACTGAAACCGGTCATAGACTTCAAAAATAAATCTCTGTTCTAATTATAGTTTTTGTGAAGCAGAGCTGTGCTCAACATATGGAAGAAACAAGGCCTCACTAAATTAGCAATTTCCATTGTATAGCATTGGGTGTATTTTCACTCTTGCAGTTATCTAAGGAGTATTGCAGGAAACAAAAATCAGCATAATGCAGAACAAAAGAAATTAAAGTCTACAGGAAAAGTTTGATTGCATTCCTGCTATTCCTCCATGATCTGCACCCCTTGAAGATGATAAGGGCAGGCGGTTTGGCATAGACAAGCCGTTTTTAAATCTCTAAGTTGTTCTGAAGCTACAGACAAGTGAAAGTCCACATGAATCACTTGCAGCATATGAGTTAACCCAGGCAACCTTACTGGCAATGGTAATGGTAAAGAAATGCTTCTCTTTACTGATTTCACCATTGAAGGAAGAGTTTATGATTAAGCATAAGTCATCTTTGTACTCTCTTTGCTTATCAGAGCTGGACTCACCCTTGGCCTCTTTTGCCAGTGATCTTTTTAACCTATGGCAGTTGGATTCACCTTTGTCTTCTTTTGCTTCTACCTCCTTATGTTTATTTGAGAGTTGGAATTATCCTTGTCCTCTGTTGCCCATTTCTCCTTGGACAGACTCAAGGGAACCTTTGAAGAACCTCTGTGACTAGAATATTCATCCTTGTCAGCGTTGCATGTAAAATTACCCCCATGAGAGTTCAGGTGCATTGAATAATGGACAAGAGCTCTTGATGGTAGATGCACTAGAAAAAAATCCTTTTTGGTATGGCCTGATGGGTTGAACAAGAAACATTCTACAGGACAGCGATCTGGGTCACAGAATTTGACATGTTAGAGTCAGACTCTAAACAGGGTTTATCTACCATATAAAAATCTCCCTAAATGAATTCAGTACAAAACAAAAAATGTTGTGCTAATAAATATCTAATAAAGTCATAATTATTATGTATAATAGAAACAGATGAAATAGCTTGATTATAATTAAAGTTGTATACTTATTAAAAAAATGTGTGCTTTACAAATCAAATAATTGTACACTGCAGGAATAATTATTCTATTTGATAGCCAACTGGGAAATAACTAATAAATTCTAAATGAACATAAGAACGTTGATGGGATTTGGAGTGTAGAAAGCTTGGTTAAACTTTAAATATAACTTGTACTATTTCTTTAAATGAAAGGGAGGCTGCTTACTTGAGTGAACCATTTATTGCTAGACAGCATAGTTAGTAACTAAGTCAGATAAAAAGCATTTGTATGGGGACAGTACTTATTATGTTGCTAAGGCACTCTAGCCAGTCACAAAGCAGAAGTTGTCTATCATGTGAGACGTTTATGAAGCTATGGGAGAGAGTGGAAACATGAAGGAAAAACAAAGTACATTTAACTAACAGAGAAATTGCATCAGAAAAGAGAACTTTGGTATTATCAGTGAAACACTTTTTGTTAGCTGTGGGAAACCAATTGAAAACTCTTGTACTGGTTGCACAAAGCAGTATTGGCTATTGGATATGGAAACTTGAGAAGATTGAAATTGAGTCGGGTATCAGCATAGCAGTAAACACATAAATGCGACGCACTCTAAAGGATTCCAAAAGGGAAGTTGGCTGATAGTGGTGGTTGAGTCTTGTCAAACTATAGAACCCTGCTGTGCAATACAATGGCTTCCACTGTACTTTTCAGAAGAGATCAGGCACAACCAAAAGATAAAGGCTGGGGTTTTCCGCTCTTTCACCAGTCTGTGATTTTCTGCCCATTTACTTTAAGGGGCAGGAAATTGCAGGTTGGCGAGAGTGGAAGTGGAAAACTCAGGCCAATGTGAATATCAAGAGGGTTTTTGTTTGAGTAGCCGAGGGTTGAAACCCTTGGCAGGAGCAAATAAATAACGATGGCCTTGAAATTCATCGGGGCCTCCTCTGCTGGGGCAAGTGTAGTGGAGCGAAACCCTTGAAGGCTTGCACTTGAAGACATAGACCCCATCCCAAATCGTTGAAACAGAGTCATTTAAATGACTGGGGTGGGCACGTTGTGACTACATGGGCGCATCGAAGCTGCCTGTCCCAATTCGCCAGCCAATGGCAGAGTAACACACACCTACTCCAGCAGGATGACCCTGAATATCTTCCTGAGCCAAAGAAAATCAGGAGATGAGTTTACCATTTTGGTCCTCAGAAAGCGATTTGTGGGCATTTGAAAGATTATTGATCCCTTCTAGGATCCATTACCTTTCAGCTGGGAACTTTTCGAGCCTGTGCTAGGACCTCAGCGGTGCTCACACCAACCTATTAAGGAGTTTGAAAGTGTCCACATAAGATTCTGAGAAAGCTGGATTCAAAATTTTCCTTGAGTTATTTATCTATGTCAAAGATTTTCATTTTTACTATATTCAAAATGTGCATGTATGACAGTTTGCAGAGTCCATATTTACTCCATGCCTATTCATAGAAAGTTACAGCACAGAAAGAGGCCATGTTGCCCATCAAGTGTGTGCTGGTGTTTTACACCACGTGAACTATTCAATCTAATCCCACATTAAGGGAATCAAGGGATATGGGGATAGCTCAGGAAAGTGAAGATAAGGCAGAAGATCAGCCAAATGGCCTACTCCCGCTCCTATTTCTTATGTTCTTATGTTCCTGCTCAGTCCCCATACCCTTTAATAATCTTTTTATGTAGCTATTTAGCTACTTTTATAAAAAAAAATTATAAGCTCTACTTCAGTAACAGTATGTGGCAGAGAATTCCACATTCTAACCATCCTGTTGAAACTGGAAGTGGATTCCCTTACTACTGATTACTTACAAATTCTGATTTGTGGGTGTTATGGCTGTTATGTACACATTGTCCTGGCATTAAGTAATAGTTATCGCTCGATGGAGAAGGCTGAAATTTCCACAAGGCAGCACCTTATTTTACAATAAATCACCCAATTAGACGTTATAAAATTTAGCATATCTGTGAGGCACTTTACATATGCTAATATATGCTAACAAATGCAAATAAATGTGATATCATATACTGCTGATAGTAAAATCACAAAATTACACCCAGAAAGAGATGGCAGCCATGTTCTCTGAGACGGAATTCTTTATTCTAGTAAAAACCTTGCAAATTAAAAAATATGTTTTTTTTAAAAGCTACAATGCTACCAACACCCAAAGGGCGATCAAACGCATGGACCATGATAGTGATGATTGATTGATCATTCACCTCATGGCTGTTTGTTGGTCATGGCTGCTGCGTTTGCTTACATAACAGGCACAGTACTTCAAAAATAATTAATGAATTATGCAAAGCCCTTTTGAAACATTTAACATGAAAGGTAGTATATAAATGCAAGTAGTACTTATTAATGATCTTGATGAACTCTACAGGAATGTCAAAAGTATTAATGACCTCAAAAGGGGAGGGTGGGGGTGAAAAAAATTGATTCTAGGTCTAAAAGTTTAATGAAGATTGTCCAGAGGCAGAAACACCGAATAGAACTCCTGGCTGGAGAACAGGATTGCAAAGATCTTGAAAATCATTCAAGAAGACAAAACTTCTGCCCTAGAGTAGTAGATGCCTAGTAAGATAAAACTATGATCTTCTTCCATGCAGTCACCCAATAAAGCAAAAGTATTTGGAACAGAACTGTGCATCAACTGCACCTTGAGCAGCATGTTTTAAAAGTTTTTAAATATTCCAAATTACATGCTGAAAGTCCTTTCTACAACAGTCTAATTATTAGAATGATGATTCCTTTGAATATTCTCTTTAAATTAATTTTAGAAGTATATAACTATTCTAAATCTACACCATGCAGCAACAAGCTAATTAACACTCACACTGCCTCCAAGTATATTGGGACCAACCCGTAAAGTGCACTCCTAAACCCATCTTTTTTAACCTCTTACTTAATCTATTTTACCCAATTCTTTACCAGATTAAATTTTAATGTATGGTAAATACAGAATACATCATATAAACCTGTAGGAGATGATTTATATGCCATTCGCAGTACTGAGCATAATTCACTCATGACTGCCTACATGTGGGATATAAATCAAATCCCATGTGTGTTCATTACATATCCTCTGTATCTTCTTCTCATTGTGGGGTGAAGTAAATAATTTGAGAATGCTGGCCATCACAAATTTCAACTAAATCGGTACAATGATGCGCTTATCCCCAGCAAGAGAAAAGATTTAACTGGATGATGTGGGTAATGGACGAGTTCCTATAGGGGAGGGGGAGGCAGAGCATGAAAGCCACATAATAAGTAGGTGGAGGATGTCTTCGGGCTGCCGAATGTGAATTTGCACATCATTTCCTTTCAGTTCAGAGGAATGTTAAAGTTGGTCAAAGAGGAATCACATGGCTCATTTTGAAATGTTTATTCCATGAAGTTAGAGCACTTGATATATTCATGTTGGACCAATGATTTAAACTGACACTCAGTGGTCAAATTTTCTTGGAATGTTGTATTCAAGGCGACGAGTAAACTGAGTAGAAATTTGAGTAATTCTCTACTCTGAGGCAAATGTTGTCATGCCTATGTGTAACCATAAATGGAAGGAGATCCAAAGGAATTAGTTCATGTAGGAGACTTTCTGTTATTTGGATGACGAAAAATGAAAGAAAAGTTGGAGCAGGAGTCCAATGTCAGAGAGCTAATATAATAGGAGACCAGGTGCAAAGAATGGCCATCTCTAGTTTCCCTGAGACGGTAGTGGTGGGCCTTCTTCTTGACCACTACCTTGCTATCCTTTGTAGGGGTTTGATACAACTGAATAGCTTACTAGGCCACTTCAGAGGGCAGTTAACAGTCAACCATATTGGTGCGGGACTGGAGTCACATATAGGCTAGACCAGAAAAGGACGGTAGGATTTCTTCCCTGAAGGAAATTAGTGAATCCGTTGGGATTGACAACAATCTGAAAGGTTTGTGGTCACTTTTACTGACACCATCTTTTTATTTTCAGGTTTTTAAAACTGAATTCAAATTCTCAAACTGCCATGGTTTAGGTTATTAGGCCAGGCCCCTGGGCTTCTAGTCCAAATAACATAACCACTACGCTACCAAACCCTGCCATGTGTATGAGTACAATTGAAATATGATCATACAAAGGCCATTAATATTTCATACCATTAAATAGTGAATGAGATTAATGGGCTTTGCTAGAGATACAAAGAGAGTGGAATGGATTTGTTTCAGGTTTTGGAGTTTATGGCGATGATGTTATTCTAGAAGGGTTGCTTGAGGAATTAGATGTTTTTTGGGATCAATTAGCCAATCTCAGCAAGGACATTAACAGGGGGCAGTACAGTTAGCTTCAGGATTCCCAGGCTAATCAACCATTGGGTGGTGGTTCATGCGAATTTCTGTCTAGTGATCCCCTGATGCAAGTGCTTATGTGCAGCTATTGGGCAACAAAAGGAGCAAGCTCAGTTGTGATGGCTCCCATAAACAAATTGCCATAATGCTCAGCATCCAGGTTTAGATAGGGAGATTTGTTTTTTTAGTATTCATTCCCATATGTGGGCATCAGCGGCAAGGCTGGCATTTATTACCCATCCTTAGTTGTCCTGAGAAGGTGGTGGTGGGCATTCTTCTTAAACCACAGGACTTCTTTAGTGGTTTGATACAACTGTGTGGCTTGATGGGCCACTTCAGAGGGCAGTCAACGGTCAACCACATTGGTGTGGGACTGGAATCACATACAGGTCACACCGGGTCAGGGTGGCAGGTTTCCTTCCCTAAAGGGTATTAGTGAACCAGTTGGGTTTCTACAAAAATCCGGCAGCTTATTGGTCACTTTTACTAAGACCAGGTTTTAATTTCCAGATTTTTAAAACTGAATTCAAATTCTCAAACTGCCATGGTGGGATTTGAACCCATGTTATCTGGATTATTAGTCTAGGCCTCTGGAATGAAGAATTGTTACTCGGGTGAAAGTGCTGCCACCAGTTGAAATATACTCCAGCAGCTAGTGCCTTCAGGATTGGGAGGGTAAAGAGAGAAAATCAGAAGGAAAATTGGAAAAGTTAAAAAAAATGTTTGGAATTAGGCTTCCAAAAAGTGTCTCTATTAGTCCTCTGGGAATTTTTTTCACAGAGATATGGAGCTCAGGAAAGATTGGGTTAATTAGATCTCACGAATATTCTTGTTGCTGGAAAGAATATTGATACAAAATAGAAAGTCCTTGGGCTAAAAATTCGGGGGCTTAACGCAACCCGTTACCGGCAAAATGTTGCAGTAAGAGGACGGCCGCCGCTCTTTCGCCAGCTGGTGGTGGATCCCACAGCGTGCTTCATTTTCCCAGGCTGGGCAGCACTGCTGGTAACATCCATCGCCCTGCAAATTGAAAAGAGGGAGAGGTGACGTCAGTCGCCGCGCAACGCCGACTTAACATCACCACGGCGAACTTGGACCTTTGCGTTGAGTACTGCGCTGGGTCCTAAGTTCGCCAGGTAAACCTAGCGTGCAGCAGACCGGCAGAGGAGCTGTTAGCACCTCTTAAAGGGACACACACATCTTTCAGGGAAATATGCATTTAAGCTTTTGAATTGTTTTTTTGATTTTATTGAAGTAGTGGCTTGCTGCAATACATGTTAAAAATGTTTTAAGTGTATAGGGAGTGCTGCTGGATGCTTGCAAGGCCTCAGATGGTAAAGGAAGGCCTCCGAGAAGACAGAAAGTGCTGCAAATCCTCAGCAGGTCAGGCAACATCCATGGAGAGAGAAACAGAGTTTATGTCTCAGGTCGAGATGCTGCCTGACCAGCTGAATGTTTCCTGCATTTCAGACTTACAGCATCCACACGCGGAGGGAAGAGGAAGACGCAGAAGAGGAGGAAACAGAAGAGGAGGAAGCCGAAGTGGAGGAAACAGAAGAGGAGGAAGCAGAAGAGGAGGAAGCAGAAGGAAGGATGCAACCCAGACAGCCCCTTTCTGGCTGGGATATCCGGGATGGAATCATTCACCTGCGGTACCAGTAAACACAACCCTAATTGGCCTTTCAACGTTATTCCCACACCTTACCTTCCCTCTGTTACTGACCATCACAGCGTCCTCTTGGCCACAATGCTGAAATAAAAACCATCACAAAGCAAACTTTCCAATACAACTTTATGCATCTATCCATCCAATATGACATCAAGAAATCAACTCATCATCCTTATGCATTCCCTTTGTGACTGTCTTGTGTGTGCCTTTGCCTATCCTACTGATGTCAGGCAGTGCTACCCCAGTGGCTGCAGCATGGCTGGTGAAAGGCTGCTGACTTTCTGTGGAGGACACTGCAAATGGCCTTGTCGCTCAACCTTGAGGACCTGGTGGCTGGGTGTGTCAAATTGAGTGACGGTGTTTCTTCTTCTTCTTTTTCACTCTCCTCTCCCTCTTCTTGGTCAACCACTGGCTTGGCGGGCTTCATTTCTTGGGTGTGTGAAATGAGGAAGGCACAAGGGTGGAGTTGTGGTGAGGGAAGGGCGGGAAAGCAAGAGGTGCATGCGAGAAGGAGGATAACGTAAGAGGATACCAGCATCTTGTATCCTTTCAGCCCCGCCGCTGGCCAAGGGCTCAGCCATGCCCCTGCCAAGAATGGCCTGCACCACCTCCTCCAAGGGGGTGAGGTGAAGCTAGGAATGGGACCTTGACCAGTGGTCTGATGTCATATAGCTTTTTTGGGCACTGGAGCCAGGTGGTGGGGGCGACACTGCTGGCAGTGACGGCCTCGGTGATGTGTTCCCAGATCGTTCTTTCTGGAGGGCCTCCTGGCCCCTGTGGGTAGAGGGCTGCTCTTGCAGTGTTGACCCCCTGCCCAAAGCTGGAGTGCTGTGTGTGAGACCCTGGGCGCCGCTTCCCTGGCTTGCTGAGCCATTTGTGTTAGTGCTGAATCACTATTCCCATTTTTTGAGGTTTGGAAGGGAATTTAGCTTTAAGAGCTGAAGACTCCCATTTGGGACTTCTTTTTAATGTTAATTTTTTTTTAAAGGCAGTAACGGCTGAAAACTCAATTTTTTTAATTCATTTTTATTTTTATTAGTTCAGAAGATATTGCCCTTACAATGCATTGCCCTTTTAATTTCCCACAATGCCCAATGAACTCCATTGCCTCACTTGCAGAGGCTGTTGGAAGTTGGAAAGCTGCTTCTGGACGGCAACTTCGACTCCCATGTCTACACTACCGCCACCAGGAGGGTGTTACATGGTAAGTTAGTGCTGGGATAAAAATCTTTAGCCCCCAGCATGAATTTTACTCTTGTAGCGCTTCATCCATTTTCAGCGGCCGTTAACCCGAGGCCATGGTGACACCGGCAACTCTCATGGTGGCCACGAATTTTTAGTCCCAAGTCCTTTCCCAATAAGCAAAATAAGATAACCATGTATTTTGCTTTTTGACTTTGGTTATCAGTTGTGCTTCGAAGCCCCTTGCAGAAGTCTCTGAGTGATAGTTATCCTGATGCACTTCTCCATGTCTTTCAGTCTCCAAAGTAGCTAGGGTCACCTCCCCAGTAATGTCCATGTCGAAGCCTTTTGGGATGGCAAAGCTGTGCCAGGTACAGCAGGCTCCCACTCTGTAGGACACAAAAGCACGAGTATATTGCCAAGCCCCTCCTGGCCTGTCAAGGCAGTGAAAGTGCCTTTTTAAGATCACAAACCCCTACTAAGCCCCAAATAGGACAGGCAGGAAGCCTGTGAGCATTTATGGCTGGAAGTGCGCCGTCTGCCATATTGGGAAAGGGACACAAATTGTTGTACAGTGCCCACATCTGAAACAGGCATTAGACTCTTTGCATATGCAAATAAGGGGCCTACCACCTGTTTGAGGCCCCCATTGCAAGACTGGTTTGCCTTGAAACAGCCGGGGTCAGGCGATTTGAGGCCGGGGAGGGGGAACAGAGGGCGGGTTATGGCGGGGGGGAGGAGGCAATGGTGGGAAGCAACGGTCTGCATTTTTAAATTGTGGGGTTGGGAGGTGCACTCCGCCTCCTCACGAGTCAACGTTTCGGTAGGTATATTTCAAAAACTTACCTTTTTGGTAGCTAAGATGATATGCTACTTTTTCTCTGTAATATGGAATATTCTTAGACCAGATAAGGATCCCATCCTTTACCAATTTAAAGTACTGGTTATAAAAAACCGTCTAAGCTGTGAGCCTTAGCTTGTTTCAGTTCAATAAAATTCACAGCATATGAATGTGACAGCATATGTGAAGGAGTGGTCTTTCCATAATTCTTTTCTAACCTTGCTTTCATTTGCATAAAGCACAAAAATTGATTGGTGGTAGTGTAAAATTATCCAGAAGCTTCTTTGAACAGTGGATACTTCCATCTGGATGCACGTATATGTAAGTTGAAGTATAGCCCCTAGTTCCATATGGCCCAATTAATATCCTCACCCCCCTCCCAAATCCAGCCAGGAGAGACTCCCAAATGGAAGACAAACTCACAGCCAATCTATAAGTCATTATAAATGCCCAATTATCTGTTTCAAAAACTGAATTATTATATGAAACAAGGTTCATTTTGTAAAATATTGAAAATATATTAACTTAACCAGTCATTTCTTCATGAATAAGTAACAAAGGGAAAAAATTTTCGTTGCTATGTAGCAAAATCATAAATGTATTCTTTATACACGAGCTTCTGATTTTGTTGCAAGGAGCAAGTAGATAAATGTTTTTCCCTCAAGTAGAGTTAGTTTAAAGAAACGGAAAAGAACCACAAAAGAACAAGGGGTACACCTGAATTCTTTTGATGTATTGGAATCATACACAGCATGTATCATCTTCTGATGCATCAAAAGAATCCAGCTTTCTCTCTACCAGTACTTTTCCCCAGCTAATACGATTTTTGGGAACCACATAAAAATATATTCAATCCCAAACAAATAGGCCTAGAAATTAATCTTGGGCGATGCCGCAAAATGGGCGGTATCAGATCGGCCGCCCGTTGTTCAGTTCCGTTGACTGCAATGGAACTGAATAACAAGACTGCGTATATTGGGCGGCCGATCGATATCGCCCGTCATGCGCCACCAGCCGAGACAAATTTCTGGGCCATCCTCTTTTAAAAAACAGAGAAACATATATTGGAATTATAATCTATGATAGTTTTTCAGGGAGATAGTCTAGCCTATCCTGCAGCGTCAACAGAAGCAATTTTCATCTGGCACACGTCAATCTTTTAGTTTTTTGCATAATAGCATCAAATGCAAATCAGATACCAGTATACCCCCCAAAATATCCATAGAACAAACACATTATATCTGCAAAATAATCTAGAAAGCAATAAAATAAATCCTTATTTCAACTAATCTTACAGTCAAATAGGTTGCTGAAACTTTTTACTTATACAGAAAAGATACCAGTACTCCACTGATCCCAATGGAGTAACCTGGAACAACAGAATGACATCAGTGTATAGGGAATCTATGAACCTGGGAGCCACTTTGACACCTGATTCAGCTCCAATGGCAGCAGCTAAAGACTCCAAAGATAAAAAGCAATAAAATGGGAATTGGGCCAGCCCTGTCTCATGACTCCTTTCAGAGCAAGTGAAGAGGCACTGTGAAAACAATACAGCCTCTCTAATCATTAAATAAAATTGTCTCCAAAGTCCAATTCTTTTGACATCTGAAACAGATAAGGTCATTCATCTCTGTCAAAAACACTGTTGGCATTGAGGAAGATGGCATCTGACGGGTACCAATACACTGAGACAAAATTTTTTAAAAAAGAGCATCTCAAACCATCAGCATCATAATTATCCATCCTAAAGCCAATCTGGTCAGGATTTATCAAGTTTGAGCTTATTCGAGCCAAATAGAAACAATTAGGATCCATGCTTATTATATAAACAGGTCTTTAGTACACTGTATAGGATCTTTTACAGAATCACAGGAGTAAGGGTTATACACAGTGAATCAGAAAATTTACCCTTTTTTAGCTTAATTAAACTAATGTAAAACTAAATCAGAAGAGTTCCAATAAACATCGCTAATAATTTTAGAATCCTTCTGAAAGCCCTTCATCATCTCACATCAAATCCATCACATCCTTTATTCCGCACGTTTAAGTAAGTTTGGCTTTGGTCTCACTCAAGTGAATCAGGGTATATCAAAGACTAAAGAATTAAACAAATACCACTTTCATGGAAGGTCAATTAAGAACCCTCTATTCTCTATATGTACAGTAATTTGGTTATGATTGTTAATATCCCCAATTCAAGAAATATTAATTAGTGAGAACTTTTCTTGAGAAAGAAATTAACCTTTTGTCACATCGCTTTGCAATGCGTCCCAAAGAGTAGCCACCAAGAATTTAGGTTGGTCATTAAATTCAAAGTAAACCTTCAATTTATTTTTCAAGCTCTTTTATACATCCAGAATCCTGCACCAATAGCCTATTTATTCTCGATGCGGAGAGCGACTTCTCTATTTATTCTCAATCAATGTTATTTTGAGTGTAGGAACTATAGATCAAATTTAATTGTACAAGAACATAGGGCAGGATTTTAACTCGGAGGCGGGGCGAGCGTGGGGGGAGGGGGTGGGCTGGATTGCGGTCGGACAGTAAGGCCCTCAGACCCTGCCGAATTTAACAGCAAGACCTGATTAACATTTTTTTCTCTGTTTCCCGCTCGCAGCCAGCCAGATTGAGAGGCTGACTGGCTGCCAGGTGGGTAGGCCTGCGGCACCAGGCTGCAGCCGATGAGCAGAAAGGAGGGAGGGAGGGATCGGAGGGGGGGTTGGAGATTGGGGGCCGGAGATTGGAAGGATGGTGGGGGGGAGGGGGGGGGGGGAAGATTGGAGTCTGCGGGGGGAGATCGGAGGCCTTGTGAGGGAGGTCGACGGCCTTGTGGAGGAGGTCGGGGGAGATCGTAAGGGTCGGGGGAGGGTGTCTGATCACTGGGGGTTGGCGAGACACATACGCTGGATCCAGCAGGTAAGTGGAACACCACTTACTTCCTGAATCCAGCAGTCCTCGTCTTCCTTTAGCTGCCAGGTTCCTTGAGGCCTGGGAAACCCGGCTGCCAGAGATAAATTTAAAATGGCGCTTCAAAATGAGGCACACAGTCTCATTATAATATTTAAAGTGCCAACCCGCCTCCTGGGAGTGTGTTGGCCGCCTGCCCCACTGTCCCGCCTCCATTAAAACCAGAAGTAGGCAGGTAGGAGGCGGGTTGGTGTCGGGATTCAGATTTCTAAGACTTTAACCTCCAATCCGACCCAAACCCGCCTGTTTTTTGGGGTTTAAATTCCCCCCATAACAATGGATCCTCATTCCATTTGCCAGTAGATCTTGAATGAATTAATAAAAATGTGCTATTCATGAAATAGGAACCACTAGTATTACTTTGTTATCAGTGTTAATTTATAAATAAGGGTCAGGTTACATCCATGCCATATCCTCCCAAGCCAGAAGATGTTGGGTTCCAGCCCCACTACAGATCTGAACATCTAGAATGATTAATCTAGAGTGTGGTACTGAGGGAGTGCTGCACTGCCAGGGTGCTGTCTTTTGGTTGAGACCCTGCTCTGGATCTTTGCCCAAGGGGCTCTCCTGCAGATGGCCATGGAGTTGCCATATGCCAGATAATGAATGGCCTGCAGGTCTGTGAATCCATCTTGCACCACTGTAATGATATCAGACATGTACTTCTGAATATTGTCTGACAATTCTTGCAGGCTGCTGTGAATAGTCTCAAAAGAGCTGAAAGAAATACTTTTACTGATCGATGAGCTCCCTTCCATAGGCAGTCACTGTGAGCTGAGCATCCACGAATCCTGCAGCTAAGGAGGAATATCTGGGACTGGTCCTGCAGCCAGTGGTTCGGGTTTCTCAGCTGTTATCTCCTGTCCTCTTCCTCACTTGTGCGTGTCCATCACTCGGTTCTTCTTCTTGACCTTCACTCTGCATGTCCCTGGGGGGATATCTCTGAGCTGGTGCCTACGTGCGGTTATTATGAAGCAGTAGCATCTTGTTCATCACAGGGACCTGGTCCTTCATCTTACAAGAAACTCTATTGATAAAGAAAAGAAATATGCTACAATGCTTATAATATGAAACGGTCTTTGATGTAGATAACATGCCAAGTTATTGTGGCTAGAATTTTCATGTGCAGTGAGGAGAGATTTGTGTCCACAGGACTGATCAGTGCTGATTCTGGCAAAGTTTCCAGGGTTACCCTTATTTAATTTTTTTCAGCAGGCTCCTGTCTGTGCAAGGGAGCTCATCACTGGGGGTTTGGTGATGCGCATGAAATGGTTGCTGCTGCAGGATTCCAACATTAGCAGCAGGTTGAAGGGACAGGCAGCCATGAAGACCAGAGAAACTTTGGAGCCTTTGATTTGGAAGGAAAAATTTGCAGCTTTAAGTAAGTCCATTGATGGCCCTGCCCTTGCCGCCTGCTCAGTTGAGCAGGTTAAAATTGTGATTGTTCTGCTCCAGGGCGTGTAAACAGCCTGGTCGATTTTAACTGCCTACTGGGTGGGTAGGGTTAAAATTGCTCCCTATGTGTTGTGCCCTTCCTACTAATGAAGGATCGGTGCCACTTCTGGCCCTGGTATTATTAGGCAGCATGTCCTATAGGAAGCTAAATATTTCATTTTAACAAATGGTGCAGATAAAGGAAGATGGGTAGCACTTCCAAATTAAAGGACATGTGCCATTTACACCCTGCTGTGCCAAATCATGCATAGGGAATATTAATTCATTCACACCATTTCAAACATAAGACATGAAAGACACTGGCTGTAGACATTTCTTATCCATATAATAGTTTCTTCCCCCTTCCAGTGTTTTATTGGACAGTCTTTGCTTCCTTATTAATATGGATTGACAATAGCAGCCAGATTGAGCTCCCCGTATTTGGAAGTTTGTTTTGTTCGTAGCCCATTTGCACATAAATATCAACTGTCACACCGTATTTACATCATTCATGATGGCAACAGAACTTTTACACTACAAGTAGCTTTTCATAGATGGTTTCACAATCCACATTGGTCTTTTGACCCCTCATTTACATATTAGCATTAGTTTACCTTTGTACTTTTGTCCAAGTAATTGAACGTTTTCCTGACCTCATCTGAAGTCTGGAGGGTCAGGGACACAGTGAACAACCACTTGCAAGGCACAATGGCACCTGGTCTTGTTGGTATTACACCTGCTGAGCTGAAAAGGGCCCCTTTCCTCTGCAGGGCCGCATCTACAGATTGAGACGGAGAACAGTCCATGAATCAGGCTTTTCATTTGAGCAGCTGACATATTGTAAGTTTGGAATTACTTGCAGCTGGCTTAGTGTTGTTGGGTGTTACATGTGTTTGTTAAATGTCTGTAAAGTCCATTCAGAAATGTGAACCAAAACACAGGAGAGGGGTCTGGAGGTACTGGGGGAAACCTCATTAAAACTGTCCATGCTGTGTGCAACACCAGTGAAGAAGGCAAACAAGTCCTTATGGTGTGACGGCAGAGAAATAAAGCAACTCCTTATGCTTGTATAGTGACTTTAATATATAAAATATTCCAGGTACTTAACATTGGAGAAATGGACACCAATCAACAGTGGGAGAATTAGAAACATGACCAGAAATGTGCCCCTCCTCCATAATATACCTCCATGGGCTTGCTGTCCTTCCACCCTGCACAGTCACATCTGATGTCTCCTGAGGCTCATTCCTTGACCCCCTTCTTTTATTCATTTACATATTACCCATTGGTGACATCATCCATAGGCAAGGGATCAGCTCAGCTTCCATATGCATGCTGATGACATCCAGCTTTACCTCTCCACTGCTTCCCTTGACTCCAAAACTGTGGAGGAAGAATAGTGTCAACAAATTCATGAGGGAGCTAGATAGCTTTTCGGCGATTTTTCTATGATAGTCTTTTCCAGTTCAGTATGTTCCTACATTTCTAATTGAGGATTGTCTAGCTTTCCACCTTTAATGCTGACTACAAAGTGATGAAAGACTGCTACCGGAGGAAAACTTGTGTGAATCCACATGGAAGAATAGCAGTGTTCGTTAATCCCAAAACAGAAAACATATCCGACATAGCACACATGGGCCCCGAATTTCTGTGGGGTTCTCATGATCTCCATCTGTAACTTTGGCGGAAATCCTGGAGGAACGGTGTTCATAGCCGTATTTGGCCGATTACGATCGGGCCGGATTTTCCGATTGTAAAATTCGCAATTATCGCGATTCGAAATAACGAGATAAAGCAGATTCGTTTCATCAGTTTTTATTTCAACGAAATGCTGTCATGATTAAACAGGACACAGAAGCCTGTAAAATGGCCACCGCGCCTCGTGGCAGAAGCTTCCAGAATTTTCAGTGGGCAGACAAAATGGCGTTCGAATAAACATTTCAGTATAAGATTGGTTGATACGCAGCAAACACTGATAAAGACAGGATGCAACCTGTCTGCGTTCGACACAATAGCAAAGATATAAGTGCTGGAATCATTTTCCATGCACAAGTAAGGACCATTGTAATGGGCAATCGAAGGCCCATCCAGATACATCAATACGCAAATTCCCCACGGCTCTACAATGAGAGAGAGCCATTCTCGGGTGATTAAGTCAGTATTCGAGGAGGCCCCAAAACCAGTCAGGGAGACTCCTAGCCGGTTCGACAATGGGGAAAACATTAACGGATAGTTGGCCAGTTTAAGGTGCTACCGAAACCCATTAAAGGAAAGAATCGCCCCATGCTGGGAGTTTTGTGCACCAGTATTACACAAAGGACAAACATCAAGATTTGGGCGGGAGATAAGGGAACCCAGCACTATAACTATAGACAACAAATGTCCATCGGTCTCTTGACTGTTTTATCTCACTGATGACTGCTGAACTTTTATTCTGCTAGTCTGATCCTCGGGTATCGCTCTGCTGGACGAGCAGCTTTCTGTGTTTCTCTGGACTCTGTTGACTATGTTGGGTGGAGCTCGGACGGAACGAGCCGCCTCGACGAAGGCCAGTGACCGGGTGCACCATCCCGAGAGTCGGTAAACGGTGTCTGGACCTGAAGGCCCGAAGAGACGAGACGAGACGACAAGAAGAGGAGAAGAATCCACGTACCGCCACGGTCAGTAAACCCCGACCGCACCCGAAAATACAAGAAAGAACTGCAGCGAAACGAGCCGAGTGCCTTACTTTAAAATTCTCCGAAGTATCACGAGTGGTGAGCATGTTTCCCGATCCTACAAATCTAGATTAGTGTAGGTATTGATAGGGGAGGGTGGTTTTATTAAGGATAAATATAATGTGTTCCCCTTTTTACGATGTGCCGTGCATTCCTCATTACCCTAGACCAAGTTTTATGAATGTATGTATACTTGTACTGTCATTAATTTGTGCCTATGACATGTACTTCATGATTTTGGACGTTATGCAATAAAGATTTCCATTTCGTACTATTCAACCGGGTCTATTTGAGTTTTCTCTGCATTACTGCTCTCGCACCTAAGTCCAGTGTTAGAACCGTAAGGGCGAGTGGGTCGAACCACTCACAGGTGCTTATTGTAACAAGGCTGGCCGGAGACCAGAGAAAGCAATAGTATTAGGCAACGAAGGCCTAACCCCGCACAAGCACCTACGGCCGAACCCCTTACAGATCGGAGGCTTCCTGCGTGCGGATGCCTCCGATCGGGAAAAATCTACGAACTTACCTGCTGGCTCCGTAGGTCCCGACACTTCCGCTCCTGGGCCTCTCCTGGTCCGCGCGCGCAGAGGCCCAGGTATCCCAGGGGCGCAGGCGGTTCGCAAGCATCTCTGGGATCACGTGGGCCATGGGGAACCAATCAAAGAAGGGGATCCCCCTTCACACGCCGCATAGATCTGTCAAAAGTGTGAATGGGGATCACTCAAAAAACAGTTAAACATTAAATAATTTTTTTTTTAAATCACGTATTTAAAATTAGTTAAAATTACATTAAATTAAATATTTTAAACAAAAATTTAATTTTTTCAAAAAAATAATTGAAGTTTTTTATGGGGCTAAAAATAAACTTACCTCTTTTAAAAGTATTTTAAAATTATAAATGAGTGAAATGTTTTTTATTTTTTTACTTTTTTAAACTCTTATGCTGGTAAAAGCAGGCCTTACGCTTGCTTTTACCAGGCGTAAGAGTTTTAAAGGTTTTCAGCGGGCAGAGTTTCTGCAGAAAGTGGAACTCTCCACCCGCAGAGGCCCTTCTCCAGGGCAGGTGAATGATCTGTCAAGAGAATCCTTGACAGATCGGAAGTGCCGGTTTTCAGTGCGTGCGCGTCGCATGCCTGAAACCGGCCTTGCGAGGCCCCTATGGATGCGTACACACCTCGTACACACCCGTGGGGGTTGTAAAATCCGGCCCATAATGTCTCTGGGGCTTCTGTTGATCGCCTACCAGCGAACCCCCGTGGCAATGGAAATTAGATGGTTTAGAGCTTATTATAAAGGTCTTCTCTGAACTAGTGGGAGCTTACACAATCAGTATTATGAGGATGTACTCTGATTTTCTGTATGTAATAAATCTTGTGAACTGTTCTTTGTGTAGTGGAGACTGATGAATGTAAAAGTTTTGGTCCTGGTTCTGAAGGTTGCTCCGTCCACAAGCCCATGTCACCAGATTTCCTGTTGTCGGCCAATGTTAGATATTAAAATCTATACAGGCAAGCTCCTAGCCCCGATTGGCCACGTTCTATGCTGTAAACTTGTATTGTTCTATGGGTCCTCAGCAGCATGTGGGATGAATACATCATTACATTCCTACCTGGATGGAAAATCGCTCGAGGTGCAAATCCAGCGGGGAATAAGTGGAAGTACTCATTGTTCAATTTCCTGACTCTGGCATCAACCAAATCGAAGTGCTGGGTGAACATCTTCCCTACAGATCTTTACATGTCAGTGTACTATACATTGTTGATGGAAATTATTTGGTTAAATTATGTGGAGAATGGTGCATTCTTTTTTCATTTGCCATCTGTAAAAGAAACAATAAGCTCTTGTCAACAGCTTGATATTCCATGAGGTTCAATGCCATTTTGTATCATCACCCAATGACAGGGATTTAAAAAAAATCCATATAATGGTTAGCAGAGGATTAAAAATAGTAATTCAATGCCAAAGATCAAATAGCTAAACTTTACTTTAGTAGTTTATATTGCCACACAAACCCTATGACGGGATTACAGTGTTCCAATCCACTCCTAGCCAGCCAGTATTTTCTATATATTTGTCAGCTTGAAGTAAACACTTCCAATAATAGATTCATTGTCCTGTCCCACATCTGCCCCTCTCCTGTCCTAAATATGACAAAGAGCTTCCCATTGTGTTTGATCTAGCCTGGTTCTGAATGTTATAATATTCATATGCCAGCCTGCCACATGAATATCTTTCTATTGTCCAATCACCACTAATGATTCATTATACTTGAAATTCAAGAGCTTTGTACCATTGATTTTGACTTTTCTATTTCCTATTGTATGTTGTTCGGTTCTAGAATTCTGTCAATTTAAACATTTTTGAAGATAGGTGCCACAAGATGGGGCAGATGTTAAATATGAAATTGTATTGCACAACATAAATCCTTTTTTGGATTAAACTCTATCCAGAAATAGAAAGAAAGATTTGCATTTATCTAGCGCCTTTCATGACCGCAGGACGTCCCAAAGTGCTTTACAGCCAATTTTTGAAGTGTAGTCACTGTTGTAATATAGAGGAATTCTATAACATAGAAAGAAAAGAAAGACTTGCATTTATATAGCATCTTTCACCACCTGGGGACGTCCCAAAGCGCTTTACAGCCAATGAAGTACTTTTGAAGTGTAGTCACTGTTTTAATGTAGGAAACACAGCAGCCAATTTGCAAACAGCTAGCTCCCACAAACAGCAATGTGATAATAACCAGGTAATCTGTTTTAGTGATGTTGTTTGAGGGTTAAGTATTGGCCAGGACACCGGGGATAACCCCCCTGCTCTTCTTCGAAATAGTGCCTTATAAGATGTCTTATCAGGGGAAGAAAACCTCTTCAAAAGCAGGGTATTGCTAATTATGTTCAACAACATTTACACTCTGTGCGTTAACTAGATTTTTATGTGCTTGATGCCTTGAAAATAATACCATGCTGACCTATATAGTCTAAAAGACATACTGCTATTTATACCACATCTAAAATCAGACGAGACTTTCTTCATCCTCTTTCATGCAGAGAAATGACAATCAAGTTGGTTCAAACATTTGTGCCCACGTTTCAGTCTAATAAGACATTTTCCAATGATGGAATGTACTCTCTGATTAATTGATGAGCCATCCTAATTCTTATCTCTACTGAGGACATATTATGGAAAACTGTAATAACTGTGATCTAACTATCAGCAGTGAATATTGTTAAATTCCTGTTGAACTCACTGATCAGCTAATACTTTGTCATATCAAAGATCCAATGAGCTCTAGTTGTCAAGGTAGCTGGGTTGGGCGTTGATCTGTTAAATACCCTTTCTGCAACTGGCTGATACAGGTGGCCTACAGTGAAATCACATTATCACTTTGTCAGAGTAGCTGTCAGATACTTTTAGTATCTAAATTCAGATAGTCATTTACCACTGTATTCATTGGCGGAAAAAGAGTTAACCAGAAACATTTTTGCAGGTAAACCTTGTTTCTGTCAGAGCTCAATGATGATTTATCAGTACTTCTATCCATCCTATATCCATGCACTTTCTAAGAGGGAATCATATACTTCAGTGGGTACATATATTCATTGCTGTGAAACAATTATACACTTTTAACTGTTTTATGATAACAATATTTACTTTTATATCAGTAAATATTATTTTCTTAAATACAGCTTCTGTGACTATGTCCTAGATTTTTACCCCTCAGGCCCGCACCCACCTGGCAGAAACCACACATGGGGGTGGCAGTTAACATGAGGGCAGCAATTTACCCCTTCTGATCCCAGTGCCTTCCCGCTGTGTCCTGATGTTAACCTGCTCTTTTAGAGTAGGCTAGCAGGACACCCACCCCAACCTGGTGGAGTCTTGTTTAAATATGTAGATTGGGCCTTGGTGACATCATCGGGACCCAATCTGCAATTTTAGTTGGAAGCCTGAGTGGGGGAGCAGTGATGGCTACTCCGCCAGGCCAAACCCAGAGTCCCAGGCAGGTACGTTTTTTTGAAGTGTCCTTGTGGGCCAGGAGGAGCAGGAGTACTCCTCGGGGCTCCACAAGGAAGCCTTGGGCCTCTCTTGACAAGGGCTCCCACCGATTACATACAGACCCCGCCCCCACCACCGTCGATCACGTCCAGCGCCCCTCTTCAATCAAGTCCAAAGCCCCCCCCAATCACATCCAGAGACCACCCCAATCACGTCCAGAGCCCCCCCCCATCACGTCCGGAGCCCCTCCTCGATCAAGTCCAGAGCCCCCCCAATCACGTCCAGAGCCCCTCCTCGATCGAGTCCAGAGCACCCACCCCCAATCTTGTCCAGAGCCCCTCCTCGATCAAGTCCAGAGCCCCCCCCAATCATGTCCAGAGCCCCTCCTCGATCAAGTCCAGAGCCCCCCCCAATCATGTCCAGAGCCCCTCCTCGATCAAGTCCAGAGCCCCCCCCCAATCATGTCCAGAGCCCCTCCTCGATCACATCCAGAGCCCCCGACCGGGTCCAGAGTCCCCCCAACTCGATCGTATCCAGAGCCCCCCCCTCCCCTTGATCACGTCCCGAGCACACCCCCCAATCATGGCCGAAGAAAATTATGGAAATGAGCTCTGACCGTTAAGATCCACCGGGCCTCCACATCCCCCGAGTCCCCGAGCTCGCGCGCACCATGCCCACCCACCCTTTAACATAGGGGCCAGGAACTGTTCTGTTTACTTTCCTCTTTAGTTTATTTATTAGTGCTGCACACCAAGTGAATGCTTATTAGAAAAACATTGGTGGAAAAGCGGTGCAGGAGGGAGGGTTTCAGATTCGTGGGGCATTGGGATCGGTTCTGGGGGAAGGGGCACCTGTACAAGATGGACCGGTTGCGCCTGAACAAAGTCGGGACCAAAGTTTTTACCGAGAGGTTAACTAGTACTGTTGGGGAGGGTTTAAACTAATTTGGCAGGTGGAGGGGAACCATAAAATAGCAGAAAGGAGCAGAAATGAGATCAGAGGACAGAGAGATATAAACAGCAGTAAAATTAGAAATATCCCAAAAATTGCAGGGACCAGATTGATGAAAATAGCAAAAGTAACAAAGGAGGTATTAAATTTTACGTGTGCCCATGTCCATAGTGTAACTAATACGATTAGTGAGCTGCAGGCAAAATTTGCTATATGGGATTATGAGGTGGTTGTATTAACAGAGACATGGCTCAAACAAGGCCAGGAATGGGTTCGTAATATTCCTGGTTACCAAGTATTCAGGAATGATAGAGAAGGAAAAAGAGGAGGGGCCATGGCAGTATTGATTAAGGATAATGTTACAGTTCTAAATAGAAAGGATATATTCGATGGTTTTAGGACTGAATCTTTTTGGCTTGAGTTGAGGAATAGTTACATTGTTGGGAGTTTTTTTATAGAGCTCCAATCAGTGAGAAGGAGATAGATGAGTAAATTTGTCAGCAAATTTCAAAGGCGTGTACACAAATAGAGTAGCAAGAATAGGAGACTTTAATTACCCTAATATAGGCCGAGGTTTTGCGGGGTGTTAGCGGGTGGGATTGGTGGCGGGTTGGGTGGGAAAATGTTTTTTATTGACAGCGGGTTGGGAACCCGCTGTCAACCCGCCACAATGCACCTTTCCCAATGTCGGGTCTGTAAATGCTGAGCAGACCCGACCAGTTGTGGCGAGAGACCTAATTGAAATCATTAGCATCTAGTTGACAGAAGCTTAACAGGCTTTTTTAACTTACTTTTTGACTTTAACTGCATGGCCACAGGAACCACGCTGTTCGGGGACCACAGCTGTCAACCTAAGGCATGAGTTCAGTAGCCATTGCTCCAGCTGATTACTTGACAGCTTCAAGTGTACAGTAAAAGCTCCCACTTGACAGATCATCACTTTCCTCAGCCACAAGCTGTTTCTCAGTCCATTTCCAGCACAGATTCTGCAGGCTTTCCACTTTCCACTCTCCATCCAGTATCACCTCTGTCGTAAGAATGAGCCTTACGCGTGGTGAACTTAAAGTAAGCTTTAATCAACTAAAAAGGTGCTACATACAAAAGAGGTCTTACTCTATGCCTCTCCAGGATCCAACTGCTCAGTCCAGTATTTATCCTGGACTAATCACAGGAAGTGATGCAATAAAGTTCGAGTCACAGGAAGCTGTATTGTGTTACCACATTCTCCCCCCCCAAAAGATTAGGAGGCCGGGATGCTCCCTCCATTTCGTAGCCGCCGGACGAGGGAGAGCCGCACCCGTTTGGGTTCTCGTAGCGGTAGAGGGCCCCTAGCCCGTTTACCCGCCGCGGGCCGTGGACCAGAGTCCGAGTGATCCAGCCCGCTCTGTGAGGGGTCAGGACGATCCTGACTGTGTACTGGTGCCCGAACGGGTGTCGGGCAGGGCTGTGGCAGATCCGTTTCCGAGTGTATGGTACGGGGTGGATCGTGGCTGCGCGTGCGAGCCCCGACGGGCTCATAGTCAGTCTGCCCCAGGTCGGCACGCTGGAGTGAGGTACCAGCCGGCGTCAGATCCAGATCGTGATGAGAGGCACCTGGCGAGCCCAGAGATGTGCCTGGTACAATATCATCCCCTGGTGTCCCTCTATGTTTCGGCGGGCAGGGAGCCAGATCCCGCAATGACACGGTAGATTCCCGACCGTCAGGATACCGAATATAGGCGTAGGTAGGGTTGACGTCAGTGAGCTCAACCTCATCTACCAGGGGGTCATTCTTAGACGCCCGGACATATCTTCGGAGTAGCACTGGTCCCGGTGCAGTCAGCCACGACGGGAGAGATATCCCATAGGATGAGCGACGCTGAAATCGGAAGAACCGTTCATGAGGCGTCGTATTTGTGGCGGTCGAAAGGAGGGACCGTGTGGAGTGTAATGTGTCTGGAAGTACTGCTTCCCATTGCTGGTTGGGTAGGCCCCGAGATCTCAAAGCCAGACATACCGCATTCCAGATGATAGCGTTAAAACGCTCGACTTGCCCATTCCCGACCGGATGATAAGGCGTCGTTCTGCTGGCAGCAATACCCCGTTCCGAGAGATAGGCCTTGAGTTCTCCTGACATAAAAGAAGGGCCCCGATCCGAATGAACATAGGATGCCATGCCACAGAAAGCAAATACCTGCTCAAGGCAGCTGATAACCGTGGTCGTCAGCATATTGGGGCAGGGAAAGGCAAACGGAAAACGGGAATACTCATCGACCATGGTCAATAGATAAGTGTTGCGAGTTGAAGAGGGCAACGGCCCCTTAAAATTGATGCTAAGCCGTTGCATTGGCTGGGTCGCATGTATGAGTATACCACCCGAGGGCCGGAAAAACTGAGGTTTCAATTCTGCACAGACTCTGCAGTCCGAGCACATCTTCTTTACATCCCCGGTAGAGAATGGGAGATTTCGGGACCGCACGAAGTGTAGCATGCGAGTAACGCCCGGATGACACAACCCATCATGGATGTCTACGAGCATAGAGGGTGCCATGGCGGAGCAGAATGCTCGTGTGAGGGTATCCGGAGCCACATTCTCCTTGCCAGGTCGATAGTGGATGGTGTAACCAAAAGAGGCCAATTCCAGCCGCCAAAGCTGGATTTTATTATTTTTAATTTTGGTCCGTTTTCGATTATCGAGCATGAAGGCGACCGATCGCTGGTCCGTGATTAAGGTAAAGTGCTGGCGAGCTAGGAGATGAGTCCACTTCCGTACTGCCTCTATGATGGCTGTAGCTTCTTTCTCGACTGGAGGATAATGTAGCTCAGCCCCTTGAAAAGTCCTGGACAAAAATGCCACCGGACGACCTTCCTGATTCAGAGTGGCCGAGATCGCCACCTCCGAGGCATCACACTCAACAACAAAAGGAAGACTCTCATCGATGGAGTGAAGAGCCGCTTTCTCCAACTGTTTTTTCAGGAGGTTAAAGGCTGCAACAGCCGCTGTGTCTAGTGGGAATGTGCTGGCCTTCAGTAGAGGTTGGATTCGGTCCGAGAAGTTAGGAATCCATTTAGCATAGTATGCAAACAGGCCGAGGGCCCGGCGCAAGGAGGCCGGATTCTTAGGTGGCGGGAGCTCTTGGAGTGGGCGAAGCCTTTCAGGGTCAGGTTTAATGATGCCATTGCCCACACAATAGCCAAGGATGTTGATGGTTGGTTGTGACTCAATGGATTTAGCCGCATTTAATGTCAAATTACGGTGCTGGAGTGCATCCCAAAATCGTTGGAGATTGGCGTCATGTTCCCGCTGATTGCGACCTGCGACAGTAATATTGTCCAGATAAGGAAACGTATCCTTCAAGTCTTCCTGTTTGACCAGGTCATCCATTGCTCGCTGGAAGACAGCCACTCCATTAGTGACCCCAAAGGAGAGGCGACGAAATTGATACAGCCGTCCATTGGCTTCAAAGGCCGTATACTGCTTGTCTGAGACCTTCAAGGGTACCTGATGATAGGCACTTTTCAGATCATATGTTGAGAACACCGTGTACTCAGCCAGTTTATTAACCATATCATCGATGCGCGGCAATGGGTATGCGTCCAAGTCCGTATATTGATTGATGGTCTGTGAATAGTCAATGCACAGCCGTTTCTTGTGAGGTTGTAGAGGGTTCTTAACAATAACGATCTGGGCGCGCCATGGCGACGAACAAGGCTCGATGATATCCTCTGCTAAAAGCCGAGAAATCTCAGCCGCAATAAAAGACTGGTCTTCCTGACTGAAACGTCGTGACTTTGTTATAATCGGTTTGCATCGAGGAGGGATACTGGTAAACAGTGAGGGTTCATCCAGTGAAGCTGCTGACAATGCACAGAACGGTAATCGAGGTCGTATATTCGAAATAGTGAGTTCAGGTTTGGATCCGCCGAACTCAATGGTGAGCTTCTTATGCTGCTTTTGAAAATCCAGCCCTAAGATAAGATCACTACATAAGTCCTTGAGCACCGAAAGCTGGGTGGAGGGATACCTGTGACCATTAAGTGTTATTTCAACCATACAAAAGCCAGAAATTCTGGTATTAAGTGATGACTGAGCCATTGCAATTGCCTGGTCCGATGGGAAAACATGTAGCTTTAACTCTGCAACAATCTGTTCCCTAATGAAACTGTCAGTGCTACCTGAGTCAATTAAGGCATCTAAAGTATGTCCATTAATTGATGCTTTTGTAGCTGCATGGAATAGGTTCTGAGGACAAGCAGCTGTAATTGGTGTCGTTGCACAAAGAGTGGCTGAAACTCTAGGTGTGTTTCTTCGAGAGAAAACCCGAGAGGAAGCACGATAGATTTTAGCCGGAACATCTTGATAGGCCCTTACCGGGGCAGTTCGGTAGGACTTAGCTTGATAAGCCCTCGTAGAGGCTCTTGATCGGCAAACCTTTGCAAAATGACCCTTTTTGTTGCAATGACTGCAAAACGCATTGCGAGCAGGGCAGAATTTCCGAGGGTGAAACTCATCACCACAAAAGAAGCATTTCTTAGATTGCCAAGAGGCTGCCACAGTGGGGTCATCATCCTCTTCATCAGTGAAGTCATCAGATTGATCGTCAGGGATAAAGTCCTCCCTAATAGAGTTCACCTGTGGCCTCTTAAATTGCCTGACTGTAGTTAAGGCAGCAGACCGAGGTCTGGGCACTGTATAAAGGTCTGCATTTCTTTTTGCCAGATTTAGAGAGCAAGCCATGTCATAAGCTCTCTGAAGCTCAAGTGTCTTACTTTCCAGTAGACGCTGGCGTATAAATGGGGAGGCAAGCCCGCAGATGAAAGCATCACGGATCATTTCTTCACGGTACAGCTCAGCTGAGGCCGCCTGAAAGTTACAGTCCATACTAAGTCTGCGAAGCTCTTGGAGGAATTTATCAATGGATTCCTCCGGCCCTTGTTGGGCTGTAGCTAGTAGATGTCTGGCATAGACCTCATTCGGTGTCTTAGTATATAGTCTTTTAAGCGTCCGAATTGCCTCCTCGTAACTGCCCCATTCCTCAACATACTGAAATACATTCGGAGTGACACAGTTGATGAGTATCCGCAACTTTGTGTCATCATCAGCCTTGCAATATTCGAGAAAATTGTCAAACGTACGATACCAGTGTTTCCACACCTTACCGGCTGCTGGGGTGTTTGGGTCCAAGTCAAGACGCGATGGTTTAAGGATGTTTTCCATGATGGGTGATTCCCTGGATCCTTAGTTCCGAGTTCGTCCAAAAAGTTTGAGTGCAAAGTTTTTCAAAGTTGATTAAATTGTCGTAAGAATGAGCCTTACGCGTGGTGAACTTAAAGTAAGCTTTAATCAACTAAAAAGGTGCTACATACAAAAGAGGTCTTACTCTATGCCTCTCCAGGATCCAACTGCTCAGTCCAGTATTTATCCTGGACTAATCACAGGAAGTGATGCAATAAAGTTCGAGTCACAGGAAGCTGTATTGTGTTACCACAACCTCGTTGGAAGAACTCTCTCACCATTGACAGATGCTTCTGTCATCTCTACTTCACCTGCCATCTATTCCAGCACCATGGGTGCCCATTATACTGTCTCACCTTGGTCCTCAGAATCTGACCACGATGAGCCCCAACACCAGCAGCACCAGGCACACCAGCAGCACCAACAACAACACCACCAACCTTCTCCATAATCACCTGATGCAGCACAGGACAGAGGGCATCAGCACCCGACCATATTGCTGCCCGGGAGGCCTGGGATGGCCTCACCATGGCCAGATTTACTTCACTTGACGCTGTACACCCTGGCTGCCACATGATGTGCCAGGTTGGCACCACACCACACCAACACCATAAAGCATCCCTACAATGTCCAAGCCATTCCTTTCACACTCATCAGATTGCGAGGGGTACCGTTATGTCTCACCATTCACTGCAACTCACTAAGCCACTTCCAAAAGTGCACACAAATCTGTCCAAGAACGCAAAGTGTTGAAAATAAAGGTTTCAACGTTTGACACCACATTAACAGAAACCTTACATGAACATTGGATAAAACACCCAAGTGTGTTGTTAGTTGTTATGATTGCACTAGGATGAGGGTGAGTGTGAGGGGTGGCTAGTGAGATGGGGATGTGATAATGTAGATAGAGAGAGAGGGATAGATGGAGGTGCAAGGTAAGTTGGTGTGAGTAAGGATGTGCAGGGGTAGGGTAGGGAAGGCAGAGTGATGGGGATGTGATGAGAGGCACAGCAGGATGAGGTTGAGTGTGGCTTTCTACTAACGTTTTGTGATCTACTGAGATCATTGAAACGTTTGCGACACTGCAGCCAGGTCATCCTGACGACATCCCTGCTTGTGACCTCCTCTGCAATGTGCAACCAGGCTGTGTTGGTGCCCTGGGGAGGTCTCTTCCGCCTATGGGAAGGGAAGAGAACCTCCCTGTGTGCTGTAACTCCCTCCATAAGCATATGGAGATAAGCAGTAACAGAGCAATGGAGGGCATTCAGGGAAGAGATAGTTCAGGGACAAACTTGGCATATTCGTTTCAAAGGAAAAGGTAGAGCATCCAAAGCTAATGCGCCCTGGATGACACAGGAAATAAAAGTTAAAATAAAACAGAAAAAGGAGCAAGATTCAGTTAATAACCAGGAAGATTATGGAAAGTACAGGAGGGAATTGAAGATGTTAACACTGCAGGCAATGAGAAGTTGCGAGAAAAGATTAGCACTTTAGATGTTTATAAACATTTTTATAAACATATATAGTATAAACATAGAAACTAGGAGCAGGAGTAGGCCATTCGGCCCGTCGAGCCTGCTCCACCATTCAATACGATCATGGCTGATCATCCAAATCCAGTACCCTGTCCCTGCTTTCTCACACCGAATCCCCACATCGAGCCTGCACCTATCCCACCCTATCTCCGTAACCCCACGTATTTAATTCCCCCTAACATATCCCATCCTATCCCCATAACCCCACATATTTAATCCCCCCCTAACACTAAGGGTCAATTTATCATAGCCAAATCAACCTAACCCGCACATTTTTGGACTGTGGGAGGAAACCGGAGCACCCGGAGGAAACCCACGCAGACACGGGGAGAATGTGCAAACTCCACACAGACAGTCACCCGAGGTCAGATTCGAACCCGGGTCCCTGGCGCTGTGAAGCACCAGTGCTAACCACTATGCCACCGTGTTGCCCTAAGCGGTTAGCTAGGGAAAAAGTTGGGCCTATTAAGGACCCAAAGGGAAATCTTCATGTCGAGGTAGAGAACATGGCTAAAGTATTAAATGAATACTTTGCATCTGTCTTCACAAAGGAAGCGGATGATGTGAAGGTTACACTAAAAGAGGAGAGGGAAGTTCTGGACAGGATAGCAATAGATAGAGAGGATGTACTAAAAAGATTAGCATTACTGAAAGTTGGTAAGTCACCTGGTCCAGATGGTCATTCTCAGTGATTTTAGATCAGGTTACTCACAGGTAACTGGGGACACTTATTAAAAATGCTTAATTTTTGTAATAAACCCATTTTCAGCTGTATTAATAAAGATGGACCAGGTTATCACTCTTAAATACATCAATGAATACTTTTCAATGGAAAGAAAAAAAGATTTAAAGATTATATTCACAAAGGAAGTGAATGCTGTAAAGGTTGCACTAAAAGAGGAGAGGGAAGTTGTCGACAGGATAGTAATAGATAGAGAAGATGTTCTAAAATGATTAGTATTACTGAAAGTTGGTAAGTCACCTGGTCCAGATGGAATGCATCCTTGATTGCTGAAAGAATCAAAGGTAGAAATAGCAGATACATCGGTCACAATCTTTCAATCCTCATTGAATACAAGAGTTATACCGAAGGACGGGAAGGTTGCTAATGTTATTCCTCTATTCAAGAAAGGGGAGAGGGATAAACCAGGAACTATAGGCCAGTCAACCTAACATTGGTGGTGGGGAAGTTATTGGAAATCATTATCAGGGAAAAAAAATGAACTTTCATTTGGAAAGGCATGGGTTAATCTGGGCACCACACCTTAGGAAGGATATCTTGGCCTTGGGGGGAGTGCAGCGTAGGTTTACCAGAATGCTACCTGGACTCCAAGGGTTAAATTACGAGGAGAGATTCCACAAACTAGGGTTGTATTCCCTGGAATTTAGAAGGTTAAGGAGTGGTTTGATCGAAGTTTTCAAGATATTAAGGGGAAAAGATAGGGCAGATAGAGAGAAACTATTTCTGCTGGTTGGGGAGTCTCGGACTAGGGGGCATATGATACGAAACTTGGCAATGTAATAGACAGTGATGAGGATAGCTATAGGCTTCAGGATGACATAGACAGGATGGTGAAATGGGCAGAAGCAGGGCAGATGGAGTTCAATGCGGAGAAGTGTGAAGTGATTCACTTTGGGAGGACTAATATCGCAAGACAGGGGCATGGAGTTTCCACTTGATTCCACTTTTTTGGGGGCACAATTCGCCTGAAATCGGCGTAACCAGCACAAAAGATCGAGGAATTTAAACGCAAATTGCGTTCAGCACAAATCAAGTTTCTGCGATCTTTTGCACTAATATTAAAAAATCGTGCTAGCAGCAGGTCCCGCCCACAAAGCTGGCCACGCCCTCAGGGTGAATTAATCACCATTGGGAGTTTCCACTAATTGCGCTCATTTGCAGGCCTTCGAGGAAGCTATAAAAATTAAACTGGAACTTTTGGGCGCAAGGACACTAATAGGTACGCTTAATAGCTTTTAAATGTACTTTCTTTTAAATTTACTAAGAAACCGACTACTGTGCTCCAATATAACGAGTAAATGGTTCTGTATATTTTTTTTAAGTCATTTTCAGTCATTTAAAATCAGGTTACTCACAGGTGGATTGACACTGTGATTAAAATGCTTGTTTTTTGTGATAAACCCATTTTCAACTGTATTTATCAAACTTCACCAAGTTACCACTCTTAAATATATCAAGGAATATTTTTTAAGGCAAATTATTTTTTTTAAAAAGATGTTTTAAAATGGTGCCCAATTGTGCTTATTCAGGGCCGATTTTGCATTCGCCGCTTTGCGAATGAGTTTGGAAACCTGGGGGAATAAAAACACTTTTCAAAATGGGCACAATTTTGGCTGCGATTTTGCGCCCATTTCGTTGATTGCACCCAAAGTGGAAACTCTACCCCAGCATACTATAAATGGCACCATTTTGAAAAGTGTAGATGAGCAGAAAGACCTTGGTGTCAACATACACAAATCCTTAAAGGTGGGAGGGCAAGTTGATAAGGTGGTTAAAAAAACATATGGATTACTTGGGTTTATAACTAGAGGAATAGAATACAAGAGCAATGAAATCATGCTAGAACTTTATAAATCACTTGTTAGGCCTCAGCTGGAGTATTGTGGACAATTCTGGGCACCACACTTTAGGAAAGTTGTAAAGGCCTTAAAAAGGGTACACAGGGGGTTTACCAGGATGTTACCAGGGATGAGGGACTTCAGTTATGAGGAGAGGTTGGAAAAGTTAGGAATGTTCTCCTTGGAAAAGAGAAGGTTAAGAGGTGACCTAATAGAGGTTTTCAAGATGATGAGAGGTTTTGATAGAGTAGATAGAGAAAAACTATTCCCTCTGGTGAGTAGATCAATAACCAGAGGTCGTAGATTCAAAATCATTGGCAAAAGATCTAGCGGGGAGGTGAGGAGAAATTTTTTCACTCAGACAGCTGTCGGGATCTGGAACGCTCTACCTGAAAATAATTTTAAAAGGGAGTTGGACAGGTACTTGAGGATGAGAAACTTACAGGGTTACGGACAAAAAGCGGGGACGTGGGACTCAGCACAACTGCTCTTTCAAAGAGCCAGCACAGGAACGACAAGCCGAATGGCCTCCTTCTGTGCTGTAGGTTTCAATGATTCCATGAATTAATTTCATTCACATTGTGTTGCTGTTCACAATCTGAACACTTACGCAAACCATTGACCCGTATTTTCTGATCCCTACGGGTGTGTACACAGCTCATACACACCCGTAGGGGCCTCACAAGAGCCGGTTTCAGGCATGCGAAGCGCATGCGCTAAAAACCGGCACTTCCGATCTGTCAAGAATCGTCTTGACAGATCGCATGCCTGCCCTGGAGAAGGGCCTCCGCGGGTGGAGAGTTCTGCTTTCCGCAGAACCTCCGCCCGCTGAAAACAGTTAAAAATCTTACCCCTTCTTCCATTGGCTCGCCTGGCCCACGTGATCCCAGGGATGCCTGCGAACCGCCTGCGCCCCTTGGATACCTGGGCCTCTGCCCGCGCGCTCCAGGAGAGGCCCAGGAGCGGAAATGTCTGGACCTCCTGAGCCCTCAGATAAGGGCGTAGATTTCTTCCACATCGGAGGCCTCCGCACGCAGGAAACCTCCGATCGGAAAATACGGACCATTGTTTATGGAGGATCTGACAGGAAGCAAAACAGAGGCATCAATTCCAGAGGGATCCTATTGTTATAATACTGATTTGGTGCCAAATGTATGCTGGGCCTGCTGTGAATTTCATACTAAATTACTAATAACAACATATTCGGCAAAAAGTTTAACAATATCTTTTCAGCAAACATGGGAAAAGGAGCTAAGGATTCAAATAGGGAAAACATGTGTATAGTTTGGAGGCAAAAGCGCGACAGTGTAAATGCAAAATTTAACTTTAGGTTTTTCAAACTTGTTCATACCCCACATGACACAAGGATGAATTGATGTGCCAGATTAACAGAAGAAGGCAAAGTGCTGGCATTGCAGCAAACTGAATGCAGACACGTGTTATGGGAATGTCAAATGTTGTACCAACAACAGCAGGAGTTATGTAAGATAATGGAATTAAGATTTGTACTGGAGTCCTTATTGATTCTTTGGGAATATGGTCTGTTAATAGTGGCTCATATTAAGGAATAAAATGATAAGTTTTAATATTGACTAAATGATCAGAATTTCAATTGTAGAAGATCCAGCTGTGACCTACCACACAACAGCGGAGGAACATTCTCCGAGACATGCCACAAATGGGGAACATTACAATGGAACATCAAGGTTGGTTAGGGATTGCAGGTGTGGAAAACCTCTAAAAGAGTCATCTTATTAAGAAAGAACTGGTCTAAAAATGTACACAAAATTGTACAGGTTATTATTGAAACATGGTAAACTCTTAAATGAAAAGGAAGAGGGAAATCAATGTAGGGTGTGGAGAAGGTTAATACTGATTTAGAGGTTTTATACAAATGTGTTTATGATTTCTGTATTTGAAGAAGTAACTCCAGAACCAACTGTATAAATCAAGACTGCTGGTTTCATATTGCCTTAAACATGAATTGGTCTCAATTAGTACTTGCAATATAGCAGCATCATTATATTCTGGTGTGAGTTATAATCTAGATTTTAAAGTAGTCTGTCAAATCATGCACTTGGCCTGGCCAAGTAAAAAGGAGTTATTTTAACGTGATTATGGTGCATTCACCACCAGGATAATTTTCTGCTATATCTCTATATGATAAATTCAGTGACCTGCAATCTCAGCAGGGAGCCATATTTCAAGGGAGATAGAGCTATAACACTAACGCCGATTTTCAGGCCCAAACTCCCTTTAACTGTAGCTCCTTGCTGACAATATGGGCTTGCTTCAGAGTGAGTGACAGCAGGCTAGGAGTGGGAACCCTTGGGGGGTTTTCCTTTTCCTAATCCAATCCTAATTATTGTACCCCTACTGCTGCTCCAACTGAGATTAACTAATTTAACACAGACAGAGATTGAACCTAGTAACTTCCTGGTCCGTGTGGATAAATTTCTGAGGTATTGGGGATCCTGTTAAAGAACACTGATCATTAGTGGAGTACATCATTTTACAAATTGGAATGGGCAGTGTAACTTCTGCCCTCTATAATTGATTCAGTTGGTGTATTTGGTCTACTGAGATAAAATATTTACTAGGTGTCAGCCGTGGCTCAGTGGGTAGCCCTTCTACCTCTGAGTCAAAAAAGTTGTGGGTTCAAGTCCCACTCCTGAGACCTGAGCAAATAATCCAGGCCTCTGCTCAGTGCAGTACTGGGGGAGTGCTGCGCTGTTAGAAGTGCTGTCTTTCAGATGAGATGTTAAACCAAGGTCCTGTCTGCCCTCTCAGGTACTGCCAGCAATTTCTACATCCATTTACAAGCAAGCAGTGATTGAAATCGCAAGTGTTCAAGGCTAATCTGGATAGTATTAATGCTGGCTCCCAAATCCTACTGTGGGTTAATGTCACTGTTGTAATGAGTCCTGACAGCTCAGGACGTAAAAGATCCCATGGCAGTATTCAAAGCAAAGCAAATAGTTCTCCCCAGTGTCCTGGCCAATATTTACTCTTCAACTAGCACCACAAAAACAGATTATCTGGTCATTATCTCATTGCTGTTTGTGGGAGCTTGCTGTGCGTAAATTAGCTGCTGTGTTTCCTACATTACAACAGTAACTACACTTCAAAAATACTTCATTGGCTGTAAAGCGCTTTGGGATGTCCTAAGGTCATGAAAGATACTATATAAATGCAAGTTCATTCTTTACTACCCAATTAAATCCACAATGGAATTTGAGAACCAGCATGAATACTATTCAGATTAGCTTTAACACTGGGGCGGAATTTTCCCTACCGAGTCGGGTCAGGTGTGTGTGGGCTGTGTAACGGGTTGGTACCGAGATGTATTGATCAGCCCGCTATTCAGAGCGACTTTAGCGTCATGGCCCCTATTAAGGCAGACATGCGCGTTTCCTGGCCCCATTAAATGGTGCGGGTCTGATGATGTCATCGATGACTCATTTCCAGCGGGGATATTTAAAGCAGCCTTGGCCACATTGCATTTGAAGGTTCATGTATTCATGTAGGAGGTGTGGAGGGAGGATTGGAGAGGAGAGTCTTGTTGCGACGAAAGAGAAAAATTACTTCACAAAGACGGAGGGCTGCACCCCGCTTTTCCGATGAATCGTTACATAGTCTTGTGGCGGGAGTCAGAGTAGTGAGTAGTGTTGTCACCTGGTGTCTCACACTTCACAAGTGAGCAAGAGCAGATGGTGTTGACAGGAACAGCAGTTGAGATTCCTCGCCGGAGGGCGACGATGTGCTCTTCCATGGATAGGATGGCCCCCTGCATGGAGCAGCTAATGCGCCACTCACATGAGCACATGCTAGCTATGGACAACAGATGGCAGAGGCTCATAGACGTCCTCTCTAGGAGGGATCTAAACATCGACTTGGGTCCTCATGGCCCCACTGCTGTGCAGGAACGTGCTCTCCTGCTCCTTGCTAGCAGGGAAGTGTGGATGGCCCATGAGAGGGATGATGGTGAGAGGAGACATGAAGTGGGGGCTCCTCTCAAAGCACTCCCACTTCTCCCCCGTTGCCCCCCCCCCCTCCCAGTCAGAGCCCCAGATGCTTCCTCGGATCGCTATGGCCGAGTCTGCCCCGCACAGTCACAGGAGGAGCAGACTTTGGCAGGGCCCTCACATGCGCCAAAACCCAGAGGACGTCCGCCAAAAGTGTCAAAGCATTCACAGCAGGGAAGTGAGCAGCCTGTCTCTACCTCTGCTGAAGCCACAGGGGGTGCACCTTGTAGAAGCACGCGTAAAAGAAAAATGACACAGAAGTAGATGCACAAGGGTAAGCACATGGATGTATAAAGAAATGCTATTGTTAAGGTTCCATTACAGTTATCACACATATAAATCTATTTATTTTCACCACTTTCCGGTCATGCCCATTTTTGTCTGCTACTTTGGAAGTGGCTTTGTGAGTTGGAGTGAATGGTGAGACATAACGTTACCTCCAGCAATGGGGGTCAGTGTGAAAGGAATGGCTTGTTCATTGTAGGGATGCTTTATGGTGTTGTTGGTGGGGTGGAGGGAACTTGGCACAGCATGTCGCAGCCATATGGGTACAATGCAGGAAGTTAAGTAAATCTGGCCATAATGAGGCCATCCCTAGCCTCCCGGCTGCAATGTGATCCGGTGCTGGTGCCATCTGGACCTCAGGTTCCTCTTCCTCCTCCTCCTCCTTCTCTGAAGAGGCTGTGCGCTTTGCACCTTGCTCCTCATGCAGCTCTAATCCTTGTTGCTGTGCTACGTTGTGCAGGGCGCAGCAGACGATGACAATTCTGGAGACCCTGGCTGGTGCGTACTAAAAGGCTCATCCAAATCTGTCAAGGCATCTGAAGCGCATCTTCAGCATCCCTATTGTTTGCTCTATGACACATCTGGTGGACATGTGGCTTTCATTATATCTCTCCTTGGCCTCAGTTCTTGGCCTCCTCAAGCGTGTCATGAGCCATGTCTTCAGTGAATAGCCCTTGTCTCCAAGCAGCCAGCCGGTGAGTGTGTTTGGCGGTGCGAAGAGCTGAGGGAGGGTGGACTGGCGCAGGACAAAAGAGTCATGATGGCTGCCATGGAATTTGGCACATGCATGCATGATGATCTTTCTATGGTTGCAGACTAGCTGCACATTGAGGGAATGGAAGCCCTTGCGGTTCACAAACTCTCCTGGGTGATGATGGGGTGCCCTGATGGCCACATGTGTGCAGTCGATGATGCCCTGCACCCATGGGTAGCCACTGGCTTCATCAGTGGCAAAGTTCACATAATTGGCTGACTTGTTAAACATGGCATTGGTGACCTGTGTGATGCATCTGTGGGCGGCCGACTGCAAAATGCCACAAGTGTCTGCTGCAGATCCCTGGAAGGAGCCTGAGGCGAAGAAGTTGAGGGCACTGGTGACTTTGACAGCCAGTGGTAAGGTGTGTCCACCAGGTCCTCTGGGCTGCAGGTCTTGCTCCAGCAAGCTGCAAATGTCTGCGACGACCTGGCACTGCTGCTCAGTCATGTTGATGAATGTTGAGGAAGCTCATCCTCTGCCTGTATACCCTGTGTTGGGGGTATCGCCCTGTGCTGATGCCCTCTGTCCTGTGCAGCATCAGGTCTTTGAGGAGAAGGTTGGTGGTGTTGCTGCTGCTGATGTGCCTGCTGCTGCTGGTGTTGGGGCCCATTCTGGTCCGATTGTGAGAACCAAGGTGAGATAGTATAAGTGGCACCCATGCTGATGTAATAGATGGCAGATCAAGTAGAGATCAGAGAAGCAATCTGTCAATCTTGTGATAGCGAGTAGCAATGAGGTGAGAGTAGCTTCTGAGGTTGCAGAAAAGACTTGCAAACTCTAAACACCTAAATCTATGCTCAAAATGGAGTCAGCAAGAGCCTTTCCCTTAGGCAAGTAATGAGGTGTCATGTGGGAGTATTTATTGTGTTTTCCATGCTCTGCATTAATGACCTCGCTCAATGGCCACTGAGCTTCCGCCTCAGATTGACAGACGTGGTTCCTGAGCTGCGTGATTCCCGTGGTCATCCGATCAAAATCAAAAGGTGTGGTTAAAAAATCTGTTAAGGGTCTCACAACAAGGATTTGATGAGCTTAATTCGGTCATCCGCCTCTGCCGTTTGGGTCTCTGGCGCACTGGCAAACGCGCCCGAGTTCAAGGCACGAGGAGGCGGGATCCTGACACGCTCGCATTTTCTGCAACTTTTACTGCCAACCCGCCTCAAAACCTGCACGCATGGCAGCGGGAAAATTCCGGCCTGTGACTTCATTCACTGCTTTCTTGTAAATGGAAGTAACAATTGCTTATTGTTCAAATATAGGCCTATTACATTTTTGTGCTTTTAACCTTATCCTTGATTATTTCAGCTTTTGTATCTCAGATTATTCTCATAGTGAATCCCAACTCCACAAACCTTTGAGAATATCTATCTTTGCCATGAGATCTAGGTAAGATTTTGGTAATGAACAGCAAACCCCAGCCAAGAAATTGGATTGCGCAGTGCCCGGATTTCAGGTGAAAAATGGGCGCTGAAGGGTCCAATATAGTCTGCAACATGTGCGCTTTCTTTCCACTCCGGGTTTGCACTGCAGGCCATATTGGTTAGGGCATCCTGTAGTTGTCCAGGGCGCCCACCTGAAACAAGCGTTAGGCACATTGCCTATGCAAATTGGGAGCCTAATGCCTATTTCAGGCCCCTTTCCAAAATTGGTTCATGCCTTACCACAACAAATAATATACAAGTGAATAATCTAATACTGATATGATAGTCAAATATTTACAGTAGAAATTCTTTAATCTAATTCCTTGAGTAGATAAAATAATAAATGACTGCAGGCCCAAAATTCTGATCGTGTCCTGATCAGATTCCCTACTTCAAAGAGGCATACCTGGACTATGCCAGGAATTCTGCCCAGTACATCCTTATAAGGCCTCAACAGAACTCTTGCCAGCTGAGAGCTGGTGAGAATTCCATCAAGGCTCTTAGAAGGACCCCAGAAACCTTCCAGACAAAGGTAATCAATCTTGGAGGGGATCAATTACTTTTGTTATGCTGGCAAATGGCTCCCATAGGAGCAGAAGATTTTTTTTAAACGTTCCTCCATCTTCGGCCCAAGAAGGGCCTTAGGGTCTCTCTAGTGAGTGGCTGCAGGCTGTTTCAAGATACAACAACAGTTCACAGCCATAACTCTTCAACAAGAGCTGGATCCTTCTCTTTTCAGCAGTAGTTATTTCTGCAGTGCTGTGTTGTTTTGCAGCATAGTTACCCATTGGGTGTAGTAGGTTGATTAGATATTTTTCTGTTGCCATGGCAGAGGCTGGAGGAGGCGGTGTGGCGCATCAGGTTTTAATGAGTCTCATGGTAGTGATTTTCATAATTGGTGTAGAAGTATTGCAGTGTGGTGAAAAAATCATATCCAATGAGTGTTATACAGCTGGTAGAAAGATCAAAACTTTTGTATAAAAGAGAATACAACTTGTTTTTAACAATATTTTAATGACTGCAGATATGTCACGAGAATTTATTCAATATAGACATCGATTAAACATAAAATACAATTTATATGTCTATTATAAGAAAGAAATTGTAATCTTTTATCACATTTCCTTTCACTATGCATGTTATTTATATATTTTCAGCTGACAAGTTAATCTTAGTTTATCTGTCACTCTTGCTATTTATTCTGGTTCTCATCTTCTTTGAGGTACCAGATCTCATTCACTCTTGGATAACTAATTTTCTTGGTATTGTTTTCTATTGGGTAAATACAAAATAAGTATTGTTTTACAGCTATGGCTATATTTGTATTAGGGTTATGTTGAAAAATATGCCCAGCAGGGCAGCTATGATATTAAGACCTTGCTGAGAATTATGTTTATCTCTATTTTGGTACTTCCATCAACAGATTGGCAAGTGTTCTTACATAAATGGCAGAGCTAAACATCAACAGGAAAACAACTACTATTGAAAAAGTTCAGTACTGTATCATCAATGGCCTTTAATTACATTTTAATCACTATTTTTGTCAAGTTAAACCACTTACTGACACAACACTATTTTTGTAATTGAAGAAAATGCATGCAAGGCAGCAAATTTATTTATGCTGTTCATATTTAAACAATAATATGTCACATCTGTCTGATATTTTATAGTGAAAATGCACATGGAATGTATACAATCTATTAGGTACTAATAGATTTTCCTTTTCATTGTTCACGCTGAGTTGGAGGATATGCTGTTTTAGAACAGTGCCGTTATCTAAGGAATGAAAAATTTATTTTTATGTAATGCAGCTGATCTCCTGTAGTGTTGTTCACAGCTAGACTGGAGTATGGTTGTTACGTTCAGCTGCTCACCTTCCCTATCTCTTTAAGGCCACTGCTCATGTACTCCCTATGGAGAAGTGGTCTAAATAAGTCCATTAGAGACTAATCATTGTTGTTGTTGTTGGAAGATTCTGTAGATTGTCAGCTGCTTGGTTCCTCCCCTTATTATCTCAACAACTTCCCCAGGTTATCTCAAGGTCAGAAAAACAGCAAGAAAAATAACTTGCTTACTTTCTCTTTTTATGTATTATTTTAAGAATTGTCCAGTTGTGATTTGTTTATGCAAACAAAGCGTGAGGCAGGACTTTTCTCCATTTTGGGTGGACTTGAGGTGGTGAACAGACAAAATGAGTTCTTAGAGGTTATCACCTCAAATCTGCTGCAAAAAAATCTGCATCTGAATTGCCCTTCCAAAAAAGCCCCAGTCCCCCTTAAGGCCAACCTGGAGTCTTATCTGTTTCATATAAATGGGGGTTTAGGGGACATGGCTAATCCCTCTGACCCATTTCCCCCAACTTCCGCCCTAAACACACCCCAAATGAATATCACTATATAAGTATTGGTGGGAGTTGCAGGAACGTATCCCTGAGGCGGATACCATGTTGAGGCCATTTTGTGTGCTGCAACTGAAGGCTGGTGTTACTTTGTCTGCAGATTGATCTTTTTAGTATTTTTGAGTTCCAGTCAGAACTTTTACTGCTAGTTTCATTCAGGGGTGCTCAAAGTACTGTATTGCATTGGCAGCATGAATTTCCCAATGGAAGTACCTTTATTCTTACGCTATGAAGAGGAGGAGGATGAAGCGATGGAACGGGCTAGACTGGAGGCTTGTAAAGTCAGGCATCACAGCAGATCACTTTTCCCTATGTGCTAATAACCACTCACCAGGGCCTACGACTAAGAAGATCTCACTTAGACTTTTCTGACAATCAGTGACTTATGCTTCCCTGCAGAGGTTATTAGGGAAATATGTCAATAGCTGGCTGAAGATCTACAGCCCACCTCCACCAGGAGAACAACATTCTCTGTACCAGTCAATATCATAACTGCATTGAATTTTGTTCTATCTGGATTTTTCCAGGCAGCAGCAGGTGACTTTGCCACATTAGTCAAGTAGCTGCTCACCACTGCATCAAGAAGGTCACTTTTACTCTATTCAGGAGGGCTGCACAATTCCTATCCTTCCCAATGGATGCAGACAAACAAAAGAGCGAGGGCTTTTCAATTCTACAGACTGGCATTCTCACAAGTTCAAGGAGCAATTGATTGAATGCATGTACCACTCAAATCCCCTCAATTTTATGAATAGGAAAGGTTTTCATTCTATTAATTCGCAGCTAGTGTGCCATGCCAAAAACCTTAGCCTGCACCTCAATACCACATACTCATAAAGCTGGCATGATGCATATGAGTGCAAAAGACAAGGCTGAAGACAACCATCTTCAGCCAGAAGTGCTGAGTGGATGATCCAACTTGGCCTCCTCCTGAGATGCCAGTCTTCAGCCAATTCGATTCACTCCACATGATATAAGAAATGGCTGAGTGCACTGGACACAGCAAAGGCTGTAGTGCTGAAGACCTGTGCTCCAGAATTAGTTGCACCACTAGCCAAGCTGTTTCAGTGCAGCTACAACACTGGCATTTACCTGACAATATGGAAAATTGCCCAGGAATGTCCTGTCCACAAAAAGTAGGACAAATCCAACCCAGACCATTACCACCCTATCAGCCTACTCTCAAGTGATGGAAGGAGTCAACAGTGCTATCAAGCAGCACTTACTCATCAATAAACTGCTCACTGATGCTCAGTTTGGATTCAGCCAGGATCACTCGACTCCAGACTTCATTATAGCCTTGGTCCAACCATGGACACAGAGCTGAATTCCAGAGGTGAGGTGAGAGTGACTGCGCTTGACATCAAGGCAGCATTTGATTGAGCCCTAGTAAAACTTAAGTCAATAGGGATCAGGGGGAAATCTCTCCAGTGGCTGGAGTAATATCTGGTGCAACTGAAGATGGTTGTAGTTGTTGGAGGTCAATCATGTCAGCCCCAGGGCATCGCTGCTGGAGCTCATTAGGGCAGCGTACTAGGCCCAATTATCTTCAGCGGCTTCATCAATGACCTTCCCGTAATCATAAGGTCAGAAGTGGGGTTGTTCACTGATCATTGGACAGTGTTCAGTACCATTCACAATTGCTCAGATAATGAAGCAGTCCGTGCCCGCATGCAGCAAGACCTGGACAATGTTCAGGCTTGGGCTGATAAGTGGCAAGTCACATTCACACCACACAAGTGTCAGGTAATGACCATCTCCACCAAGAGAGAGCCTAATCACCTCCCCATGACATTCAATGGCATTACCATCGCAGAATCCCCCACCATTAACATCTAGGTGGTCTTGCTGAATATTTTCTGAGGTAAATGAAAGAATACAAATAATATGCAGACACCCTAAGCCTCCAGCCTATTGTTCCACAGCAGCTGCAGCAGCATTTCCAGGGCCATTATTCAGCAGCCTGGGCAGAGGTGGCTGATAGGGTCAGTGCCAGCAGCATCATATACAGCACTTGGCTTCAGTGTAGGAAGAGGCCCACTTCTAAACATGATCATTAAGCAATCAGAAATAAATATTTCGTACAAGGGCCGATTTTCCTCCACCTAAAACCTTGTGTGTGCCAGTTCCCAGGACATTAGGGAGAGGAATAAAGGGAGCAAGCGGAGAAAATTCCTGATTGAAACAGGTGGAAGCTTCATTATAATATTTAAATGATGCGGTACCATTCTGTTGACTCCTATGACTTTTTCCGCCATAAGTACCGATCATACAGCAATTGAAGTTAAACAGACATTATTACTGGCCATCCAGAGTTATTAAGCATCAAGCTGCCCATGTAAAACCATTTAAAATGCCAAAACGATCCTTCCAGCAATTTTGAAGCTTTTTCTGGCCAATTTTTAATAACTTGTATTTCTTTCCCTGGTACTTGGATTCTTTGTGCCAATTGTAGTAATTTTGTTTTTGTTCGCAGAAGCATTGCTGCCATCAGTGAGTCAACCTCTTTTTTTGGGATGAAGAAGAGCACCACTGAAGGTGATGGATCAGGTTGTACAAGAAGTGCTCTGTGCCCACCCACTGGTACCTGCACATCTGCAGACAGAGAGGAGTAGACCTCACTTTGGAAGACAATTAGTGCATTTAGAGGATCCAGCTCTGAAGAGGAGTCATGGCAACAGGCCCAATGGTACAGATATGTATGAAGGCCTGACTAACCATTATGCTGGGTGGTTCTCCAAATGCACTCCAATCACAGCACGCTATGCTTTACATTGTAGTGCATAAAAGAAGATCATTGGCATGACTAGCAGCACCTGCCAAGATGCCACCCACCATATGTACAGGCATGTTGCACCTACCTGGCAATGGCTATGGGTAAGTGTCTTCACAGAGTCCAGGGTCAGCAGTGAGTCAGATGCAGAGTTGTGCCATCTGCTGTAAGGGCACCTGCTGGCATGCGCCATAGGGCTGGCACAGCCAGTGACAGAACCTGTCTGTTGTAGCCCCCAGGCTGCACAAAAGGATTCCTTCCCTTCATTTTTGTCCAGCACTTCTTAATCCCCTGTCCTTCAGCCTTGGCAAAGCTGCTAATGATTTGAGATGCCTTTTGAGCCTTTCTGAAAGGTTTCAGAATTTTTGTCCTCCCATCATCACACTTTCCTTTGTCTCAATTCTTTCAAATTTCATGCACACATAATTTTCCACTCCCACAATAGTGTGCTCCTTGTACTTGCCTTGGCCTGCACATAGCTTTGTGAATTAATGATGCAAATGAATTGACTCAGGAAATTTGATTGCTAGTAGCAAATTACTATTCAGGCGGGATTAGCACCATTTCTTAACCTTTTAGACATGATTTACACCAGTAGGCGAAAATGGCCCCAGAGTGTTTCTATTTGAAGTATGATTTTGAAAGTTTAAGGTGATGTGTTGCATCTTTACTGAAAATAACAACAAAGGTGTACAGAAGAGCACAGGAAAATACAGGACAGTCAAACTGGGCAATCCCAAAAGTTAAGACCTCTCAATTACCCATTCCCTCAAATCTCTATACAATTCTCCCTTAAACTTTTCCATAATATTGGGCTACACCACCTCCCCAGGCAGTCTGTTTCACACATTCAGCACACTTCGTGTAAAGTACTTAAATCTAAACTGTCTGTGCACTTTCTCTTTTCTAAGCTTGAGCCCATAGAAATCTTGAACATATATTATTGGGGTTAAATTTATATGTTCCCTTAAGATTCTTGAATGCTGGATTAATATCTCCCCTGAGCCTCCTCTTCTCCACAGTAAACAATCCTAGACTCTGCAACCTCTATCTGGAACAGTCTTTTCCAGCCAGATGGACCATGGACTCTTGTTTGGTCTTGTACTTTTCAATGTTCTTATTTACAGCTTAATTATTATTTTCAATAAAAACACAACAGGGGTCATTTTAACTTTGAGCGATGCTGGAAAATGGGCGATATGGAATTAGCATCCCATTATATACCGTGCCCAATTTTCTTGCCCATTGATGTCAAATTGAAGGAAAAATCGGGTGGGGCACATAAGGGGCGATCAATTCCATATCGTCCATTTTACATAACCATACAAAGATAAAATTACTCCCAACATGTCACCTTATACTTTACTTTCAAAATGATTGGTTACTACAGAAACAATACTATTTAGGAATGGTTATTACAAAAAAACGATCCAATAAAACATGAAAGCAATCTAGGAAAAAATACACTCAATCTAGGAGCTCGATTTTAATGACGGAGGCGGGTTGAGGGTGGGCCGGCTGCTCGGCAGCTTTCAGACCTGCACCCGGCTGCCGCCTCCCAGCACTTCCGATTTTGGCTTCATTGACCTCGTTACGGCCGACGTGCGGGTCCCTCAAGGCAATTGCTTGCAGGATGTCAGTTTCTCGTGTCTGATGACGCGTTGTTTGTTTGAAAGTTTAAAGAGGCCATGTCCCCTTTGCATACACATGTCATTGGGATGGCTTGGTGCTGTATTATCTAGAAAGGGGAGTTGACAGCGTCTCTTCTGAGCAAAATTTAATAAATTATATTGCTGGTCATATTATTCCAGAAAGAGATTTGTGATTTTTTAATATATGACTTTATTATCTGACTATGAAATGAAAAAGATGCCAGATGTGTTCCAATCATTTGCTTAGTAATATTAATGCTTTTTTCTCTTAAAGGTGCTGGCTGCTGCAGGAACGGCAGCTCCAATAACTAAGGCTGCACCCAGGTTCAATGAGGGCTCCCTCCATGCTCTTGTTGAGGGAGTGAGAGGAGGTCAGGAGCTCCTCTTCCCTGGAAACGGAAGGAGGAGGCCTCCTCAGCAAACCAAGGCAGCTTGGCTGCAAATTGCTGAGGAGGTGAGCGCGAGATCTGTGTGCAGACGCACATGGGTTCAGTGTGGAAAAAGGTTTAATGATCTGCTGAGATCACCTAAAGTGTGGCCTCTGTGTTCTCGGACATGGAAGTTCAAGAGTGAGGGCTCAGGGTGATTTCCGTGTAGAATGCTGGTGGTGACACTGAGCGCAAACCACCGTTTATTCGACAGATGATGCCTGGGGTTTGAGACTGTCGGACTTATATTCATCTCCATGTGCCAGCCACCTGTGGTTGAAGCGATAGCTTACGCGAATCTGGCATGGATGAGTGCATCCCTTGCCTGACGGCCAGCAATGTGGTCGCCTGCTGCTGGATTGGCCACATCCGGCCCCGCAAGGCATCACTCCCCGTCCTCCTACTCATCCTCGTCCTCTTCTTCTTCCTCCAAGGAGGCTGTGTGCTGAGCCACTTGTTTCTCCGGCAGCACTAAGCCGCGCTGCTCTTCCTCCGAATCTGATGACCAGGATGAGAGGATGTAAATGGTTCCCATCCCGTTGTTATAGATTTCAGTTGAGGCAAGAAGCTTGCAAGCGCACACTCAAAGTGGCCTGAAATTATTCCAATCAGTTCAAACAGCAGCTGTGTGTCAGCTTGACCAGTCACAAGGTCATTAGATTTGCAAAATCTTATCCCAAGCCTCCAACAACAAAATTGTTGCATTTGAATGCCAGCCATGTTACAGGAGCGCTTTTAAAGTTCTGCACCAATAATGACTACAGATCATGTCCTCCACCAATTTGTCTCCTTGCAGCTGGACTGTTTCTGACAAGACGGGAAACAGGAGCCAGAGGCACGAAAATGGGAAACCTCTGTCAAAATAGGATTATCAAGGCAGTTAACAGGCTCTTAACTACCTGTCCCGCCGGTTGGAGTCAGACAGTTTGGGAGCGGCTGACCCGATGCTCACGAACATCGTGTGGGGGCGGGATGGAGGCGGGTTGGGTGTCTGAAGCCATTTTTTCCAATTTTCGCAGCTGACCAGCCTCCAAACCCACCTCCTCAGGGCTATTAAAATCGAGAAGTCGCACAACACCAGGTTATAGTCCAACAGATTTATTTAATTTTACAAGCTTTCGGAGCTATCGCTCCTTCGTCAGGTAAGTTAGCAATGAGAGAATCTCCCAGAATTCACAATTTAAACCCAGACAAAATCTATTCACATTATTCGCTACAACAAAGAGCACAGCCAAGACAATGAGATGTGTCCCAGGGGGTCCAGCGTGTCAAACCACCTGCTGGCTGCATATCCTGTCAATTTGTGTTCTTGTGTTTTTAAAAAAAAAAACAAAAAAAACCCCAAAAAAAACAAAAAAAACACCTGGGAAGACCGGCCATGATGTCAAGTCACGTTCTGTATCGTGACATGAACCCGATATCGCGATTGAGGCCATCCTCATGAGTGCGGAACTTGGCTATCAGTTTCTGCTCTATGATTTTGCGCTGTCGTGTATCTCGAAGGCCGCCTTGGAGAACGCTTACCCGCAGATCCGAGGTTGAATGCCCCTGGCTGCTGAAGTGTTCCCCGACTGGGAGGCAACCCTCCTGCCTGGCGATTGTTGCGCGGTGTCCGTTCATACGTTGTCTCAGTGTCTGCATGGTCTCGCCGATGTACCATGCTCTGGAGCATCCTTTACTGCAACGTATCAGGTAGACAACGTTGGCCGAGTCACATGAGTATGTACCGTGTACCTGGTGGGTAGTGTCCTCACGTGTAATGATGGTATCTGTGTCCATGATTTGGCATGTCTTGCAGAGGTTGCCGTGGCAGGGTTGTGTGGTGTCTTGGTTGCTGTTCTCCTGAAAGATTAAAATCGAGCCCTAGGTATCAGTTTGATTGCCCTTTTCTGCACTGCCTCCAATGACTGGATATCCTTGTGGTAGAACAGTGACCAGAATTGTACACACTATTTCAGGTGTGGCTATACCAGTGCCTTGTACAGCATCATTATCACATTCTAGGATTGTGCTCTATCCCTCTGACTATACATTTCAAGATCCAGTTAACTCTCCTTACTGCTGCTGCACATTGCACTGTTGATTTCAGTGAGCAATCCACAAATACCCTCACATTCCTCTCCTGTGTTGTGTCCTTTAGCCCTGTTCCATTTAGTTTATATTACCACTTTTTTTCCTTCCCTAGTCTCATTAACTTGCATTTGTTGCAATTAAATGCCATCTGCCACTCATCAGCCTATCTTCCCAACCTATCCAGATCCCCATGTATTTCATTTGCCTGTTCTCTGTTGTTTGAAACCCCCTCCCCAATCTATTATCATTCACAAAACTACTCGGTCCAACTGGTCTACACAGGCGATAATGCTCAACACGAGCCTCCTCCCACCCCTCTTCATCAAACCCGATCAGTATACACTTCTAGTCTTTTCTCCTTCTTGTGCTTGTCCAGCATCCTTAAATGCATTTGCCTCAACTACTCCTTGTGGTAGCGCGTTCCACATTCTTACCACTCTTGGTGTAAGTTTCTCCTGAATTTCCTATTGGATTTATTAGTTTCGATCTTATATCTATGGCCCCTAGTTTTTGATTTCCGTACAAGTAGAAACATCTTCTCTATGTCTACCCTATTGAACCCCTTCATCATTTTAAAGATCTGTATCCTACTAAAGGAGAAAATAGAAGAACATCTAAAAACTAAAAATATAATAATGAATAGTCAACATGGATTTCAAAAGGGAAAGTCTTGCTTGACCAACCTTATTGAATTTTTTGAAGTGGTAACAGAGAGAGTAGACAATGGTAATGCAGTAGATAAGGTACCCCATAATAGACTGATGAACAAGGTCAGAGAATGCGGAGTCAGCGGACAAGTAGCAGAATGGATTGCTGGCTGGCTTCAGGACAGAAAGCAGAGAGTAGGAGTAAAGGGTAGCTATTCACAGTGGCAGAAGGTGGGTAGTGGTGTTCCACAAGGATCAGTGCTGGGACCACTGCTGTTCACAATTTACATTAACGATTTAGACTTAGGAATCAAAAACACAATTTCTAAATTTGCGGATGACGCCAAATTGGGGGGGATAGTCAATACTGAGGAGGACTGCAACAAATTACAGGAGGACATTAATAAACTTGTAGAATGGGCATATAATTGGCAAATGAAGTTCAACACAGATAATTGTGAGGTATTAAATTTTGGTAGGAAGAATAGGGAGGTCACTTATCACTTGGAGGGTGCGAGTCTAGGTGGGGTAGAGGAACAAAGGATTCTAGGAGTACAAATACACAAATCACTAAAAGTTGTGACACAGGTTAGCAAGACCATAAAAAAAAGCAAACCAAGCACTAGGGTTTATTTCTAGAGGGATAGAATTGTAAAGTAGGGAAGTTGTGTCGAACCTTGGTTAGACCACACTTGGAGTACTGTGTCCAGTTCTGGTTGCCATATTATAAAAAGGATATAGAGGTACTGGAGAGGGTGCAGAGAAGATTTACAAGGATGATACCAGAAATGCGAAGGTATACATATCAGGAAAGGATGAACAGGCTGGGTCTCTTTTCTCTTGAAAAAAGAAGGCTGAGGGGTGACCTAATAGAGATCTTTAAAATGATGAAAGGTTTTGATAGAGTGGATACAGAGAGAATGTTTCCACTTGTGGGGAAGAGCATAACTAGAGGTCATCAATATAAGATAGTCACCAAGAAATCCAATAGGGAATTCAGAAGAAACTTCTTTACCCAAAGAGTGGTGAGAATGTGGAACTCGCTACCACAGGAAGTGGTTGAAGCGAATAGTATAGATGCATTTAAGGGGAGGCTAGACAAGCATATGAGGGAAAAGGGAATAGAGGGTTATGCTGATAGATTTAGATGAGGAAAGACAGGAGGAAACTCGTGTGGAGCATAAATGCCGGCATGGACTGGTTGGGCCGAATGGCCTGTTTCTGTGCCGTATATCCTATGTAATCCTATGAACCCCTTCATCATTTTAAAGATCTGTATCAGGTCACCTCTAGAGAAAAGAGCCACAGCCTGTTCAGTCTTTCCTGATAGTCGTAGCCTCTCAGTTCTGGTATCCTGCTTGTACATCTTCTTTGCATTTTCTAAAATGCATCTATATCCTTTTAGTAATATGGAGACTAGAACTGTGCACAGTAGACCAGAACTGTGCACCTCTTTTTGGATGTATTCTTCTATATTACTCACAACAGAGGTTAGGCTCACCGGCCTGTAGTTCTTTGGGTCATCTGTGGAGAATGCTTGCTTTCAGAGGCTTCTTCCGCCATTTGTTCAGGTACAGCTGTAAGTCTAACCACCTCCCCTTGACATTCAATGGCATTACCATCATCAAATTCCCCACCATCAACATCCTGGGGGTCACCATTGACCAGAAACTTAACTGAATCAACCACATAAATACTGTGGCTAGAAGAGCAGGTCTGCGGCGAGTGACTCACCTCCTGACTTCCCAAAACCTTTCCACCATCTACAAGGAACAAGTCAGGAGTCTGATGGAATACTCTCCACTTGCCTGCATGAGTGCAGCTACAACAACACTAAAAAAGCTCGACACCATCCAGGACAAAGCAGCCCACTTAAATTGGCACCCCATCCACCACCTTAAACATTCACTCCTTCCACCACCATGCACCGTGTTTGCAGTGTGTACCATCTACAAAAAGCACTGCAGCAACTCGCCAAGGCTTCAACAGCACCTCCCAAACCCGCGACCTCTTCCACCTAGAAAGACAAGGGCATCAGGCGCATGGGAACACCACCACTTCTAAGTTCCCCTCCAAGTCACATACCATCCTGACTTGGAAATATAACACTGTTCTTTCATCGTCGCTGGGTCAAAATCCTGGAACTCCCTCCCTAACAGCACTGTGGGAGTGCCTTCACCACACGGACTGCAGCGGTTCAAGAAGGCGGCTCACCACCACCTTCTCAAGAGCAATTAGGTATGGGCAATAAATGCTGGCCTTGCCAGCGATGCCCACATCCCGTGAACAGCCAACCATGAGAGCCACCTATCTGTTCCTGTGCTTTGAGCCACATGTTCTGCCGGAAGTTTACTCCTCACATCTGTCCCCATTTTCAAAAACTTCCTCAAAATCCACCCCTGTAACCTTACCTTTGGTCACCTCTCCTAACTCTTCTTCCAACTCCTGCTCACTATCCAATTCCCACCCCTTTGTGTAGCATCTTTGGACAGTTTACTACATTAAAGATATTATATAAGTGTGGGTTGTTATGTTGCATCTGTAACATTTTACTGGATCCGTTTGGGTTAAATGTACTGAAAGTAAACCAAAGTCAACTGACACCTGTAACTTGTTTGATTGTTATCGGTGACCAGCTATACATGGCACCATCCTTATATTGCAGATTATGTTTACTCATGTTTAATCTCATTTCTCACCATGGTACCATGGTACATTTCTTTGAGTGAAACACCTTCTTCCAGAGACTCCTGGTAATGGCCTACATAGGAACATAGGAACAGGAGTAGGCCATTCAGCCCCTCGAGCCTGTCCACCATTCAATGAGATCATGGCTGATCTGTGACCGAACTCCACATACCTGCCTTTGGTTCATGTCCCTTAATACCTTTTGATCGAGCATCAATTGCCGTTTGCAGAAGAGAGTTCCAAATTTCTACCACCCTTTGTGTGTAGAAGTGTTTCCTAATTTTACTCCTGAAAGGTCTGGCTCTAATTTTTAGGCTTTGCCCCCTAGTCCTAGAATCCCCAACCAGCAGAAATAGTTTCTCTCTATCTACCCTATCTGTTCCCCTTAATATCTTGAAAACTTCAATCAGATCACTCTTTAACCTTCGAAATTCTAGCGAATACAACCCTAATTTGTGTAATCTCTCCTTGTAATTTAACCCTTGGAGTCCAGGTATCATTCTGGTAAACATATGCTGCACTCCCTCCAAGGCCAATATATCCTTCTGAAGGTGTGGTACCCAGAACTGCTCACAGTACTCCAGGTGTGGTCTAACCAGGGCTTCGTATAGCTGCAGCATAACTTCTACCCCCTTGTATTCACATTGACTAGAATTGTGATGGCTTACTACATCTGCTTCACCCTTCTGAACATTGGTAACAGAGCAGGAAAGGGACTTGGGGTATTCATTGACCAGTCACTGTAGTTTCACTATTAATGCAAGAGAGCTATAGTGAAAACAAACAGGATTCTCCAAAGTAATAAAAACAGAAACTGCTGGAATCACTTAGCAGGTCAGACAGCATCTGTGGAGAGAGAAACAGAGTTAATAGCCTTGATATTAACCCCCCCCACGACGGGTGGGAGAGGGTCGGGGGGGCTTAAAAGTGAAATAGGTGCAACATGACCCCAACCCGCTGCGCACACGCCCACCGCCCGGCCCCGATCGGCAGCCTTCCCGCAGCCCCAGTCCCGATTGTTGACCTCGGCAGCCTTTCCCCCCCTCCCGATCACGAGCTTCTCCCCCCTCCTGATTGCTGGGTACCATCCTCAAGGGTCCCTGGCTGCGACCTCCTGCTGCTGGTGTTCTTTCCTGCCCGCCGGCAGTCTGTCCATTCAGCCGGTTGCCGGATGGGAGATGGACCTACAAAATGTTAATTGCCGGGTTCGTCGGCCTTTTTCGTCCTCACGGTTATATAAGCAATAGTATGTTTGTTCTTGGATTGCGGTCTCCAGTTTTGTTCACCATTTATGGTGGTGGATATAGATGTTCTAGAAAAGGATACAGAAGATGGCAAGAAGAATTATACCTCAGCTTATATCTCTTAGTTACAAAGATAGGCTTAAACAGGTTATTTATCGAGGTTGTGTGGGTTAGATAAGTTCATCTAGTCATAGGTCATTGGTAACCATGGTCTCCTGGAGTTTTCTTGATTGCCTCATAGGATTGGGGAGGAATTTCCCAGAGCTTTGCTGGAATTAGCCATAAATGTTTTCCTTCTGTGAGTGCAGCACTGTCGGAGGTGCCGTCTTTCAGATGAGATGTTAAACCAAGGCCCCGTCTGCTCTCTCAGGTGGACGTAAAAGATCCCATGGCACTATTTCGAAGAAGAGCCGGGGAGTTATCCCCGGTGTCCTGGCCAATATTTATCCCTCAACCAACATCACAAAAACAGATTATCTGGTCATTAGCACATTGCTGTTTGTGGGACCTTGCTGTGCGCAAATTGGCTGCCATGTTTCCCACATTACAACAGTGACTCCACTTCAAAAGTACTTCATTGGCTGTAAAGCGCTTTGAGACGTCCGGTGGTCATGAAAAGCGCTATATAAATGCAAGTCTTTCTTTTTTCTGTTTTTTCAGGAGTTAGCATTAGCTGTGGTTGGGGAGGGTGGTGCCCAGGGTCGCACCATCTATTGGATAGGGTGAGCAGTGATGGGCCTTATGCTCTCTTCTAATCTTTGTTTTTGTATCTTTGTATCTATGGATCTTGATTGATATGATTTGTGCACTCCCTCCATTTTTAACAGAAATTATGCATTCCACAGCTGGATTGACTCAATATAACCATAAGAGATTATATCACTGAAGTGGCTGCTCAGCTAGTTAGGCTGCATTCTTATAGGCTGGCCACTCAGCCGTGCATTATTTTTCTTTGAACACCCTCCCCAAAGCTCCCAGCAACCGTGCAGAATAAAGCTTTGCATGCCTGTGAATGCATGGGGGAAAAGGGGGGAAAAAATGTACTCCCATTCCGTGCACTGCCTGGCCACAAACAATAATTTTACCCGCTAGTTGATTTCATGAGGGAAAAAAAAGACATAAAGATATTGGATATGCGGTGAAGTCCTTGTATCACACTTCTGTAAATGATCTGTCAAACAATCAATTGAAAGGTGACATTAAGTATCACAAGTGGAAGTTTGCTTAGCCATACCCACTTAACTGCACAAAGAATGAATGACTTCAGTTTACTGCCTGCTGGGTACATTCGTTCTTCTTAATCTATGGTAGTGACTACACTGATAGGCAATATAATTGGATAAACATCTAAGGATATATATATGCTATTCACAGACACCATTCATATGTCATGCTAAACTGTGGTATTATGAGAACTGTAATTGAGTGACATTAGCTGCCTGTTCAGCTGTACTATAGCAAAAGCACTATTATGCAACTTTATTTTTAAAAGAAATTAATTCCATAGAAATTTTTTAAATGATTTGAAGTAGCTAATAAATTTAATTTTTTTTCAATTATACTAACAAAAGCATTCTATCATCTTATAGACAGTAACCCCGGGGTTATATTTCTGCATGTCAGCTCTTAGAGCTTTTCATGAAGGAATTATTCACGCAAGATGAACAATGTATGAAAATCTGGACCTTGGAAAGCTTCAATTTCCTCTAAGCAGTACTGTGATACCAATCGTAGCAAACCATTCATAATGGAGCCATGATTATCAGTTTCAGTCCTTAACAAGCAGCAAATAAGCCTTACCGATTTTCTTCCCACCCCTTTTTTTTTCCTGAAGGCATTGACTCTTTGCTGGAATACAATGTCACGGCCAACAGATGCTCTCCAGTACCTTGCTTATAGGTTGCCATTATTCACGTGTGACTCTTGAAAATGAGTGTTGGCAGACACTCAACAGCCTGATCCTAGTGGTGGGCAACGAGGACTTAAAATGTTCATACCAGTGGAGGAAACCACAGTCAGACTGGCCTGGAGAGTCTGGAATGATGCCTGAAGCTAAAATGGGATTATCTATCAATGTACCTGGTACATGAATTCCTGTCTATGTTGTATTGTCAACTGCGCCTTAACTGATAGGAAGTGTAGTCTACAATAAGATTCAGAGATATGCTATTATATATGACAGCTTACCACATGGGCAGCAATATCTGCCTTACAGTACTAATATCTGAGCGATAATTTTGACTGTATTATGTCACCTCTACCATTTTTAGCCCCACAGGATAACCTGAGATCCAGAGAACTAATGCAAAACACAGTGCACCACAAGTCACTCATACAACTACTGGTACTGTACCAGGTATCAAATACCAGGCATAAAAATAGAGACACCTGCATCTCCTTGACATAGCGAATCATCCATACAGGAGCGTCATCTGAAGGTGCAGGAACTCCTTGTTACAAGCTGGTTTTAAGAAGCCAAGATCCAAGATCCAAACAGAGGAAACGCTGACCATCTAATTTCCCTTCCTGGGCCCCATGCTAGTTGACATTATAAGATCCCAAAAGGACTCTGATTCCAAATGATTCGAGGTTAACCCATATTGGAGACAGTGTTTAACTTTATTCAGCACAAGCAAGACTTAATACATTACAGTATTCGAGCAGCAGTTTACAGAGAATAATTGAGACTTATATTACCTCATTATCCTCTAGGTAGAAGCTGCAACCGTGAGAATGCTGCACCCTGTGTCTCTTGTCTCGCTTTGTCTCCCGGGTGTCTCCTTGATTCTTCCTGAAATCTTCTACACTTTGTGGCTGTTAAGACCCCATTCTTATACCCTTATTCTTATTCAAAACCTATGGGGGTAAAAATTGAGTCGCGCCCCATTTGGGGCGCTAACCTCGCCGGGGCGCGACTTTTAGCGCCCCGAAAAAATTAGCGGCCCCGCGCCGGAACTTCAGTGGTTGCGCCCCAAGAGGGAAGCGGGGCGCAACTGGAAGCACCCCGCATCCCTCTTGGGGCGCTGCGAGTGAATATCCTGGCGCTACGTGCCGCAGCGCCACGCGCTGCGGCACGTCGCGCCGCGGTATTGCAGGCCTTCCTCCCCTTCTTAAAGGGGAGGGGCCTTGCGCAGCGCGAACCGGGGCCCAGCTGGGCTCCCAGGGATCGGGAGTGCCGGCAAAAGAGCCCGGCACTCAAGAGAAGTGCCGGGCTCTTGGAGCGCAGCCGGCACTTCACGGTGGGGGGGATTCACGGGGGCCGGGGCCAGCAACGGGGGCAGGTGCTGGCAGGCGGCCAGCAACAAAAATGGCCGCCTGCCACCTCCCCTTTAAATATCGCCGCCCCGGCCGCACGTACGCCCCCCTGAACCCGTCGGACATAGCGTCTGGCGGTAAATCAGGGGGCGCGACTGAAGATCACGGCCGGGGCGCGAGCGGGGCGCTGCGCACGGCGATGACGTCATCGCCGGCGGCGCAGCGCCACAGGGCGCTACCGGCTGCCGCCGCCGCTAACCTCCCACTAAATTTTTCTGGAGGTGTGGGCGGCGCTGCGCCCGGGCGTTAGCTGCTTTACGCCCCATTAGCGCCCATTTAAGGCGCTAACGGGAGGCGCAAGCAGCTGAATTTTTCCCCCATGGAGTCTTACTGAACCAGTCACTGGCTTACACCCAAAACACAAAATCCAATCATAAAGATGCCATGTCCGCAGCACCTTGGCCTACGCAGGTCCTAGTCCTATGACATCCTTACATCATCTGTTTTTGACCATCAAGACTCATTTTTGGGGTAGTTATGTCTTCATAGTGTAGAGATATGGCGCCTTGCTGTTTCTGTGAAAGGCCGATGTTTATAATTCACTGCGGACATCATAACATTCAAACACAGTGGCAGCTACACCTGACCTTGCTTCCCAGGCTAGCTGCACTCGATCTCATCCTTACTGTTGGCTATTATACAACTTTCACCCACAGCCTCCCTATTCAACTATAGCAATCCTTTTTCTCACCCTAGGTTGTCTGGTTACAGCTTACTCACAGACTTTTAATTATAAGCAAAAGGGTTACATGTCATATCTAAATTCAGGTTATCATTGCATACAATTGATGATTACAGATTTCTACATTTAATTCTTACACATGATTATAAATCCATTACTGATGATTATAAGATACTGATGATTATAAGATATTAATGATTATAATATATTAAAACAAGTATCCTAATAATCTCTGTTTCCTCTTTAATGTCCTTGATTATGTTGTCACCTCCCAAATCTGTGCCCATATTTTCTGCAAGTCCGCTTAAATCACCCCAGTCAGGTTTCCATCCATGCCACAGCAACAAATTGGTCCTAACCAAAGTCAGAAATAACAATCTCCATGACTGTGACCACAGTGCATTATCCCTCCTCGACCTGCAGCCTTTGACACGGTTAACTAATTCATCCTCCTCCAACGCCTCACCTCCATTGTCCAGCTCAGTTGGGACCACCCTCACTCTTACCTATCTGATCATAGCTAGAGCATCTCCAGCAATGACATCTCTTCCTGCTCCCACACTGTGAAGTCCAGACTCCCTCAAGAGTCTATTCTTGACCTCCTCCTCCTCCTCTTCCTCATCTACATGCTGCTCCTTGGTGATATCATCCACAGGCATGGAATCAACTTCCACATATCTGCAGCTTTACCTCAGCACCACTTCTCTCAATGCCACCACTGCCTCAGAGTTATCAGACTGCTTGTCTGACATCCAGTCTTGGATAAGCTGCAAGTTCCTCCAGCTAAGCATTGACAAGACCGACACCACCGCCTTTGACCCCGGCACAAACTTTGTACCCTTGTGACCAATGTTCCCTTTAAGCTGCGCGGCCGTGCAGCACGCTGGAGAGTCCGCACAGCCGGTTCACCAGCTTTTAAATGGGAAAAACTGCGCATGCGTGGTATTTTGAATGGGCCGCGCAGCCCCTTAAAGGGGCAACGCACCCAAAAAAAAATTAAAGGGAACATAGCTTGCCATCATTTCCATCCCCCTTCTCAGCCACTTTCTCAGGCTGAACCAGACTCTTCACCACCTTGGCGTTCTATTCGACCCTGATCTGAGTTTCCAACCCTATATCCTCTCCAAGACAAAGATAGCCCACTTCCCCCACCGTAATTCACCCGCCTCTGCCCCTGCGTTAGCCCACCTTCTGCTGAAACCTCATCCATGCCTTTGCCATCTCGAAATTGAACTATTCCAATGCTCTCCTGATCAGCTTCCCGTCCTCCACCCTTTGTAAGCTTCAGCACATCCAAAACTCTGCATCCTATCCTACTCATCCATCACATAGAAACATAGAAACATAGAAGATAGGAGCAGGAGTAGGCCATTCAGCCCCTCGAGCCTGCTCTGCCATTCGATGAGATCATGGCTGATCATCCAAACTCAGTACCCTGTACCTGCCTTCTCCCCATATCCCTTGATACCTTTAGCTTTAAGAAATATATCTAACTCATTCTTGAATATATTTAATGACTTGGCCTCAACTACCTTTTGTGGTAGAGAATTCCACAGGTTCACCACTCTCTGGGTGAAGAAATTCCTCCTCATTTCTGTCCTAAATGGCTTACCCCTTATCCTTAGATTATGACCCCTGGTTCTGGACTCTCCGACCATCGGGAACATTCTTCCTGCATCTAGTTTGTCCAGACCTGTCAGAATTTTATATGTTTCGATGAGATCCCCTCTCATTCTTCTATACTCCAGCGAGTATAAGCCCAATCGACCCAATCTCTCCTCATATGTCATTCCTGCCATCCCAGGTATCAGCCTTGTGAATCTTCGCTGAACTCCCTCCATGGCAAGAACATCCTTCCTCAGATAAGGCGACCAAAACTGCACACAATACTCAAGGTATGGTCTCACCAAGGCCCTGTACAACTGCAGCAGGACATCCCTGTTCCTATACTCAAACCCTTTCGCTATGAAGGCCAACATACCATTTGCCTTCACCACTATCTTGCTGACCTACATTGGCTCCCGATCCATCAACACCTTCCAGTTTCATCCTCATGTTTAAATCCTTTCATGGCCTCGCCTTCCCTATCGCTGTAACCTCCTCAAGCCCTAAGTCCAGAACCCTCTCCCCCCCTAACTGAACTCTCCGTATCTCTGACTTCAGCCTTTTGTTCAGCCCTCTCCCATTGCCCCACCATTGCTGGCCCGATGCTCTGGAATGCCCTCCCTAAACCCGACCACCCCTCCACCTCCCTTCTCTCCCTTACGACTCTCCTTAAAACCCACTTCTTCACCTATTCCATCTGATGTATATTTCTAACAGCTATTGAATTTGGGACAGGGAATTCCCATCATAAACAGCAGGAACTTCATTGTAATATGCTAATATGGGTTAAAATAAAATAATGAGAAACCCGATCCCAACCCGCTTCCGACCCACCCACTTCCGGTGCTAATGGGGGTGGATCGGGGGGGCGGGAGACCAACCTGCTCTCAGGAGGCGGATCGGTCACTGAAATATTTTAAGGAGGCTGCGTGCCTCCATTTTATCTTCACTTTTACTTTTAACACCTGGAGGCTGGGTTTTAGGTGAAAGGAGGTGAGAAGGTCTGGATCCATCAAGTGAGTGCCTTTACTGCACTGCTTGTAGGTCAGGAAGAGCAGGAGTGCTTCCCCCTGGCCCACCAAGCAAACCTGTTTACTCCCCGTGATCGGACACCCTTGATTGGGCACCCCCCCCCCCCCCCCCACTATTGGTCCCCCGCAATCCAAACCCCGAAGACCCCAAATTCGGTAGGACCTGCGGGATACCTGTACTTCTGGGTTTCTAGCCCGCAAATCCTCCCCCGCTCTCTTCCCGCCTCGGAGTTATTATCGGTGCCTGTATCTTTGCACTTTTTTCAAACCAATTAGTTACAGGTAGGGCTCTGTGCCATGACTTCTGACACTGCTATGTTTTGCATCAGTTGTGGAAATACTGACCATGGGTCTCCACATAGGAATCTTACAATTTGGATACTTTTGAAAGGAAGAGGAGTAATGAAGGGATGACATGCAGCCGACGTTTCAGCACAGGAGCACCGTGCCCAGCTACTGTTACCCTCCTACCCACTAACGTCGACAGAGGTGCATTTACCTGGATTTGTCCGAGGAATTCCACATCAATAGGCTCTGATTCACCTGGGAGGCAGTGGCAGAACTGTGCTGCATGTTGCAATCTGGCCTGTATCCAAATTGCAGGACAGACTTGGCAATGTCAATGGCTGCAGAGCCGGCTCCGCACATATGCCTCGGGCTTATTGCAGGCATGCTGCACGGCTGTCCTACAGAGTGGTTACACTGGAATGCCAAAGAGAGCAACTCTTCTTGCAGCTACTCAGGCAGCACAACACTCGATTCACCAGCCACGATGGGCCAGGTGCTAAGCTGCTCCATCACTTTTTCCCTGGATTCATATGATGCCTCCACATTGGGTTTCCTCTTTGCCTATCACTTCTTCCCCCGCCCATGCCCTTGCAGCCTTGCCACGAATGCTGCCTTCAGGTTGAAATGTCTTTTAAACTTCTGTGAAGCTGCAAGTAGTTTTGCCTCCCCTCTTTTTAGTGGCCACATCCCCTTAGATTGCACCTATTTTCCAGTTCTCCCCATTAAGCTAGCTCCTTACAACAGGACTAAGCTACACTTGGAGCTCTGAATAATTATGCAAATAAGCTGTCTTGCAATAATTGTTTGCTATGAGCACATTACACTTCTGGGTAACTCGGAACCAGTCATTGCAGTGGGTTGGTTGCGGCAAGTAGCCTACCCCTCTGGAAATCAAACCATATTTGGCAATCTTGGAGAAAAAGAGGAGAAATGAAACAGAATTGCTGCTGAAGGACTGCTTGCACCAACCTTCACTCTCCCCAACGAGTGTACAGACCAAGGGGAACATTCCTGCAGCTAACCGAAGAGCACAGCTGGAGGAGGCTATGCTTCTCCAGGGAAGCAGTAACAGACCTTTGTCTCCTGCCCCAATGCTGATCAGCAGTCAACCTCCAGGGCATGCACAACATGCCCTGTTGCAGTTAAGGGCACTGCAGCCCTGAAACTTTTGTGCATCTGGCTGCCAGTAATACCAGCCAATCTGCGGTCCATGCAAGTATCCAGCAGGTGACTGATGCTAAAGCAAACTCCTTCATCACCTTCTCCGTGAACATCTGTAAGCAGCAGAAAAGGGTTCTAGGATCTGGCAGAGATTGCAGGAATCCCCAAACATAGATAATATGCTCTGCCTACAATGCTGTAGCCTTCAATAACTACCATCAGTGTACAGTTACTCTTATTTTGATCTATAAAAACAACTTAACCTTTCTTAAACCTTCCAACTTTACATCCTTAAACCTTTCTCAACTTTTGTAGACTTTCTTGAGCTGTCTGACCACCTAATCATCTTCAAAAGCTCTGCAAAATGTCCCTTAACCTTCTGAAAACGTCTGCTTTAGTGAACAAAACCTGACCTTAAATATCATTAAAAATCTAAAAATATCACAAAGGTATTCCCACTTCATGTGACATGATGACCAAGGCAACGTGGATCATTTTCAAAGGCAGCATTCAACAAACAGACATGTGTCAGAAACTATAATGCCAGATTTTAATTAGTTTGACAAAAAACACACTTCCAACTATTTCTTCTATGATTTTTCTTCCCAGTGTCTAAATCACTGGAAGGAGACAAAACTTGTGATAATAACTCTCTGTCAAGGCCTTGTTAAAGGTTATCTGTCCAAGAACTATGATACATCAATCTGCCTTCGTTCTTCAATTTTAAAAAGCCTCTAGTTTGAGCTAGTACTAGGGTAATGATTTGCTACACCTGGCTATAGAATTATAGAATCATAGAATGGTTACAGCACGGAAGAAGGCCATTCGGCCCGTCGAGCCCGTGCTGACTCTCAGCTCATCCACTCCCCCGCCCTTTCCCCGTAGCCCTGCAAATTTTTTTCTTTCAGATACTTATTTAACTCCATTTTGAAAGGTAAGATTGAGTCTGCCTCCACCACCCTTTCAGGCAGTGCATTCCAGATCTTAACCACTCGCTGCGTAAAAGGTTTTTTTCTTACGTCGCCTTTGGTTCTTTTGCCAATCACCTTAAATCTGTGTCCTCTGGTTCTCAACCCTTCTGCCAATGGGAACAGTTTCTCTCTATCTACTCTGTCCAGACCCCTCATGATTTTGAACACCTCTATCAAACCTTCTCTCAATCTTCTCTGCTCCAAGGAGAACAACCCCAGCTTCTCCAGTCTATCAACGTAACTGAAGTCCCTCATTCCTGGAATCATTCTCGTAAATCTTTTCTGCACCTTCTCTAAGGCCTTCACATCCTTCCTAAAGTGTGGTGCCCAGAATTGGACACAGTACTCCAGTTGGGGCCAAACCAGTGTTTTATACAGGTTCATCATAATTTCCACACTTTTGTACTCTATACCTCTATTTATGAAGCCCAGGATCCCATAAGCATTTTTAACTGCTTTCTCAACCTGCCCTGCCACCTTCAACGATTTGTGCACACATACCCCTCGGTCTCTCTATTCGTGCACCCCCTTTAGAACTGTACCATTTAGTTTATATGTCCTCTCCTCATTCTTTCTACCAAAATGTATCACTTTTCACGTTTCTGCATTAAATTTCATCTGCCACGTGTCCGCCCATTTCACCAGCCTGTCTATGTCTTCCTGAAGTCTATCACTCTCCTCCTCACTGTTCACTATACTTCCAAGTTTTGTATCATCTGCAAATTTTGAAATTATGCCCTGTACACCCACATCCAAGTCATTAATATATATCAAGAAAAGCAGTGGTCCTAGAACCGACCCCTGGGGAACACCACTATATACCTTCCTCCAGACCGAAAAACAACCGTTCACCACTACTTTCCTGTCACTTAGCCAATTTCGTATCCATGCTGCCACTGTCCCTTTTATTCCATGGGCTTCAACTTTGCTGGGAAGCCTATTATGTGACACTTTGTCGAACGCCTTTTTGAAATCCATGTACACTACGTCAACCGCATTACCCTCATCAACCTTCTCTGTTTCCTCATCAAAAAACTCAATCAAGTTGGTTAAACATGATTTGCCTTTAACAAATCCGTGCTGGCTTTCCTTAATTAATCCACACCTATCCAAGTGACTGTTAATTTTGTCCCTGATTACTGTTTCTAAAAGCTTCCCCACTACCGAGGTTAAACTGACTGGCCTGTAGTTGCTGGGTTTATCTTTACATCCTTTTTTGAATAAAGGTGTAACATTTGCAATTCTCCTGTTCTCTGGCACCACCCCCATATCTATGGAGGATTGGAATATTATGGCCAGTACCTCCGCGATTTCTGCCCTCAATTCCCTCAGCATCCTAAGATGCATCCTATCTGCTCCTGGTGATTTATTTATTTTATGTGCAGCCAGCCTTTCTAATACCTCTTCTTTATCAATTTTTATCCTATCAAGTGTCTCCACTACCTCCTCCTTCACTATGTCTATGGCAGCATCCTCTTCCTTGGTGAAGACAGTTGCAAAGTACTTGTTTAGTACCTCAGCCAAACCCTCTGGCTCCGTGCATAGGTCTCCTTTTTGGTCCCAAATGGGCGCCACCCCTCCTCTTACTACCCTTTTGCTATTTATATGCCTGTAGAAGACCAGAATGTGTGTATGTCTTACAAGGATTAACCCTTTAACTTGAGGATCTCTTGCAGTGGCCTAAGGAGAGGATCTCAGAGACAAGAATGTTGGAATTCAGGCCAGCACCATATGCCTGATGTCAGAGAGCTTGGCTGTATATCTACAGGTGCCCATTTGGATGTGTGCGCCTTCATAAATGACTTTTTAATGCACTTCTTTCTCTGATACAGCACCATAAAAAAGCGGCATTGATCTACTGTACATAGGTATGAGAGTGGAAGATCAGGAGTAGGAACATTTTAAGATCATTTTAAAAGAATGTAACAAGTTGCTTAAACTAATAATTTTTGCATGTAATCTATACATACTTCTTGCAACAGCAAATTCAGGAACTAGAACTAGAGGCTAGTGTGAAAAAAGAAGAAAAACAACTTAACTATGGCTGATGCTTTATTGTATCATGCAATAATGATACTCCCAGTTTCAGGTAGGAGTTAAACTCTCCCGGGCCTCACACTGCCAAGGTTAGGATGGATTGCTGTCCGCCTTGGCCCCTGCCCACATAACAGCTTCCTCAAATTAAAATCAGGGCTTATGTGTCTGAGACCACCTACCCATTTACTGAATAGAAGCCCTTGTGGCTGATGTAGAATTGATTATGGGCAATTGCCACTTGAGTGAAATCAATGACACCCAAAGCCCCAGGGAAAGTGGCAATGACATAAAATTGCTTCCATAGTTGCTTGGCACTTAATGGTGACAGTGTTAACAGTCACATCTTGAATACAAATGGATATCATTTTCTGGCTAATTCGTGCCAAATCTCTGAAGATGCTTCAAATGAGCCAGTGCAAAAGGCTTCAGGGCACTTGTGACCTTCGCAACTATGGACAGGGCAGTTCTAGCTACAAAGCAGACCCTCAAGTCATCTGCTACCAAGTGAGACAGTTCATTAATTGCCTCTGCTCAACTTCTTTAGACACTGCTCTTCTGTTAGTCACAGTACAATATTGTGGCGCTACAGGCCCTCTCCCTCAGATACGCTCTTCTCCTGAGAGTACTGTGTCTGCATGCCCTCACCTCACCTCCCTTTTCTCCCATTCCTCAGCTGAAAGGATGATGGCAACCGCAATAGGAGCAAAAGCCATTTTGCTGTCTTCTTGCTCGGTTTAGTGACAAGCTTATCCCATTAGTGCAAGCTCTGAGCTGAACTTATAAGTGACATTTGTGCCATCTTTTCAAGTGATCAAAAAGTTCAATGTGGCCTACTTTAATTGGATTCATCCCATACTTCATGAGCTTAATCAGTGTTTTTGCGACAGCTTCACAAACCCATTTCTAACAGAATGTCAGAAACTGGTAACTTCCATTCACAAAGGTTGACTGATCTGCCTTTCACCGATGCTGCTGGGCATTGTTAGATCATGAGAAACATTGCTGACATCCAAAAACACAGCCCCTCCCTTCCGTCTGAACTAAAGCAGGCAAATATAAGTTAAAGATTAAATGTACTAAACATGCTACTTTACAAATCTCAGACTTCTCATAAATGTCATTTTTTTTTAGAAAACTAATGACTTGAAAAGGCATTAGTAGTTAAGAAAGGCATCTCTGCAACTGTAGTGAGATCAGGAAATTTAAGCTGAGTTTACAAATAAACCAAATGAGGCTTGTTTTCTGAATATTGTCATAGGTTAATAGCACTCTTGTGTACCATTCACCTATAATCATTCAAGTTCTCTGTTCCCTCTCATGATTTCAGTTCTTCTATTTTCAATGGCATTTGGACAGCTGATTTTGCCCAATTTCTTTAGTGAATGGTTTCCTTTTTCACTCTTTTTTTGAGAGATTTTATAATCACATTACTTTAATTATTTTGTAACAGCACTTTGAACAGTTCAGCTTTGAATATTAAGCAACAAAAAGATGTATTTACCTCAGTTATTATTGGTGTTCGGTACTCTGACAGTAATTTTAATAACATTAAATAGCTAATAAAGACTTTATTGGAATTAATGTTGACTGCAATTCCTAAATTTTCTAGGAATCCTGTATGATTTTTGTAAGTCTGGAAAGAAATTCTTTAGGATCCTAGAAAATAAATAATTTATCACATGATTCACTCCAGCAATGCAAAGATTCTATATGATTTACTTTTAGTAAGGAAGAACAGATCCAAAGATGAGTTTCTAAAAACCCAATATAGCATTCTGTCTAATGCACAGATGATCTTTGCCATTGCATATACACAATGTTTGGTGCAATCTACCACATTATCTTCCATTCCTGACACTATTTCCTTCAGTGACTTTTTAGATTTTACACAGCTCAACATTTGACCTCAATGTTTGGTCCAGTATTGGCTGAACCAAGCCAATACAATTCGGTTGTGTTTGGCAAGCTGATCTGTTCTGAGCACATCCCTGTCACTTACCCTCAGTTCTGTTTGCCAGGCTGCTTTGCATCACTTCAGCACAAACACTCTGCTCATAAAGTGCAGTGTCAACAAAAAGCAGCAGTGACATTTCTCTTTTCACAGCAAGAACAGTATCACTGCCAATATAGAACATATATTCGCAGATAAATTCTTGCCTTGAGGACAGCTAAAGTTTTATTGTTCTTCCTGCCTTACAGAGGTTGACATGACACTTGCAAATCTTAAAACAGTAAATGTATGAGACAAACCAACATAAGAAGCAAAAGATGAGATCAATGTCTAAATATGGTTCTGTTCAAAACACTAAAGAGAACAATATCCCTTTTCAACAATCCCTATGTCAATTTTGTAAACTCACGATGAACAAATTATTGCTTGTGTGTGCAGACTAATTTAAGCTTAGACCTATCATCCAAATAAGTTGTGCAATAAGATTCCAGGTAAATATTATTTTGTTCTTTTATTTAATGATTTACTGCCCATGCTTTTAGCCTATATTCACCTCTTTGTTGCTGAGATGGTAGGTGGTGAACTTCTCCAAGATCTCCTCCCATCTTCCTCTCACTCGGCTTCTGACGGATAGTGAGGTACTGGCCAGCAGGGCACCCCATCTAATTTCCCCATCCCACAGTCTTTGCTTTGTGCCTTCTACAGCATACTAAACAAAATGGCGGATTGAACCTGTGGCCTTCCATTCAACTTACATACGAACATGCAAAAATGACGGATAGGAAAAGACAAGCTGGTCCATTCACTCATGTCGCAATTTAGCATCATGACCCCCAGTGCTCTCACCCACCAGCAACCATGTCATCTATTGGTAGAGGCAATAAACCAGATTTACTACATTAATGCTCAGCACACCACCCTGAACTGTCAAAAATAAATTAGATTTAAATAACTACAAAGCAATCTACCTATTTTACACAGGATAAAATATTATCACACTTGAGATTGAAATGCCCAATTTATAATATGGTTTGATAACACTGTAACCTGAAGTACATCTCCCTCCTCCACCAGTCCTGTTAGTCTGCCATATTCAAGTGGTTTATATCAGCAATACAACTATAATCATCTGTTAGCAGAATTAAAATGGAGAGTGGCTTTTCTTTCTAAATGGTGGCAAATTGTGAATTCTAAAAGGTATTTAAATATTTCTGTCTTTCTATCGAATTATGAAGCAAAGTATTCATATAAATGTCCTGATTCACAAGTGAAATAAGGAGCATTTGACTACAAGAAGGCCCTATGAAATTCCTGCTGAAGGTATTTGGAAGGTGTCACCCAGTCATGCCTAGTGACAAGCAGCAACTTAGATGGCACAAAGCAGAATATTACAGCCTACTGGTAATCCCTGCTTAAACTAGATAAAACTTAATTATTTGAACCACAACAAAATTATCATCACAGCTGTTTTATAAACAGAATACCCATTGAGAAACAATATAATACCCAGTTTAGTTGACTTATAAGGACTATCTTAAGTCACTTGCGGCTTCATTATTTGTACCTTATCAGGTATTTCAACTTGCAAAATAAATTGGGTTTCTCACTGTTCTCCATTATGCATTCCATACATCCATTTTCACACACACATATAACAGTCTAGGTGAAGGGATATTGTAATTTCATTAGACATAAGAAAATATTCCAAAATAATAATCACGGAAGGAATCAGTTCTCCAAGGGAAAGTATTCAGCTTCATACAGTATACATTTTAAAGAATAAATTGTTCTTACCAGCATATCTTTCCTTTAAAACAAAAATGTACTCACTGTTTTCATGCATAATTAACCACTCTCATGCACAATTTCTGTCAAAAATCCAGTGTAGCAATCTGTCAAAACATTGTCAAATACTAGGTTTCCTAATCCACTCGAAATTTTACCATTGATACTACTGATTGCATAAAATATATCCTGTTATAATTCTGGCTGAACTCATATTTTTCCATCATTTAATCCTTCTCAGTCTCAAAATTTTCAGAGATTAAAATGCTTTTAAGAATGAACATTTAAAATTCAGTCCTCATCGGTAGCGAAAGGAAGCATGGCATTACCATTTTAAATGAAAAGTAATATCTGAATTATAGAATAGCAGTTTTGACTCTACATACGCTTGGGTATATTTCACTCTAAGTGTCAAATATATAGATGTGCCTAACTGGTGAGCAAAAGCGGTAACAGACTTCTCTTCCATTACCACTACCAGGCTCAGATTTCGTTATAATTTGAAATGTGTGCATAGTAATGGAAACAATAAAAAAATGATTATTAAGTGCTTTGAATAACTGTGAAAACCTTGTCAATGGCAATGTTAGAAAACAGTCTTGTGCAGAGAGGAATAGAAATGAAAAGTATCTCTTGAACTCCCATTTAGAACAATAACAAAATGTATTTGTACAGCACCTTTAATGTGGAAAAATGTCCCAAGGGATTTAACAAAGGATAAAAACAGTGGGTGCCAAGCTTCCACAAGAGGGGTAGGAGAGATGGCCGAAAGCTTGGTTGAAGAAATGTGTTTTGAGAAGGAGGGAGGTATAGAGGGTTAGGGTAGGGAGTTTGAAAGGATCAAGGCCCAGAGAAAACTCTGCCATTGAAAGTGGAACAGAGAGAGGGGGGAACAGAACATTAGTCAGACTCCACCTGGAGCACTGCATTCAGTTTTAGGCACCGAACCACAGGAAAGATACATTGGCCTTGAAAGTGGTACAGCGCAGATTCACCAGAATGATACCAGAGCTTAAAGGGTTAATTATGAGGACAGGTTACATAAACATATGAGTTTAGAAGGGGTGAGGGGTGATCTATTTGAGGTATTTAAAATGATTAAGGGATTCGATAGGATAGATACAGGTAAATTATTTCCTCTGGTGGGGAAATCTAGAACAAGAGGACATAATCTTAAAATTAGAGCTAGGCCATTCAGGAGTATAATCAGGAAACACTTCTTCACACAAAGGGTAGTGGAAATCTGGAACTTGTTCCCTAAAAAGCTGTGGATACTGGGACAATTGAAATTTCCAAGACTGAGATCGATAGATTTTTGTTAGGTAAGCGTATCACAGGATATGAAACTAAGGCAAGTAAATGGAGTTGAGGTGCAGATCAGCCATGAATGGCGGAACAGGCTCAAGGGGCTGAATGGCCTACTCCTGTTCCTATGAAACACGTGGGAGGTTGGAATCAGAGGACCAGAGGATGCAGGAGGGGGCATAAGGCTGGAGAAGGTTGCAGAGATAGACTGGGGTGAGACTACAGGGAGATGTGTGATTGAGGATGAGAATTTTAACTTCAATATCTGTGAGCACTGGGGCCAGTAAAGGTAGTTGAATGGTTAGGAGTTGGGTGGAGAGAGATTCACATTGGCAGGAAGTGAGTTTCAAAGAAGAAATGAGCTTGCAGCAGGCAGGGTGGGAGAGAAGATGCAAAGTGATGGGGCAGTCAGGGTTAGGATGAGTGAAGGGTTGGGAGGTGGTCGATGGCTGGGAGATGGGCGGGAGGGAGGGAGGGAAGATGGCAGAGATGGCACACAAGGCAGCTGTGTGGATGGTCTCAATCTTTGAGATAAAGAAATCCAAGAGCTCCGAGCACTTGGTATTAAAGGTATGGCTGGTAAAGGTGATGGAAAGGAGTTTCATGAGGCTGTTTGTCATAGAGAAAAGGAGCTGTAGGTTGTTTTTGCCCTCCAGGATAATCCCATGGAAATAGAAGGATTTGCCCGTGAAGAGGAAAGTGTGGTATTGCTTTAAACAAGTCCAACCAAATTTGACAATGGATAATATGACGGGTCATGTGGCAGCTGCATTCAGGCCTGTTGCTCTCAGACTTAATTTGGGCTGGATTTTGTCTTGGGGTCGGGTTGGGGTCGTGTTACCCACATTTCGTGTTGCCCCCCCGACTCCAGATTAATGTGGATGAATGATGCAATTTTCACTTAAGTTGGTAATTCAGTTCCAGCATGTGGGAACCCATGAACCAATTAGTGGTTTCAGTCTGAAAGTCACCTCTGATGATGTCATCATTGCAGGTCAGCGACTGCCTGCCTGGTCTCAGAGACTGCCTGGCTTTTGGTGTGAGAGGACCTGGATGCAAAATGAGCAGCAGCTCCAAGGAGAGAGAGAGAGAGAGAGTGTGTCCAGGTCCTCTCACAGCAAAGGCCAGGCAGTTTCTGAAGACATTCAATGCAGCAGCATCAGAGGCGACTTTCAGACCTAATACTACTACTACCTTCATCACATCTCCATTGTAATAGTGGACCTGCAGCTGATAGTCAGCTATCCACTTGTGCTCCCGCCAGGTTTCACTGGCGTGTTTCACATCAGGCATACTTCATGTCGGAAAAGAATTAAACTAGCTACAGTAAAACGTTTCAAAATGGCATTACAGAGCCAATTTAGGGATAGTTAAGAGCGTTAATGGCCTTCTCGCGCCTCTTGGAGGCGGGACGGAGTCGGGAACCCCGCGACCCATTTTGTCAAAATTGCATGGAGGCGTGTTGGAGTCGGGATGGGGTTGGGACCCCCGAATCTGCTACTTTAACACCCCACACACCTCCAAACCCGACTCCACGGGTCATTCAAAATCCAGCCCAAAGTGTGAGCTCTATTAAGATGAATGTTGGGGGTGGAAGATATGAGTGATTTGGTGGGGATGAGGATATTGAACAAAAAAGTGAGGGAGCTTTTTAGTACATCAGCAGTGGCATCAGTGCTCTGATGGGTTAAGGGCCAGAGACTGAATTGGTGAAGGAGCTGGGGAAGTTTTTTTAGAGGAGGCTAAGAGTAGTGGATTTGGATGTAGGCAGGGATGAATGCAAATAACCAGTCCAGTGATTGGTTCAGAGATGGTGACACAGGTCAGGATTCAAGAGTTTAGGAGGAAAACAAAGAAGTTCAGGGACAGCAAGGGAGCTAGGAGCAATCCAGAGTCTATAAGGACGTCGGAGAAATTTAGAATCAGCAGTGGTATTGAAGAAGTCCGTGATCTGTAAGGAAGGTTGGATAAGGCCAAGACCTGTAAGGAAGGTCAGAGAAGTTCAGGGTGTGCATGAAAAGTCAGAGGCCATGATTTTGCTGACCTTGGCGGGTCCGCGGTGGGCGACGTTGGTGGCAGGTCCCGACCCCGCTGCTGTCTCCATTCCACTGTCTGAAATGAATTTACCTTGATTGGGCTTTTTAAGCTCGCCCAGCGCGTTTCCCGGCCAATTAGAGGAAGCGGGTCTGGTGACGTCATTTGATGGCACGTCATCAGCCAGTTTCCTTAAAGGGACCATGGCCAACTTTATTTTGACTTTTGTGCTGTCAGTGTTCTACAGCATTGAGGTGCTGTAAACACTGACAAGCACTGCACAGAGGTGCAGGGCTGCACTCAGGCTCTCCCATGACTCCCTACAGATGCTTATGGAGGGTGTCAGAGCATGCAGGGAGGTCCTCTTCCCTTCCCATGGGCGGAAGACACCTCCCCAGGTGATCAACACAGCCTGGTTGCACATTGCACAGGAGGGCACAAGCAGGGATGTGGTCAGGATGAATTGGCTGCAGTGCTGCAAATGTTTCAATGATCTCAGTAGATCGCAAAACGTTAGTACAAAGCCACACTCAACCTCATCCTGTGCCTCTCATCACATCCCCATCACTCTGCCTTCTCTACCCTACTTCTGCACATCCTTACTCACACCAACTTACCTTGGACCTCCACCCATCCCTCTCTATCTACATTATCACATCCCCATCTCACTAGCCATCCCGCACACTCACCCTCATCCTCGTGCAATCATATCAACTAACAACACACAAGGGTAGGCACTTGGGTGTTTTATGCAATGTTCATGTAAAGTTTCTGGTGATGTGCTGTCAAACATTGAAACCTTTATTTTCAACACTCTGCGTTTTTGGACAGATTTATGTGCACCTATGGAAGTGGCTTAGTGAGTTGCAGTGAATGGTGAGACATAACGGTACCCCCCGCAATGGTGATGAGTGTGAAAGGAATGGCTTGGGCATTGTAGGGATGCTTTTTTGGTGTTGGTGTGGGATGGTGCCAAACTGGCGCATCATGTGGCTGCCAGGGTGTACAGCATCAAGTGAAGTAAATCTGGCCACGGTGAGGCCATCCCTGGCCTCTTGGGCAGCAATGTGGTCGGGTGCTGATGCCCTGTGCAGCATCAGTTGATTGCAGGAGAAGGTTGTTGTAGTTGTTGTTGTTGGTGCTGCTGCTGTTGGGGCTGATCGTGGTGGGATTCTGAAGACCAAGGTGAGAGATTGTAAAGGGCACCCATGCTGATGGAATAGATGGCAGGTGAAGTAGAGATGACAGAAGTGATCTGTCAATGGTGAGAGAAGTAATGAGGTCAGACTGGATGGAGACTTGTGTAAAGACTTGCAGCATGGTGAATCTGTTGTGGAAATGCAGTGAGGAAGAGTTTGTGGCTGAGGGAAGATATCTCTGTAAGGTGGGAGCTTTTACTTTACATTTGAAGCTGACAACTCATCAGCTGATTCAATGGCCACTGAACTCCCGCCTCAGCTTAACAAATGTGATCCCCAAGCAGCGAGGACCCAGTGGGTGAGCCATAAGATCAAAAGGTCAGCTCAAATGTATTCTTAATGACCTCTAAACAAGTTCATAATTACCTGAATTGGGTCCCCCGCCGCTGCGTGTCGGGTCTGCTCAGCGCTGACAGTCACGACATCGGGGAAAGGCGCTTGGCGATGGGTTCACAGCGGGGTCCCGACCCGCTGGGGAAAAAAAACACTTTTCCACCCGACCCGCCACCGACCGCACCCGCTGACCCCTCTGGAAAATCTCGGCCAGAGAGACCAGGCATTGTGAGGAAGGTCAGGGAAGACGGGGGTCTTTTGGTGACAGACAGGGAGCACAGTGTGATCTAGGAGCAGAGCAAAGTTTCAGCAGCAAAGGAGTCTCTGGTGGTCCAGCAGAGCAGCAGAGTTGCTGTAGCAGAGGAATCTGGAAGATCAGGTGAATGAACTTAGAGCTGGTGTGTGCCAATTTTAATATGAAGGGGTTTGACATATTTGAGAGATCAAGTTATTGAGTATTAGCATTTTTAAAACCGAATGGAATAAATAAAATTCTCATCTATTCCAACAAATGAATTTAGGTTAACCAGTCAGCCACAGGTTCATTTATTAGATTGCATGAGCGTTATATTTATACTTAACTACTGCTGACACAAACCTTCATCACCCTTACAAGTCAAGCCTCTCCATACTAAGTGTCGGCAACCTGTCAGCCATAAATTCGTTCAATTGAGTGAATGAGTTGCAATTGGAAGTCAGGTTAGGTAAGGGGGGTGGGGTTGCTTTCAGGAATTCGATTGGGTAAAGAGGGTTAACATCAGGAGTTGGGTCAGGTTAGCAGGGCTGTATCAGGAATTGGATCAGGTTAGGAAGGCTGGAGTTAGCAGGCTGGTCTGGCCAAGAGGACTGCTATCGGGAATCAGGTTAATCAGGAGGGCTGATGTTTAGAGCTAGGTAAGTTTGCAGTTTTGAAAAATCCTCGCTGGACTATTTCTAAGTATTGTTCACTCAACAGCTGGATTTAAGACATTTTCATTAGTCTTCTGGGTAAGTGCCAATTGTGGTGCTCAAGAAGGGAGAAACAGCATTAGTTCAGGTGAGATGTAATTGGGCAGTTTGCTGCCATTATCACTGTTAAATTTGTGTTGCACAAATTTGATGAGAAGGAAGCAACTGCCAACTGCCATTTTCATTGGTGGGTGTTAAAACATCGAAATAATCAACCAAAAAGACCTTTCTTCCTCAGAGAGGAAAACATAACTCAACTTTCCTCAAGCATTTTTATAGTCGAATGCAAATTAGTTTTTACTACTTTGTATTTGACTGTAAAAATATTTAAGGAAAGTTTGAGTAGCTAACTTGAATGAATTCCGAGTCTCATTATTAAATAGCAGTTGTGCTTTCCAACTTCCAGAGTTTGCCAAGTTTTCCCTACCCAATATTTCCACTTTAATTGTGCCACTTGAGAAATTTACATGCCTCAAAATATGGCATGAATCTTACGCTTATTGCAGTATCATTAGCAGCAACATTTAAGCAACATCTGTGTGCTATAGAACTAATTGAAGTAGCATAAGTGGCAGCTGTAAATCCACAGGAAGGTGGCAGTTTGCACCAAGCACTGCTGAGCTAGCTAGTAACTGTCAGCCTGTTACTACAATCTGCTTTATATGACTCTGGTACAGTGCACAATGTCCAAAAAACACAAAGAGGGGATTCAATGATGCCACTGATAGATAGTGGCAGGCAATTGTTACGGCTAATGTCCAAATAGTATTGTTTTGCAGGCCATTACTCTTGATATGACTCATGCTTTTAGCACCATAGACATCTTCAAAACAAAGCATTAGAATTCCAAACCAGCAGCTTTTTTTCTTAAGTAGCCCCATCACACATATATAGTGAGGGCTGTCATTCTGCTAAATCATAGTCAATACTAAAAACTAGGCTGCAGTCACATACAAAAATAAGTTCAAGTGAGTGATTACAATGACAGCAGCTTGTGGAAATGTTGGCCTTCAGTCCTATTGTTTTAGTAAAAACAGTGATTTTTTTTCATCGAGGTTCTTTAGTTGCAGTTTGCAGAATATGAATTTCAACCTACAACTGTATTGGAATTACAGTGCCAGCCCCACCTCCCCAAAATAAAGTTAGCGCTGGGGAGGCAGTTTGGCAGCTGATACCGATGCTGAGAGGGACAGGCAAGGCTGGGGCTGGGGAGGCCCAAAGACTGCTAGGGGAGGCCCAAAGACTGCTAGTGAAGTCCAGAGGAACACTCCTGCTCCTCCTGGCCCAAAAGGATTTTCACAAAAAAGTTAATGTTTTCAACTTACCTTGGCCACTCCGTGACTCCTGCTGGGATTGGCTCTGGGTAGACCTCCCAAATTCACTAGTGAAAATGCCATTGCAACGCTGATGATGTCATCAGGCTGAGACTTTTCTATGTAAATGAGGCCCTTCCGTGCCTGTTCATGGCATCTTTACCCTCCTGCTCGTACTGTTCCCACTGGTTGGGGGTTAAAATCTTCCCCATGTGTTTGATCTTACAGTCATGCCTGTGGGGATTTTTTTTTTAATTTGTTCACGGGTTGTGGGTGTCGCTGGCAAGGCCAGCATTTATTGCCCATCCCTACTTGCTCTTGAGAAGGTGGTGGTGAGCCGCCGACTTGAACCTCTGCAGTCCGCGTGGTGATACTTCTTTGTAGAAGTCTGGTACAACTGAATGGCTTGCTAGGCCATTTCAGGGGGCAGTCAACCACATTGCTGAGGGTCTGAAGTCACATAGAGGCCAGACCGGGTAAGGACGGCAGATTTCCTTCCCTAAAGGACATTAGTGAACCAGATGGGTTTTTATGACAATCCGATAGTTTCATGGTCACCATTACTGATGCTAGCTTTTTATTCCAGTTTTATTTAATTAACTGAATTTAAATTCCCCAGCTGCCGTGGTGGGATTTGAACTCACGTCTCTGGATCATTAGTGCCACGCCTCCTTCTTTAAATTTTCTTTTCAGGGCATGAAATTACACTCTCTTTAGGCACATGACCGCCCCAGCATGTCCTTTTGATAAGGCCACATCTCCCTGGGGCATGGGATGTCAGGCAGAAGTCCCACCCTTACCTTTCTCTGGTGGGATGAGGAAAATCCAGTCTACAGTATTCACCACACTCATTCACCAGGGTACATCTTCTAACTTGTGTTCTAAGAACAGCAGTCAGCTGAAGATAGTCTGCCCAATATACAGGTCTACAAAAAGTGGTAAGTCAAAACTCGTACTTTGTACAAGTTTGAATAATACCCTAGATGCTACCTTTGCAGAAGTGCTGTGATCTGAACTTAGGCCACAAAGTGGATATTACTACTATTTACTCCCACCCCCGCTTTTCGCAGGAATCTGTCAGTTTATATTTGTTTTATACACTCTACCAGGCACTATAACAATCTCTGCCTCGACATAGATTGATTTAAACTCTGTTCCACATAGCATGCAAATAACTGTCTAGAATGTGTTCTTTGACACTGGTCTTTGCCAAAACAAACACAATTCAACAAAACAGACTTCAGATCTAAGTGAGATTAAAAACACTGTCTAGATTGTCTTAATTATTTAATGAGATTGAGATATCAGTGTATGCACAGCTGCCATGTGTGGTACAAGATTCTTTTTTTAAACCACAGATGAACCCAACTACATAAGCAGTGAGTGACAAAGCCACTAGTTGGTAATGCTGATCAGTTCAAAAATTACATTAAAAAAACCTACCAGCTGGCAGCTATACGTTCTGTTCATTTTGAGCTGAGAGGCACATGTGCAGTGTATGATTTTGATTCCTCAGCTTTACAGAGCAGAACCAAGGAAGCACAGCACTCTGCTCACTTCCACATTACCAGAGCTATGTTGTTTTTCTCTGATTCATGTGGAACGAGATTGATGAAATGGCAGTTCCATCAGATGGTTTCAGTAGACATTTCTTTGTTGAAACAATAGCCGTTGCCAAAAACTGCTTTCCTCAGAGAAATGCAAAATTACACTTCCATTCAAATGTGGCATGAAGCTGACACTAGTGGGTAAAACTTTCCTTCTTGCTATTGTAGCCAGCACAATGGTAGACTTCTTCGGAGCTATTATCTTAATAAGCTCACTTTCTAAACTTTCTACTTTGCTTTTTTCCCAGCCAGGTAGCCTGAAGCTAGGTGGAGTCAGATTTTATAGTTTTACTTCATTAATGAAGAGGTTCTCCCCATCTGGTTGGACAGTTAGTGCACATGTGCTTGAGAGCCAGAATCAGTGACACCATTATGGGCCGATAAGAATCATAGAATCATAGAATGGTTACAGCACAGAAGGAGGCCATTCAGCCGATTGAGCCCGTGCCGGCTCTCTGCAAGAGCACTTCAAGAGAATGACTCATGCTTGATCACCTAATTTTCTTGTTGATCAATAGAATGAAAAGATCCAGAAAATTATATATTTCATTTTCTGTTAAATAACTTTGCCTTCCAACTTTAACTTGGGTTTATATACCAGGAATGGAAGTTCCCAGTTTTGTGGTATAGCGATATCTACCTTGGTTATGATAACTACTTGAATACTATGCAACATCATGTGTGACCTGTGTTCCTGGAAAATCTGACAGGGAAGGCTGGTGTTTAAGCTCCATGCACCAATGTCAAATGACCATAGTCTCCTTCTTAGTACTGAGGACTATATATCTGCTCCACTTCTTTTGCTTATGTATCCCATGCTCTTGTGACTTGAGGAGCCATTGGGCCAGAACAGGACTGGCAAACCTATCAAATTATCTAAATGCCATGCCCCAATTTTCAGTCCTACTGAGGTGTATACACAAATACTGACAGCTATAAACTGTATAAGCAAATTCTGTTATCAGGCCCTGTGCTGTTATCCTACCAACTTTATGTACTTTTGTCACTTATGGCTGTCTGAATGGAGGGGGCAGCAATATTTGGTGCCTTCATACCAATTTATAGTCTGCCAACACTCCTTAAATAAGGCAATGTCTCTTTGAAGCATTGTCCACAGAGGTAGCTCGTTTTATAGAAACTTTGGGGGTGAAATTTAGCACCAGGCGATAAGGATTCTGAACTTCTAGTACAAAAGTAGAGAAGTTATGCTGAACCTTTATAAAGCGCTGGTTAGGCCACAACTGGAGTATTGTGTCCAGTTCTGGTCACCACACTTTAGGAAGGATGTGATGCCCTTGAGAGGGTGCAGAGGAGATTTACCAGAATGGTTCCGGGGATGGGGGATCTTAGCTTCAAGGACAGGTAAAATAATGGGACTCAAGGCAGATAAATCACCTGGACCTGATGGCTTACATCCTAGAGTCTTGAAGGAAGTGGCGGTAGGGATTGTAGATGCATTGGTAATAATTTTTCAAAACTCCCTGGATTCTGCTAAGGTCCCGGCAGACTGGAAAACTGCTAATGTAACACCCTTATTTAAAAAGGGCAGTAGACAGAAGGCTGGTAACTATAGACCGGTTAGCCTAACATCTGTGGTAGGTAAAATTTTGGAGTCCATTATTAAGGAAACAGTAACAGGACATTTGGATAATCATAATTTAATAGGACAAAGTCAGCATGGTTTTACGAAGGGGAAGTCATGTTTGACAAATTTGCTGGAGTTCTTTGAGGAAGTAACATATAGAGTGGATAAAGGGGAACCAGTGGACGTAGTGTATTTAGACTTCCAAAAGGCATTTGACAAGGTGCCACACAAAAGATTATTGCTTAAGGTAAAAAATCACGGGATTGGGGGTAATATTCTGGCATGGATAGAGGATTGGCTATCTAACAGAAAGCAAAGAGTTGGGATAAATGGTTCATTCTCAGACTGGCAATCAGTAACTAGTGGTGTTCCACAGGGGTCAGTGCTGGGTCCCCAACTCTTTACAATCTATATTAACGATTTGGAGGAAGGGACCAAGTGTAACATATCAAAATTTGCAGATGATACAAAGATGGGAGGGAAAGTAGTGAGTGAGGAGGACATAAAAAACCTGCAAGGGGACATAGACAGGCTAAGTAAGTGGGCAGAGATTTGGCAGATGGAATACAACACTGGAAAGTGTGAGGTGATGCACTTTGGCAGGAAAAATCCTAGAGCAATTTATTATCTTAATGGCAAGAAACTGGAGAGTACTGAAGTGCAAAGGGATCTGGGGGTCCTGGTGCACGAAACTCAAAAGGTTAGTATGCAGGTGCAGCAAGTGATTAAGAAGGCAAATGGAATGTTGGCTTTCATTGCTAGGGGGATAGAATATAAAAATAGGGAGGTATTGCTTCAGTTGTACAAGGTATTGGTGAGACCGCACCTGGAATACTGCATACAGTTTTGGTGTCCATACTTAAGAAAAGACATCCTTGCTCTCGAGTCAGTACAAAGAAGGTTCACTCGGTTAATCCCAGGGATGAGGGGATGGCCATATGAGGAGAGGTTGGGTAGATTGGGACTCTACTCATTGGAGTTCAGAAGAATGAGAGGCGATCTTATTGAAACATATAAGATTGTGAAGGGGTTGGATCGGGTGGATGCGGGGAGGATGTTCCCGATGACAGGTGAGACTAGAACTAGGGGACATAGTCTTAGAATAAGGGGCTGCTCTTTCAAAACTGAGATGAGGAGGAACTACTTCACTCAGAGGGTGGTAGGTCCATGGAATATGCTGCCACAAAAAGCTGTAGAAGCTACATCATTAAATAAATTTAAAACAGAAATAGACAGTTTCCTAGAAGTAAAGGGCATTAAGGGTTACGGGGAGCGGGCAGGAATTTGGACATGAGTCTAGGTTCGGATCGGTCATGGCCCTGTGGGTAGTGGAGCGGGCCCAGGGACCGTGTAGCCTGATTCTGCTCCTATTTCGTGTGTGCAATTCTGTTAGATGCAGGAGATGGTTCTGTGATAGATAGTAGATTGGCGGTTAGGATCAGATCAGCCATGATCTTATTGAATGGCGGAGCAGGCTCGAGGGGCCGATTGGCCTACTCCTGCTCCTATTTCTTATGTTCTTATGTAGGTTGGAGAAGCTGGATTTGTTTTCATTAGAGCAAAGGAGGTTGAGGGGTGATTTGATAGGGGTGATCTGAATGGCAATAGATTGGGAGAAGGGGAAGTGCAACGAGACCTGGGTGTCCTTGTGCACCAGTTGCTGAAAGTAAGCATGCAGGTGCAGCAGGCGGTGAAGAAGGCAAATGGTATGTTGGCCTTCATAGCGAAAGGGTTTGAGTATAGGAACAGGGATGTCCTGCTGCAGTTGTACAGGGCCTTGGTGAGACCACACCTTGAGTACTGTGTGCAGTTTTGGTCGCCTTATCTGAGGAAGGATGTTCTTGCCATGGAAGGAGTTCAGCGAAGATTCACAAGGCTGATACCTGGGATGGCAGGAATGACATATGAGGAGAGATTGGGTCGATTGGGCTTATACTCACTGGAGTATAGAAGAATGAGAGGGGATCTCATCGAAACATATAAAATTCTGACAGGTCTGGACAAACTAGATGCAGGAAGAATGTTCCCGATGGTCGGAGAGTCCAGAACCAGGGGTCATAATCTACGGATAACGGGTAAACCATTTAGGACAGAAATGAGAAAGAATTTCTTCACCCAGAGAGTGATGAACCTGTGGAATTCTCTACCACAGAAGGTAGTTGAGGCGAAGTCATTAAATATATTCAAGGATGAGTTAGATATATTTCTTAAAGCTAAAGGTATCAAGGGATATGGGGAGAAGGCAGATACAGGGTACTGAGTTTAGATGATCAGCCATGATCTCATCGAATGGCGGAGCAGGCTCGAGGGGCCGAATGGCCTACTCCTGCTCCTATCTTCTATGATAGAGGTGTACAAGATTATGACGGGTTTGGATAGGCTCGACGGGGAAAGGCTGTTCCCACTAGTTGATGGTACAAGGACTAGGGGACACAGATTTAAGGTTTTGAGCAAGAAATACAGAGAGATGTGAGGAAAAACCTTTTTACGCAGCGAGTGATGAGGACCTGGAACTCGCTGCCGACGGAAGTGGTGGAAGCGGAGACAATCAATGTTTTCAAGGGGAGACTGGATAGGCACTTGAGGGAAATAAACTTGCAGGGCTACAGGGATAGAGCGGGGGAGTGGGACTGACTGGATTGCTCTACAGAGAGCCAGCACGGACTCGATGGGCCGAAGGGCCTCCTTCTGTGCCGTTATGACTCTATGGCCGCGATTTTACTAATGGAGGCGGGTTGAGTGCGGGTCCGCTGCTCGGAGGCTTTCCGACCCGTTCCCGGCAGCCGCCTCCCAGAACTTACTATTTTGCCTTGATTGGCCTCATTATGGCCGACGTGCGGGTCCCTCCAGGCAATTGCTTGGAGGCTGTCAGTTTCTCACGTCTGATGACGCGTTGTTTGGATGAAAATTTAAAGGGGCCATGTCCCCTTTGGGAATAATGTCAATGGGATGGATTGGTGCTGTATTATATAGAAAGGGAGTTGACAGCGTCTATACTGAACAAAATTGAATGAATTAAATTGCTGGTCATATTATTCCAGAAGATATTTATGATTTTTTTATCTTTCAATCTATTATCTGACTATGAAATGAAAAAGATGCCAGATTTGTTCCAATCATTGGCTTAGTGATATTAATGCTTTTTTCTCTTAAAGGTGCTGGCTGCTGCAGGAACGGCAGCCCCAATAACTAAGGCTGCACCCAGGTTCAATGAGGGCTCCCTCCATGCTCTTGTGGAGGGAGTTAGAGGACGTCAGGAGCTCCTCTTTCCTGGAAATGGAAGGAGGAGGCCTCCTCAGCAAACCAAGACAGCTTGGTTGCAAATTGCTGAGGAGGTGAGCGCGAGGTCTGTGTGCAGACGCACATGGGTTTAGTGTGAAAAAAGGTTTAATGATCTGCTGAGATCACCTAAAGTGTGGCCTCTGTGTTCTGGGAAATGGAAATTCAAGAGTGAGGGCTCAGGGTGATTTCCATGTAGAATGATGGTGGTGACACTGAGCGTAAACCACCGTTTATTGGACAGATGATGCCTGGGGTTTTGAGAATGTCGGACTTATATTCATCTCCATGTGCCAGCCACCTGTGGTTGAAGCGTAAGCTTACGTGAATCTGGCATGGATGAGTGCATCCCTTGCCTGACGGCCAGCAATATGGTCGCCTGCTGCTGGATTGGCCACATCTGGCCCCGCAAGGAGTCGCTCCCCGTCCTCCTCCTCGTCCTCCTACTCATCCTCCTCCTCGTCCTCTTCATCTTCCTCCAAGGAGGCTGTGTGCTGAGCCACTTGTTCATCCGGCAGCACTAAGCCGCGCTGCTCTTCCTCCGAATCTGACGATCAGGATGAGTGTAAGGGGTTTTGGCGTGCTTGTATCGCAGACGGTGCTGGTGCGGGATTAGGCCTTCGTTGCCTAATACTATTGCTTGCTCTGGTCTCCGGCCAGCCTTGTTGCAATAAGCACCTGTGAATGGTTCGACCCACTCGCCCTTACGGTTCTAACACTGGACTTAGGTGCGAGAGCAGTAATGCAGAGAAAAACTCAAATAGACCCGGTTGAATAGTATGAAATGGAAATCTTTATTGCATAGCGTCCAAAATCATGAAGTACATGTCATAGGCGCAAATTAATGAGAGTACAAGTATACATACATTCATAAAGCTTGGTCTATGGTAATGAAGAACGCACGGCACATCGTAAAAAGGGGAACACATTATACTTTATCCTTAATAAAACCACCCTCCCCTATCAATACCTACACTACATCTAGATTTGTAGGATCGGGAAACATGCTCACCACTCGTGATACTTCGGAGAATTTTAAAGTGAGGCACTCGGCTCGTTTTGCTGCAGCGCCTGACTGTCACGTGTTTTGAGGGGTCTCTGTACCCCACTTGTTTATCTTCGCTGCTGCGGCAAGCAGGCCGGGCTCCCCGTTGTCATGAAGAACTCGACAGAACTCGGACACGGTTCGAAGAAGAGTCTTCCTGTGTCCGACACTGGTTGCCGGTAGAATTCGAAAAAGAGTCTTCCTGTCCCCGACACCGGTTGTCGGGGGACTTCAATGAAAAGTTCTTTCTTGTATTTTCGGGCGCGGTCGGGGTTTACTGACCGCGGCGGCACGTGGATTCTTCTCCTCTTCTTCTCGTCTCGTCTCGTCTCTTCTGGGCCTTCGGGTCCAGACACCGTTTACCGACTCTCGGGATGGTGCACCCGGTCACTGGCCCTCGTTGAGGCGGCTCGTTCCGTTTGAGCTCCACCCAACATAGTCAACAGAGTCCAGAGAGAACACCGAAAACCCTCCGCAGTCAGCAGCGAGACAAGAGAATAAGAGACCGATGGACATTTGTTCACTATAGTTATAGTGCTGTGTTACCTTATCTCCCGCCCAAATCTTAATGTTTGTCCTTTGTGAAATATTGGCGCTCAAAACTCCCAGCATGGGGCGATTCTTGTCTTTAACGGGTTTCGGTAGCACCTGAAACTGGCCAACTACCCGTTAATGTTCTCCCCATTGTTGGCCCAGCCAGGATCGTATGAATCGTCTCCCTGACTGGTTTTGGGGGGCCCCCGAATGCTTGTTTAATCACCCGAGAATGGCTCTCTCATTGTAGAGCCGTGGGGGTATTTGTGTATTCATGTGTCTGGATGGGCCTTCGATTGCCCAGTACAATGGTCCTTACTTGTGCATGGAAAACGATTCCAGCACTTATATCTTTTGCTATTGTCACAAATGCAAACAGGTTGCATCCTGTCTTATATTTGAAATGTATATTCGAACGCCATCTTGTCTGCCCACTGAAATTCTGGAAGCTTCTGCCACGATGCGCGGCGGCCATTTTACAGGCTTCTGTGTCCTTTATATCATGACAGCATTTCGTTTAAATAAACTGATCAAACGAATCTGCTTCTCTTTCGTTATTTTGAATCGCGATAATTGCGAAACTTTACAGTCCCTCCTGTTGATGCGAATAACTCCGCTTATCGTATCAATTAAAAGTGGTGGTGAGCAAAAATTATCCCGATTCTCCACATCCAAACACTCCCTTAACTTAAACTATCTATGGTCTCCATGCCGTCCTCATTTCCCAGGGAAATTACATTGTTTAAAACTTGGACCAACCGTAGGCAGTATTGCCTTTAAACTTACACTGCGTATACGCCTTCCAAGTGCAACAGGCCGATGCCTCTCGCACCACCTGTATGTGCATGTTTTATTATACAAGGAAAAAAAATAATCAAAACAACTCTTTTAAAAATACAAAAGTTCCAATCTTCAAAACAACTCTTTTAACGTACACAAGTTCCAAACTTAGTTACACATCTACATACTAAAACACTCCATTACAAGACACACATGGTAAAATGGAGCGGCGTCATCAGTGGAAATATCCTCCCCGCATCCACCCGATCAAGCCCTCTCACAATCTTATATGTTTCGATAAGATCGCCTCTCATTCTTCTGTATTCCAATGAGTAGGGGCCCAACCTACTCAACCTTTCCTCATAAGTCAACCCCCTCATCTCCGGAATCAACCAAGTGAACCTTCTCTGAACTGCCTCTAGAGCAAGTATATCTTTTCTTAAATATGGAAACCAAAACTGTACGCAGTACTCCAGGTCTGGCCTCACCAGTACCCTGTATAGCTGAAGCAAGACTTCCCTGCTTTTATACTCCATCCCCCTTGTAATAAAAGCCAAGATTCCATTGGCCTTCCTAATCACCTGCTGTACCTGCATACTAACCTTCTGTGTTTCATGCACCAGGACCCCCAGATCCCTTTGTACTGTAGCACTTTGCAGTTTCTTTCCATTTAGATAATAACTTGCTCTTTGATTTTTTCTGCCAAAGTGCATAACCTCACACTTTCCAACATTATATTCCATCTGCCAAATTGCTGCCCACTCACTTAGCCTGTCTATGTCCTTTTGCAGGTTTTTTATGTCCTCCTCACTCACTGCTTTCCCTCCCATCTTTGTATCATCTGCAAACTTGGATACGTTGCACTTGGTCCCCTCCTCCAAATCGTTAATATAAATTGTGAAGAGTTGGGGTCCCAGTACTGACCCCTGCGGAACACCACTAGTTACTGATTGCCAACCCGAGAATGAACCACTTATATGCCAACTCTCTGTTTTCTGTTAGATAGCCAATCTTCCACCCATGCCAGTATATTACCCCCAATCCTGTGATTTTTTATCTTGTGCAGTAATCTTTTGTGTGGTACCTTGTCAAATGCCTTTTGGAAGTCCAAATACACCACATCCACTGATTCCCCTTTATCCACCTTGTTTGTTATGTCCTCAAAGAATTCGAGCAAATTTGTCAAGCATGATTTCCCCTTCATAAAACCATGCTGACTCTGTCCGATTAAGTTATGCTTATCCAAATGTTCTGTTACTGCTTCCTTAATAATGGACTCCAACATTTTACCAACCACAGATGTTAGGCTAACTGGTCTATAGTTTCCAGCCTTTTGTCTACCTCCCTTTTAAATAAGGGTGTTATATTAGCAGTTTTCCAATCTGCTGGGACCTTTCCTGAATCCAGGGAGTTTTGGAAAATTACCACCAATGCATCCGCAATCCCTACCGCAACTTCTCTCAAGACCCTAGGATGTAAGCCATCAGGTCAGGGGATTTATCCGCCTTAAGTCCCATTATCTTACCAAGTACCATCTCCTTAGTGATTTTAATCGTGTTTAGCTCCTCCCCCACTATAGCCCCTTGTTTTTCCAGTGTTGGGATATTTTTAGTGTCCTCTACTGTAAAGACTGATACAAAATATTTGTTCAGCGTATTTGCCATCTCCATGTTCCCCACTACTAATTTCCCGGTCTCGTCCTCTAAGGGACCAACATTCACTTTAGCCACCCTTTTTCTTTTTATATAACTGTAGAAACTCTTGCTATCTGTTTTTATATTTTTTGCTAGTTTACTTTCATAATCTATCTTCCCTTTCTTAATTAATCTTTTAGTTATTCTTTGCTGGTTTTTAAATGCTTCCCAATCTTCTATCCTCCCACTAGATTTGGCTACTTTATAGGCCCTTGTTTTTAGTCGGATACTATCCTTTATTACTTTACTTAGCCACGGATGGCTGTCTTTTCTTTTACGCCCCTTTTTCCTCAGTGGAATATATTTTTCTTGAAAGTTGTGAAATACCTCCTTGAATGTACACCACTGCTCCTGTACCGTCTTACACCTTAATTTATTTTCCCAGTCCACTTTAGTCAACTCTGCTCTCATACCTTCATAGTCTCCTTTATTTAGGCTTAGTACGCTGGTTTGAGATCCAACTCTCTCACCCTCCAACTGAATTTGGAATTCAACCATGTTATGGTCACTCATTCCAAGGGGATCCTTTACTAGGACATTTTTTATTAATCCTGTCTCATTACACAGGGCCAGATCTAAGATTGCCTGCCCCCTGGTTGGTTCAGTAACATACTCCTTGCAGCAGGACTGTTTCTGACAAGACGGGAGCAGCAGCCAGAGGCATGAAAATAGGAAACCTCTGTCAAAATAGGATTATCAAGGCAGTTAACAGGCTCTTAACTGCCTTAACTACCTGTCCCACTGGTTGGAGTCGGGTCAGTTTGAGAGCAGCTGAACAGATGCTCACGAAAATCGCGTGGGGGCGGGATGGAAGCAGGCTGGGTGTCTGAAGCCATTTTTTCCGATTTTATCAGCTGACACGCCTCCAAACCCGCCTCCTCAGGGCTGTTAAAATCGAGCCCTATGACTCCAGGGGCTGGATTTTGCCAGTGTGGGCGGGCTGGGGCATGTCAGGACCCTGACTCTGAAGTGAAGTGGGGAAAAAGTGCGATTTTCCCCTAATCGGACAATTGATTTCCAGCGTGTGGGAACCCCTGGCCCAATGAGTCTTTTCATCCAGAAAGTCTCCTCCAATGATGTCATCAATGCTGCTGGATTTAAGCCCTGCAAGCAGCCTTGATTCTTCTGGAGACTGCAAACTTTATGGTGATTGTAGTAAGGAATTCATTGATCGACTATGTCCACCAGTCGGCCAGAGTGTGCTCCACGCTTTGATGAGCCCTCCCTCCAAGCTCTGGTGGAGGGAGCAAGATCCAATAAGGAGGTGCTCTTCCCTTCCTCAGGGAGAAAAAAAAGCACCCCAGCAGACTAAAGCTGTGTGGCTGCAAGTGGCCCAGGTGGTCAACTCCATCTCGATGAGCTGCAGAACCTGGCTGCAATGCAGGAAGAGGTTTCATGACCTTCTCCGCACAGGAAAATGAGTATGACTTTCCCATCTCCCTCAATCTAATCCCCATCGCCTCTCCTCACCAGCACTCTGCTTTGCCAACCTCTTCCTCCACATTCCACTTGACACTTACATCCCTGCACCCTTACCTATTCCCTCTCTCTCTATGGTCACATTCACTTAACTATTCGACCATGCAACCTTCACACTCCCTATCACTGTGATGCAACAACAACAACTTACAACACACAGGGAGGGTCCTTTGTCTCCTTCTAACCATCTATGCTATGGATTCTCTACACTCACTCCTTCATTCTCACTTAAACTCCACTTGTGTCCCTCATTGCAGGAAAAGAGAGCCCACAATAAGAGGGAAAGAGCCATGACAGGAGGAGGGCCACCCTCAGTAGTCCAGCTCACCACCTGGGAGGAGGCGGCCCTGGAAATCGCCGAGATCGAGGAGGATTCCCAAGTGGGGGACGGACAGACGGGCGCATCACAGCAAGCTGGTGACAGAATAGTTTCGCATCTCTCTCATTGACATTGCATGAGTCACTGATAATGATTCTGATGCTCTAACAGATTGACTTATGATCATCTGCACTATTCAGTGTGCATGTAACCTTGACCTCACATCTGTAAACGCTTTCCTTTACTCCACCACAGGACCATCGACAGCCCCCGTCCCCACTGTCCAGGAGGAACAGCCTTAGCCTCCAGACTCCTCAGAGGAAGTTGCAACCTCTGAGGGCGCAGCGTCAGCAGAATTCAGCGCACCCAGCACCAGCGCAGACAATCACACATCGGTGGGACCTTTGCGAGATAGAGTAGTGTTGTCACCTGGTGTATCACAGCTCGCAAGTGAGCATCAGCAGATGGTGGAGACAGGGACAGCATTGGAGAGTCCTCATCGGAGGGCGCAGGACTCTGCCAGCTCGGCTCAGCTGCATGTCGACCCTGTGCCTCCGGGTCCATCCAGGAGAGCGGTGCTGGAACTCCAGGAACAGGTGCAAGAGTCTCTGGCAGGTTTTGTCTCCAGGGTCGCTGCGAGTGTGGAGTGAATGGAGGAGTCCATTGCGACCGTGAGCAGAGCCTTTGTGGAGGCATTGGCGCATGAACCCATCACCGCGGAAAGGATGGCAACCTCCGTGGTAAGGCTGGTTACCGTAGAGGAGAGGATGGCTACGGTAGAGGAGAGGATGGCTACGGCCATGGAGGAGCTTAGTCGCCAGGGTCTTGAAAACATGGTCATTGCTCAGAATAGAATGACATCTCTTGAGGAGCGATGGTCAGCTATTGACCTTCATGGAAGTCCTCTGGAGTAGGACTTCCAGTGCAGAAACGGGTCCTCATGGCCCCCCTGCAGTGCAGCAAGGTGCTGTCAAGCCATTTGCTAGCTCTGATGTGGGGCTGATCCATGTTGGTGGCAGACAACAAGGAAGTGGGGGCTCCTCTCCAAGCACTCACACGACCATGCCACTGCAAAGCCCTTGGTCAGAACCCCACCAGAGTCCTCACCCAACTGAGATGGGCGTCTAATCCCCTGCACAGCCGCAGGAGCAGCAGACTGTTGCCGAGCCCTCACAGGTTCGCAACCCCAGAGGACGGCCGCCAGAGGTGTCGAGACAGGAGCAGCAAGAAAGTGAGCAAGGGGCCTTCACATCTGCTGAAGCCACAGGGGAAGCACCACATAGGAGCACGTGTAAGAGGAAGATAATGCACAAGAAGTCACAAGGGTAGTCACTTGGGTGTTGTGATGTATTGGCCCAGAAATTGATCTCGCTCTGTTCCCGCGGGGGTAAGGAGCAGGCGCGATCTCTCACTCCGCGTTGGCTTATTCAGATCCAGCTCGCACGAACTTGATGTTCTAGACATCAGCTGGGCAGTGCTTGCGTATCCCACCGGCGTAGTGAATTTGTGCGAGCTGTGGGATCACGTGACTCAGTTAGAGCCAATGGCAGCACACCATCTTCCATTCATAAGTTTCACATACGTGCTGTGAAAGCTATGAATCTTACACACCCCCAAAATAACAGCTAAACCTCAATTAAATTTAAAAAAAAACATCACATTAATAAAATAAGTATAGTTAAATAAATTAACCATTTTAAATAAAAAATAAAATTTTTGAAAAAATTTAAAATCTTTTAAAAAGTTATAAAAATAAACTTACCTGTCTTTAAAGTCTCTAAAAAAGATATACCTGTTAAAAAAAATTCAAAATAATACTTAATTCACTACTTACCTTGTTAAAAGTGGGTCTTACACCTCCTTTTTTCATTTCTAAAATCTTCCGTCCTTACCTGCGCGTCCAAAGCACTAAGTGCACAGCGTGCGCGCAGCCTGTAGCGCGCACGCGGTGCACCGAGGAACCGCCCCCTTTTCCAAAGACCAAGTGCCGGTTTTCAGCGCATGCGCAGTGCATGCAGAAAACCAGCAATTGGAGAGAGAATACGCGAGAGTACGCAGTGCGTACTCTCGCGTAGCGGCATCAATTTTTGGCCCATTGTTTTTTGACCAGCCATCCTTATCATGGTATCATAAACAGATTTGATGGCAAACTGTTGAAGTTGTGGCCTGTGTCAGGGCGACTTGCAATTGTCAGTATGGTGGTCAGAGTGATAGGAATCCGCAGGTTCTTGTCCATTGTCGATGCTCTGGTAAGAAGGTGCGAGGCAAAAGTGTTTGATTGTGCAGGCTAAGCAAATCGGGCCAACATGAGTGCGTCCCTTGCATCCCGGCCAGCAATGTGGTCGCGTGCTGGCGCCTTCTGGCCTGTGCAGCTTCAGGTGGGTGAGCAGCAGCTTGGCACTCCTGTTGCTGCTGCTGTTGGTGCTGCTGTTGCTCATGGGTCTGCTGCTGCCGCGGCTGGTCTTCGTCCGAATCTGATGTCCAAGAGGAAAGGAATTAAATGGTCGCTATGCTTCTGGTATATGTCTCAGTTGAGGAAGCGCTCAGTCAAGGTGGGGAGAGGGGTTTCCCAGGAGCTCACACTGGAGATGGGTCTCAGGCTCCAAACTTCCACAACAATGAGTAGGCCTGCTAAAAGCTCCCCCAGACCTGAGACAACAAAGTTCTGCCACCTGCAAATGATCATTGGTCAAAACTCCTTTTTAATGGTGGAGCTGCAGCTGTTAGTAAGCAATCCACTTGTGAGGCCACCAGGATTACCTGGCATGTTCCAGAGGAGGTGTGTAGGATGGGGGGAATGTCTAAAAATCACGAAGGCCTCTCAAAATGGGATTATAGAGGCAATTAAGTGGTTGTTAAGGGCCTTAAGGGCCTATCCCGCCTCTTGGAGGTGGGATGGAAACGGGGTCTGAAAACACGAATGTGGGAAAATTGCTCGGAGGCGGGATCGGGCCCAGCTGCCATTTTTTTTGCGATTTTGACAACTCACACACCTCCAAACCCGCCTCCTCGGGCCTGGCAAAATCAGTGGGACCTTCGGGAGATAGAGTAGTGTTGTCACCTGGTGTATCACAGCTCACAAGTGAGCATCAGCAGATGGTGGAGACAGGAGGGCGCAGGACTCTGCCAGCTCGGCTCAGCTGCATGTCCTCGATCGCAGTGATTTTGACTCTAAATTGGGTGTGAGCATCCCAGGAAGGAAGTGGGGCACTAAATCAAGCGCTAAAGACCTCAGTTGGGCGCTACAGGGGCGCTACCAGCAGAGCGCTAATGAATTTCAGGTGCAATGTATTCAGCAATGATCCTTCAAACTGGTTCCTTCCAGCTCTTAAAGGGGAGGTTGCGTCATTATGCAGATGCTCATTTTCAGCTTTGCTGGCTTTGAGGCGACCTGCGGGCCAGTGAATCCTCTGGTGGCTATGGCTGCTCCCACTCCCAGGGTGAGTGCTCATCGGTTCACAGACGTTGCATTGGAGGCATTGGTGGCTGGAGTGGAGTGAAGGAGGGCAATGCTACCTTCAGAGCACTGGAAGGAGGCCATCGCCTCAGGTGTTCAGGGCAATGTGGAGTGAAGTGTCCCAGGAGGTCTCGGCCAGTAGTGTGGTCGTACGCAGCCTGACACAGTGCCGCAAGAAAACCAACGACCTCACTCGGGTGTTCAAGGTGAGTACATGCTTCAACAGGTCCTACATACCAGCATCTGAACTTCAGTCTGTACACACTGCGCAAACCACCACCACCCCACCCCCCACCACTCACCCACCAAGCATCTGCACCTACTCAAAGTCACATCCACATCTCACACCTTGCCTACAATCACAGCTATTCAACGACGGCAGGCATATCTCCCAAACACATAGCTGGACTCTGACTGAAAAACATTTGTTTCTCTTGCAGGCCAAGATGGCCCACAATAGCAGCAGAGAAGAGGCGGGGGTGATGCGCAGCTCCAGCAGGTCTCAGACCTGGAGGAGTGAGTGCTGCGACTCGTTGGTCAGCAGGTGGTGGGCACCATGGCCATCGGCGACGTCGGCCCCGTTGGGGGAAAAAACAGTGGGGGAAAAATTCGGTGTCGATCATTTTGGGGCGCTAACATCGCCCGGGCGCAAACTTCCACGAAACCACGAGATTCAGTTTTAGCGCCCCTAGAGGGAAGTGGAGCGCTAAATCAAACGCTGCACACTCCTCTTAGGGCGCTAATATCGGAGAGCAGGGCGCTACCTTCAGAGCGCTACTCACGTTCCGGCACTGTCAATTACAGTGTCTTCCACTTCTTAAAGGGGAGGTTCAATCATGCTGCACAGCCTCACTCTGATCATTGCTACTTGTGATCTGGGCCTGCAGATCTCAAGGCTGATCAGAGGCCCAGGGAGAGAGCTCGCCGGTGAAGCGACCAGGCATTGGAGGCTCTGGTTGCGGCTGTGGAACGTCGATGGGCCGTGCTGTTCCCAGACACTGGTAGGAGGCCATTGCCGTAGGGGTTCAGGAGGATGTGGAGGGAGGTGGCCCAGTACATCTCGGCCAGAAGCCTGGTCCACAGGACTCACACCCAGTGCCGCAAGAAGTTCAACGACCTCACTTGGGTGGTCAGGGTGAGTACATGCTTCAAAAACCTCTACATCCCACCATCTCAACCTCACTCTGTGCACAGACGATATGAACTGCCAAATCCCCAACACTCAGCCACCAACTATGCCCATCTACTAAAAGTCACATCCACCTCTCATGCCTTGCATACATTAACAGCTGTTCAACTATGGTAGGCACATCTGCCAAACACATGGCTGCACACTCACTCACACGCTGTCCTTTTTCTTGCAGGCCAAGCTTGCTCATAACAGGAGGGAGCAGCAACGCACGGGAGGTCAGGTGGAGCTGCACCCCCTTACACAGCCGGAGGAGCGAGTTCGCAACATATTCGCGGCCCAGGTCATGGGCGCTGTGGCAGTCAGAGAGGTCGACCCCCTTGTGGACAACAACGGTATGTTCATCACCTCTCCCTCTTCTCTCATTCCACTTCCTCCTCACAACACAAGCTCTTCCCATTTTCCATCTAAGTATACTGTCTCCATTCCTTGCTCCCTTCCTGCCCCCTTCCCCTGACGTTTAATCCACTCTTGTGCCTTAATGCTTTCAGATAATCAACCACCAGCTGACCAGCCTGTCCCTCAGCCTCCCAGTGGCAGCGACGCGGGAGAGGAGGAGGAACACCAAGCCAGAGCCTCACTGCCTGTGTCTCCCGAGGGCAAGATGTCCAATAATGGGGCGATGCGGTCGCTGGAGGGGAGCAGAGGAAATGGCTCTGATGTTGGTGAAGCTCCGGGATCCAGCGGGCTGCAGCAACACCATGGGGAAAGGGAAGCTCGGGGGCCATCACCCCGGAGGATGAGTTCGCACACGAGTTCTGCTGCACAGGACTCAGATGAGGACCTCGAAGTCGAGGCGATGACCACACAGGCGATGAGCGTGCATACCGAGCTCATGGGTGCAACGGCAAGGGTGCCCGAGAGCATGGATGCACTGGCTAGGAGCGTGGAGGAGTCCGCCTCCAGCATTGCTCTCATCTCTGCGCAAACCTTCAAGCCCATCCTTGGCACATTGCAGAGGATGGTTGACTCGCAGAGAGACCGTGGGGACCCAGACCCCATGCCGCGTGTCATGGGTGATGTGGCAGCAGCTATTGCAGCACAGGCCGAAGCAACGCAAAGGCTTAGTGCTGTAATGGAGTCAGTGGTTGGTGGCATCCAATCTCAGACTGCTCTCATGCCATCTCAGATTGATGCCACACAAGCGCTGACTACTGCCATCGTCGGTCGCCCACAGTCCCCCTGGATTTCACGGTGCCGCAGCAGGCCAGCAATCTGTGCTCAAGCACAATGCTCTGGATGCTGAGGGTCTGCCCCAGGGGAGTGGCAATGTGTCAGCAGAGCAGGAAGGTGCTGTCCTTTCTCAGGATGACAACATTCCTGCTCCCACTACTGCCACTCCGTCATTGCACTTGCTGCAGCCTGTAACCCAGCCATCTCAGACTGCTGCCTGCCCATGCTGAGATGGTGCAGTCTGCAGCCGGGCCCTCCAGGCCCAGAGCTGGTCGAGGGAGTCCTGCAAGGCCATCTGCAGTCTCTGGCTCCCAGACTCAGCAGCCTTCCACCAGCCTTGCTGCAGCCACTGGGGCCTCATTACGGAGGAGCAGTAGGGTTGGGAGGGGGGAATTGCAAAGGGGAGGGAAATCATTGAGGAAAGCCCAGAAAATAAAATGTTAATAGCAAATGGAGGGGGGGAGGGGGGCGGGGGGTGTACAAAAGTTGATGGGCTGGATTTTGTCTTGGGGTTGGGTTGGGGTCGTGTTATCCGCATTTCGTGTTCCCCCCCGACTCCAGATTAATGTGGATGAATGATGCAATTTTCACTTAATTGGGCAATTGAATTCCAGCATGTGGGAACCCATGAGCCAATTAGTGGTTTCAGTGGGAAAGTCGTCTCTGATGATGTCATCATTGCAGGCTGCCTGGTCTCAGAGATTGCCTGGCATTTGCTGTGAGTGGACCTGGATGCAAAATGAGCAGAGAGAGAGAGAGAGAGAGATCAGAGGCAACTTTCAGACCTAATACTACTACCTTCTTCACAATACTACTACTACCTTCATCACATCTCCGTTGTAATAGTGGACCTGCAGCTGATAGTCAGCTATCCACTTGTGCTCCCGCCAGGTTTCACTGGCGTGTTTCACATCAGGCATGCTTCACGTCGGAAAAGTGTTAAACTAGCTAAAACGTTTCAAAATGGCATTACAGAGCCAATTTAGGCCTTGTTAAGGGCTTTAATGGCCTCTCCCGCCTCTTGGAGGTGGGACGGAGTCGGGACCTCCGTGACCGATTTTGTCAAAATTGCGTGGTGGCGGGATGGAGTCGGGATGGGGTCGGGACCCCCGACCCCGCAACTTTAACCCCCCACACGCCTCCAAACCCGACTCCACGGGTCATTGAAAATCCAGCCCGATGTGTTTGCAAATATATAGTTCAGTTTGGTAAGAAATAGTTCCGTTTGCTAAGAACCAGTTGTGTTTGTTCATAAATTGTTGTTTGTTTATTATTGGTTGTGTTTGATAAGAGAGAGTTGTGCAGAATAATAAATGTTTATTTCAACGTAGCACATTTTGTGATGTTTCTCATTTGAACTTTGCCTGGTGACAGGGGCTGCGAGCTGGCTGCAATGATGTGGTTGTTCTGTGCAAATGCCACGTGCTATCTCATTTATTGGAAGCGCTGTGTAATGAGGCGATCACGAAAGGCCCTTGTAGAAGCTACATTGAGTGGCTCCCTCCTATGTTGGTGCTGCTCCTCCTCCTCTTCATCCTCCTCCTCCTCCAGTCCCTCTTCCTCCTCCTGAGGTGGACCTGCAATCCCTGGTGGCAATGACTGGGCCCTCAGAATGGCCAGGTTGTGCAGTATGCAGCACACAACAATGAAAACAGAGACTCGATCAGGGGAGTACGGCAGAGCTCCTCCAGAGCGGTCAAGGCAATGGAACTGTTGCTTTAGCACGCTGATAGTCTGTTTGATCAGGTTCCTGGTGGTGCTATGGCTGTCATTGTATGCATGCTGAGCAGGAGTGTTGGGGTTGCGGAGGGGCGTCATCAGCCAGGTGGCGAGTAGATAACCCTTGTCTCCGAGCAGCCAGCTGCAAGCTTTATGTGGTGGTTTGAACAGTGTTGGGACACCAGTCTTTTCACAGGATGAATGCATCGTGGTTGCTGCCAGGACAGCGGGCATTGACGGCGAGGATGCGCTGTCTGTGGTCGCACACCAACTGCACGTTCAGAGAGTGGTAGCCTTTGCGGTTGCAGAACACCTCTGCATTGTGATGAGGTGCCCATAATGCCATGTGGTTGCAGTTAATGGCGCCCTGAACCATGGGGAAGCCCGCTATCCTTGCAAAGCCACATGAGTGTTTGTCCTGCTTCTCTCTGGTGATGAGGAATGAGATGTACTCTCTTCTCCTTCTGTACAGAGTCTGTTACCTCCCAGATGCAGCAATTTTTATTTTTTATTTGTTTATGGGATGTGGTCGTCGCTGGCAAGAGCAGCATTTATTGCCCATCCCTAATTGCCCTTGAGAAGGTGGTGGTGAGCCACCTTCTTGAACCACTGCAGTCCATGTGGTGAAGGTACTCCCACAGTGCTGTTATGTAGGGAGTTCCAGGATTTTGACCCTAGCGACGACGAAGGAACAGCGATATACTTCTAAGGTCAGGATGGTGTGTGACTTGGAGGGGAACTTGGAGGTGGTAGTGTTCCCATGCGCCTGCTGCCTTTGTCCTTCTCGGTGGAAGAGGTCGCGGGTTTGGGAGGTGCTGCCGAAGAAGCCTTGGCGAGTTGCTGCAGTGCATCTTGTAGATGGTACACAATGGACGGCGAACTGTGAAATGTTTGCAATATCCCCTGTTGAAGCTTGGAAGGAGCCGCTGGTGTAGAAATTGAGAGTGACTGTGACCTTCACTGCCACTGAGAGAGATGTCCTGGTCCTGAGCTGAGACTGGAGCTCTGGCTGCAGGAGGTGGCAAAGCTCTGTGACCGCCTCCTTGCTGAAGCGGAGCGTTCTAAGGCACTGCTCCTCTGACAGATGAATGTAGGAGAATTGCTCCTGGAATACCCTGGGAGGGTAAGGTCTCCTGTTGAGAGCCCTGTTGGCCCTCCTCCCTCTGGCCACATTTTCCAATCTTTCTCTCTGTCTCTGCTGCATCCGACGGTGAAGCTGGAGGGCGAGGTCCCGTGCCAGTACAACCCCCATTAAGTGTTGGAAATGTTGCGGTATCAAAAGTAAGACAAATGAACCTGATAAATTTTTGTCAGGAGCAAAACTCCTTCAAGCAGGAAAACCTCAAATGGGTCAAAACGCCTGTCTGCTTCTCTCAAAGTGACAAGGCAGCATTGTTTGCCGACAAAAAAAACAGGAAGTGCACGCCTTTAAATAGCTCCCAGGCAACTGCAAACCGCCTCCTCTACCTGTCGTTCCTAACGGCAGGCGCAGAGGCAGGGGGCAAAAATTATTTTCCAGTCCGGGGCGATGCGCGGCCGGGTGATGTCACGATCTCCGGGTGCAGGAGATCGTGGTGGTAGTGTTTAGCGCTACCGCAAACCGGCAGGTTAATTTTGCCGGTGGTGCTAATATTGCCGCGCCCGGACGGTAAGTCGTTAGCGCCCCGTTAGCACTTCTGGGAGGCGCTAACCAACCGAATTTCTCCCCCGGTATCTTCATCCTCTCTCCTTCTCTCATCCCACTTCCCCCCCACACCACAAACCTTTCTCACTTTCCAGCTCCTGAGAATGTCTGCATTCCTTGCTCCATTCCTGCCCCCCTGCCCTCACCTTAACGTGAGTCTTTTGCCTTTATGCTTTCAGAGAATCAGCAACCAGATGACCTGCCTGTCCCTGAGCCCCCCACTGAGAGTGAGGAAGAAGAGGAGGAGGAGCAAAGCACCGCGTCACTGCATCTCTCACCCGCAGGCACCACCTCAGATACTGGCACTACGCGATATTTAGAGGCAAGTTTAGTAGAGGGGTCTGCAGAGGGTGATGCACCGGGAACGAGTGGGCTGCAGCAAGGCCAGGGAGAAAGGGTAGCTCGGGAGCCAGCTCCCCGGAGGGTGAGTCCTGCTGCACAGGACTCAGATGAGGACCTCAATGGGGAGGCGTTCGCAAGAAGGGTGATGGGCATGTATTCCAAGATGATAGATGCAATGGCAAGGGTGCCCGAAAGCCTCTCGGCAATGGTAAGGAGCGTGGAGGAGTCCACCTGCAACATTGCACAGAGCTCTGCGCACACCATGGAGCCCATCATTTCCACTGTGCAGGGGATAATGGACTCCCAGAGAGACCATGCGGATCCATACCTCATGCCACGTATCATGGGCGATCTGGCAGCTTCCATTGCAGCACAAGCGGAAGCAACGCAATGTCTTCGTGCTGTAATGCAGTCAATGGTTTCTGCTGTCGCGTCTCAGACTGCTCTCATGCAGTCTTAGCTTGATGCCACGAAAGCTCTGATGAGCCATCGTTGCTGGGTCCACCACAGTTCACCAGGGATCTCATGGTGTTGCAGCAGGCCAGCAATCTGTGCTCCAGCAGATTGCTAGGGATGCTGAGGTGCTGCCCCGGGGGAGTGGGGGTGGGTCAGTGGAGCAGGAACCTGCTGTCCTCTCTCAGGATGATAGCATTCCTGCTCCCACTACTGCCACTCCGCCATTGCACTTGTCGCTGCCTGTCATCCAGCCAGCCCAGACTGCCGCCGCCCAGCCTGAGGTGGTGCAGTCTACAGCCGGGCCTTCCAGGTCCAGAGCTGGTCGAGGGCATCCTGCAAGGCCATCTGTAGTCTCTGGTACCAACACTCGGCAGCCTTCCACCAGCCACTGGGGAGACACTACGTGGGAGCACTAGATTAGGAAAGGGGACTGTAAGAAAAGAGGGGAGGCAAGGGTTTGCACAAGGGTGATTAGTCAATATTGTTGTATATATGTGGTTAATGATTTTTGATAAATTTATTACTGGAATTTCACAGATTTGGTGCTGTGTCTCAGTTCAGTTTCGGGGTGTGGTATGGAATCACAAAGTGATGGAATGATGGCGACGTGCTCAGCAACCGGAAAGAGGACTCAAAGTCACTGGAAACGACGTCTGATGAGGCGGTCACGGACCGACCTTGCAGAACGCCGATTGAGTGGCTGCCTCCTCCGTCGCTGCTATTCGTCCTCCTGTTCTCCTCCTCCTCCTCCTCGTCCTGTCCTCCTCCTCCTCCTCCTGAGGTGGTGCGGCTATGCCTGGTGGCAATGGCTGCGCCCTCATGATGGCCAAGTTGTGCAGCATGCAGCACACCATGACGAAAAGAGACACCCGCTCAACAGAGTACTGGAGGGCTCCTCCCGAGCGGTCAAGGCAGCGGAACCATTGCTTGAGCACTCCGATGGTCTGCTCAATGATGTTCCTGGTGGCAGCATGGCTCTCATTATATGAGTGCTGGCCAGGCGTGTTGGGGTTGCGGAGGGGAGTCATGAGCCAGGTGGAGAGTGGATAGCCCATGACTCCCAGCAGCCAACCGCGAGCTTGATGTGGTGGCTGGAACAGAGCTGGCACACCGGTCTGGCGCAGGATGAAGGCATCGTGTCTGCTGCCAAGATAGCGGGCATTGACGGTGAGGATTCGCTGTGTGTGGTCGCACACCAACTGCACCTTAAGTGAGTGGTAGTCTTTGCGGTTACGGAATACCTCGGGATTGTTATGCGGTGCCCGCAAAGTGACGTGGGTGCAGTCAATGGCGCCCTGCACCATGGGGAAGCCCGCTATCCTGGCAAAGCCACATGCACGCTCGCGCTGCTTCTCTCTGGTCATGGGGAAGGAAATGTAGTCGCTTCTCCTTCTGTACAGAGCATCTGTGACCTGGCGGATGGAGCAATGGATGGCAAACTGGAAGATGTTGGAGATGTCGCCTGTCGCACACTGGAATGATTCGCTGCCGTAGAAATTGAGGGCGACGGTGACCTTGACTGCCACTGAGCCCTGGTGGTCCTGATCTGAGGCTCGAGGTCTGGCTGCAGGAGGTGGCAGAGCTCTGTGATCACGTCCTTGCTGAAGCGGAGCCTTCTAACACACTGGTCCTCAGTGAAATTGATGTAGGAGAACTGCTGCCGCAATACCCTGAGTGGGCAAGGCCTCCTGTTGAGAGCCCTGTTGGCCCTCCTACCTCTGGCCACATTTTGCACTCTTTCTCTGTGCCTCAGTTGCCTCCGACGTTGACGCTGGAGGGCGAGGTCCAGTGCCAGTACAGTCCCCATGAAAGACTACAAATATTGCACTTTCAAATCTCCCCTCAATGAAACTGAAGAATCTTTATGTGCCAGAACACTCGTTGAAATGCAAAACGATGAAATTGGTCAAAAGGCCTCTTTGCCTATGTGAAACTAACAACGCAGCACTGTTGGCCGACGAAAACTAAACCGGATGTGGACGCCTTTAAATAGCGCTCCTCCCAGGGACATCCGACTGAAATCCGCCTCCTCTACCTGTCGTTGTTAACGGCAGGTGCACAAGCAGGGGGCGAGGGGGAATTTTTCATCCGGGGCGCTATCAGGGCGGTGCGCACGGCAATGACGTTACGATTTCTGGGCGCAAGAGATCGGGGCGCAACGTCTTACTGCCTGCCGCAAAGCTCCTGCCGAATTTAGCGGGGGGGGGCGTTGATATCGCCGCGCCCAGTCGCAAACCCATTTGCACCCCATTAGCGCCCCCTGGAGGCGTTAACGGGAGGCGCAAATGAGCCCAATTTCTAGCCCTCTGATTATTGGTCATACATACGAAGGATCATTTTCAACTTTGGCAGGGGAGGAATGCCAGCGCTGTCGGATTGGCTGCCCATTTTACACCCCACCTGATCAGAAGGAAAATCAGGCGGGGTGTATAACGGGCGGTCAATCCGCTGCCAGCAGTGTTAAATGTCCTTTATATACTGAAGTTGAAAATTACCCCCTATATTGTTTGCAGGACTTTACTTATCCTAATACTGGGTTTGATGTGTTGGAGACCAATGAGCCATGAGAAAAGAAGCTGCTCCTGTTCTGGGGAAAAATATTTGCCGACTTGGTCCCAGTTATTACTAGTTGTAACACCATATGACTCAGCTAAATATTGTTTCCTCTGTATAACAGAAATTCTCTACCAAACAAATGTAATGAACCTGGACAGGACAAACATGTTGCCTGCAAGAAGTTAGGTGTACAAGTCGCCAATGGGTTTTCTCTTTCAGCTACAGCTGAACAATGCTTGTGAAACTGAGCGTGATATTCTCCAGTTCGCAAGATTACAAGATAATTTTTTTAATTTGTTTATGGGATGTGGGTGTCACTGGCAAGGCCAGCATTTATTGCCCATCCCTAACTGCCCTTGAGAAGGTGGTGGTGAGCCGCCTTCTTGAACCGCTGCAGTCCGTGTGGTGATGGTACTCCCACAGTGCTGTTAGGGAGGGAGTTCCAGGATTTTGACTCAGCGACGATGAAGGATCGGCAATATACTTCTAAGTCAGGATGGTGTGTGACTTGGAGGGGAACTTGGAGGCGGTGATGTTCCCATACGCCTGCTGCCCTTGTCCTTCTAGGTGGAAGAGGTCGCGGGTTTGGGAGGTGCTGCTGAAGAAGCCTTGGCGAGTTGCTGCAGTGCATCTTGTAGATGGTACACACTGCAGCTACGGTGGTGGAGGGAATGAATGTTTAAGGTGGTGGATGGGGTGCCAATCAAGCGGGCTGCTTTGTCCTGGATGGTGTCAAGCTTCTTTTGTATTGTTGGAACTGGACTCATCCAGGCAAGTGGAGAGTATTCCATCACATTCCTTACTTGTGCCTTGTAGATGGTGGAAAGGCTTTGGGCAGTCAGGAGGTGAGACACTCGCCGCGGAATACCCAGCCTCTGACCTGCTCTTGTTCCCACAATATTTATGTGGCTGGTCCAGTTAAGTTTCTGGAATTGTGGAAGGCCATTTTGCCCTTCTTAATTTGTCTATCCGGAAAGATCCTAAAGTCCCATTGTTGCAGCATCTAATTATATTTTTTAAAGTATAGCGGGGTTTTTGACTCCACAACTTAAACTTGTTTGGTGAACTTCATATGCCACAGTGGGCATTTTATCTCTGCTCTATTTTGGTTGCTTGCTGAAGCAGCTGATGGGTAATGTACTCTTTTTCAATGCAGTAAAGTTTTATATATATAATTTGGTGAATATTCGCACTCATCAAGAAATGGAACATAGGTACCCAGTGTGAGTATCCAGCACTTCCAGCACTAGCATCGCACAGCCAGATACAAAGTAAGCAAGACAGATACAATCCTGATGGTGTAAAGGTGAAGTTTGTAAATTGGCAAGGAATGCTAATTTTATCTGTACTTTCTCTGGGAATGTTGTTATTCTCACCTACAGGTGATTTCTTCCCATTCATAAACTGCTCAAATGTAAATGACAAAAGTAGCAAGAGAAAATAAGGTTAATAAGGGTTTGTTAGCTGCTTGTTAATGCCTGGCATGTGCACCCTGAATTTTTTGCATAAAAACAGTTGAGGGAAGATTTTCTGAATGAACACTTCTGTCTCAGAGACATCCCTGACGGGAGCAATCTTTGGGAAATTGCCAGGGCACCCCCATAATTTTCTGTTAATTCATTTTAATGGATGGAAAATAGTGAGGAGCAACTCCATTATTTCCTGATATTCTCCCCTCATGGGCAAGGATTCATGCTGGGAATGTGCATTTGGAAAATCGTCCCTTTGCTGCATTCCTCCATGTAGAGAAATATTGAATGGGTTTATGTTCATCTAGTTAGACCTGTCATTAATTTTCAAGCAGAGGTGATGCTGTCCAAGGCTCCAGTGAATATAATATGTGAAGCAAATCATAGAATCATACAGCACAGAAGGAGGCCATTTGGCCCATTGTACCTGTGCCGGCTCTTTGAAAGAGCTACAACAATTAGTCCTACTCCCCTGCTCTTTCCCCCTTGCCCTGGAAATTTTTACTTTCAGTATCTGCTTTCGAAGCACATTGATCGTTCTGCTGTCATTTCTGATCCAGATCTTGCTCTCATGCATGGCTTCGAACCATCAGCCAATCCCAACTGGCCCAGTGGAACTGTAGCTCAAATATGAAATACATTAACAACCAGACGAGATTTTCCAATTGGCCACGATCCCCACAGGGAGTCTGGCAGGACAGTGCCTTGTCCATACAACCACACTAGGTTTGAGCACACCGAGGTTTCTGGCGTCAGTTTAATAATAATGAAGGCGAGGTGTTGTAAGTGCCTTCCATGGAGAGCTTGCCCGTTTGTGGGGTGGAAATAGAATGCTGCTGGAGTATTTGAATGCCTGCCGCAGTTTAAATGGCCAAGCACACTCAAAGTCGGCTTGGGAGCAGAAGCGGAACAGTTGCTGTTGAAAAATGTACAAAGTCACCAGTGGAAGAACTGCTGGGCCATGTGTGGCAGAGGAGAGGGGGCTCATTTGGGATAAAGTGATGAAGGCCCTCAAAGAAATCTGATCAGGGCCAGAAGAAGAAAGTGGCAAGGGCAGTGAGTGCTAACTCATGACTCTATGTACGGCAACTCAGTGCCAAAATACATTTAATGTTCTTACCAAGTTAGGCACAGCAGGAGGAGACACACGCCATTCAAGAATACGCTGTCCTAAGCATGGCTGCCACTTATAACCACCTCCCCCCTCAGTTAAATTGCTGGAGTTGCTTATCATCAATGCTTAGGAAATGGCAAGGATCTATTTACACACCAGCCTTCAGCTGGAAGTGTTCCTTCACTCACAGCCTTACATCTCTTCACCCAATAAAAGCCTCACGTGGTGTGTACTTGCTGGCTGATCCACCTGCCATCACCCCATTATGGTCTGCATGATGACACCTGGCAAGCAGAGAGAGGCCATTCCCACTTTTTTTAATGTGGTTTTAAAAGAGGAGACCTCCCATTAACACCAGAGAGATTTGCAACAGGTGTTGAACTCTCCAACCTCTGCCGTTATCACCCTAAGGAAGAAGCTTTGGATGTTCCTAGGAACCAGGCAATAGAGAAAGTCAGAGATGGGGAAGTAGGAGAGTAGGTGTCAGCTTCAGGTTATAATACTATACTGCATCTCTTCCTTGCCACCATAATGCACACTGCATTACCTGTCAGCAAACTAGATCATGAAATCCTCATATCACTCTTTCTACTGAAAGTCACATGAACTCTGCTCCTCAGCAACCCAGTCTAACCTTTCCATGTCCTCCTCTAGATGTGGCAGATGATAAAGCAACAGGCCCTTCTGCTTCAGGCCCTGCCAGCACATAATATCCAAAACATTCTCCCTCCCACACATCAATCCAGAGACATTAGAGAGTGATCGATAGGGGAGTGCTCAGAGTGATGCAAAGAACACAACTGGGCAAGATGAACTAGAGATGGAGCACAAGGATGAAGACGTTGCTGGCCAGAGGGTCAGGAGACATCACCCCTTGGGTGAAGAGCCCGAGGACCAAGATCTCACGGGTCATTGTTTTAAAATAGCATCAAATCTACATGCAGACACTGGGGACAGTCTTCAACAACTGCACCAGGTAGTGGGTTTATTGAAGGAATTCACTACCTGTATCGACAGCACTCTGATGGTGGCTTCTTTGCTCTGCTGTCTACCTTAGAGAATGTGCCAGTTACAGGACAGTCTGCAGAGGTCCCAAGGGCAGACTGTACTTCTACCATGGATGTTCAGACTGCTGCCATAGATTTCTGGAGTGCCATCTGGAGGGCCATCTCACCAAACCTCAAAGTGACGGGGCCAATGACATAGAGAAGTATCTCTCAGGGCTTGAGAGAGCCCATTGAAACCATTTGCTTTGCTTTCCATAGAATAGTGGCTATGCTGAGCCATGCTCAGCATTAATGACATGACAGAAATGTGCTCACATGATGCTGCTGTCTCTCAAGATAGCAGCACACGTTTGCCCTCCTGCCAAGCCTCTTGATACCTACAAATGTGGCAGAAAGAAGACAGAGTTAGGCAGTCCATGCAATGACACAAGATGTAAAACTTGCAGCAGTTTCATCTTTGGACACGAGCGGACGCCTAAAACAGACGGTAGGCTCCTTAAATACGTTAATGAGGGGCCTAACACCTGTTGAGAAGACCCGTCCGCAAAATTTGTTTCCAAGGAACAGGGGAGGTGTCGGGCCCGTCCCGGCCCACTCAGGATTCTTAGCGGCCCCCGTGGCCACCAACCACAGGGAAGTTTTACATTTAAAACAAACCCTTTCTGTGTAGCCAGGAGAGCAGGAGTTTTCCCTCCAGCCCCTCACTCCACAGTCCTGGCGATTGCCGCCTCCCCCACCATTGCCCGATCCGACCGCCCTCCTCCAGGAAGTTACCGGAGGGCTGAAATTGACTTTCTCTTTGGAGCGAGCTGCTGGTGGAGGGGTAACAGGCTCTGGCAGCTCGCCCCGAAGATGTAGATGAGGCTCGAGGCCCAATTTCGGGGTGGCCTCAGGCCTCTCTGTTTGGACGTGCACTGCCCTTATCTGGGCCCGGACTCATTTCTACCCCAGCGTATCCTCGGGGGTAATTTTGTCTTTAGGCGACAGTGTAAAATGGGCGATATCGGAACAGCCGCCCGTTATACGCCTCTCCCAATTTTTATTCCCATTGAACTCCATTGGAGAGATGTAAAATGCATGGCTGATCCAATATCGCCTTTTTTACACTATTGCCAAAAGTCAAAATTACCCCCCTCTTTTGACAAGGGGGCGGGGGTTGGAAAGGGGAGCTCCAGTGCAGAAGGCACAAAAGGTCGATGGCAAAGCAGTTGCCAACAGCAAAAATAACCTAAATTGGCTTTGTGTGACTTCTTGTAAATACCTGTTGATCCTTCAAATTCACTTCAGCCTTTTCTGTAGTGCTTAGCCGCCCTGGACACTTGTTTTATATGGGAGTGATTGGCACTGAGCGTAAATGAGGCAGTAAGGACGGAAAACAGGCAGAAACACAATCTCGTCCTGACCACCTTATGTAACAATGTCCACACATTTTAGGGTAGGTGCTTCCAGCAGCTGCCAGGAATGACAAAAGAAAACTGAACGGGTGCTAAAGTGGGCAGGGATCCTGTGTGACAGATGCTTCCCCCAATCCACCTGAATACTGCCACAACCCAGGATGTATTCATGAAATCTGAACTACCCTATGGCGTTTGCTTCACTGGCCTAACATAGATGTTCAGTTCAGTAAAACACAAGTGGCAAACTTCTGCAGGCAGCAGACAAACTGTAAATCATCCAATCGGGAATTAAGTTATCATTGACTGCCTGCATGATATATTGTACAATGGCACTGACTCACAAAGTCATGCATGTTTAACGACTAATCAATGATGATATCATACCTCACTATTCATCCAAAACAAATAAATCCGCAGGGATGGATGGTATTCATGTGATGGTGCTGCGAGAGATAAGGAATGAGAATTATGAGGTGCCGATGACCATTCTGAAAAACTCAATGAACACTGGGAGGCCCTGTTAAATTATAAATAAGCCAACATGGTATCCATTAGCAAAAAAGGTGGCAAAATAGGCCCACCTATTTGGTGTGGTGACTAGATGAAACCAGCTTTTCAGACCATAACCTCTGCCCCCATTGGCACATGGCAGCTATTGATGATTCTGCTATTCCTGTTTAAACCTCTTCTAGACCCATCTTTTGTTTCTTTACTTGTCCCATTAATATCTCCTTTTGCTTTGTACAATCATCCCTTTTGTCATTTAATCACTCCTGCCTTCCACCCTATCACAGACCTCCCCCCACCCCCACCCCTTTCCCTACCTCTGTACTTGCTTAAAATCTGTTACATCTCTAACTTTTCCCAGTTCTGATGAAAGGTCATCAACCCGAAACGTTGACTCTGTTTCTCTCTCCACAGATGCTGCCTGACCTGCCGAGTAGTTCCAGCATTTTCTGTTTTTATTTCAGCTTTTTAGCTACTTGGCAAGTGTGGAAATGACCAGTAGTGTTCATTGGCTGGTTTCTGCCAGGGAAATAAAAAACTGTTGAATTTGTGAGGCATGAATCTGGCCAGAAGAAACCCAAATGTCCAATTTGATCGCTAGTGATACCCATGAACAAAATGGTTGAACTGTAATTCTCATTTCTAAAGCAGAAGAATATTCTTCAATTTGTCACAGCAAGGACAGCCCTATTACCCTGTTTCATCTTCTCTCCATACAAAGCATTGTTATGGCCTCTCTGGCTAAAACTGCCAAATTGTGTGAAGCTTTGTGCTGGGGGCTATTTCTCACTAGGACTAGGGCCGAGACTTCCCCAAACTCATTTTGCACAGGATCCTTGCAGCCAGCAGAGGATGAAGAAATTTTCATCTGGTCAGCCTGGCCTATATTCAAATTCAGATCCCAAAGGTGAAGGAACAATCTGCTAACCACTCAGTCCTCCAATGTAGTAGATATATTAATAGGCCATTACAGCAGTAATATGCATAATACTCCTTTTCACCTGTAACCTTTGGCAGACATACTGTTTCATTTGTCACTGTGTCTCCGTTCACAGTCTGTCCAGCTATGGGGTGTAGACAGAGCTCAAATTCAACAGTGCTGCCTCTGTGATTCTCATGTCTTCCAGCAAGAGAATGCAATAGAATTTATTTAAGAGGCAAGGCTGTTTCAGAAAGAGCTCTACTTAAACTATCGTAATTACAGTTTTATTTTGTATTCCTGTGAGGAAACGTCTGATCACAAATTGACAACTGACCATGATGACATAAGGTTTGAGTTCCATAGTATAACATTTACAGCCCGCAAATAAAGGTGCCCTATGAAATGGATATCGGTGCAATTAGGAGCTCGCAATGTAAGGAACTACTGAGGCAGAACCACATCCCAGCATTCGGTGCAGCACTTTGGAGCATTCTGGAGAATGGCACTCAAGCAAGATACTGGTTGGGACTGTGACCTTAGACAAAATGTTAGTAAGTAACACTAAAATAGGCACCAATCCTGTATAAAGTTGAACCATGACATCATCATGAGTTACTGTACAGGTTGGTTAATTCACCTTTAATTACATTTACCAGAATAGAGACCATGGTATGGTTGATCTTAACTCTGCCTAGGTTTACAATCCTTCTTTTCAAGACCAGCATGTATTTTTCCCCTCAGCCTGCTAGTACTTGTCTATGATTGGCATTTGAGAGCGAGGGGAAATAGTTTGCCTGTTGATAGTGTTAATTTATGCTACAGCTAAACTGAAAATGGATTATCTTTGGCAATACCCCCAGCACAAACAGAAGAGGCCGATCACTGTCTACTGTATCTGTTTTATGTGGGCCCATTTATTTGAGGACTGTAAATATTAATCTATGCAGCTCAAATCTTATTTTAATGAAACATTCATCAAACATTTTGGGATAGTTATTTTATTTTAAGATATGCAGGGACATTTTATTTTTAATTTATAGACTAAGTATGCCAAATACAAGTGATGCTGTCTCTTTGAAATGAACCATATTATCATCCAAAAATAGTGCCAATAAATATGCATTACATACACTTCTTTTATAATGATTGTATATAGTAGAGCACCTCTTTAAATTTATGCTAGTTTGTACATTTTGCCAACTCCTTTTTCATCAAAGAACAAGCACAGTCCAAAGAATAACTATGTAGCCCCCAGTCTCGTATTTTTCTGATATTTGCCGTCTTAATGCACAAGTATTTAGAGATTCTTCCGATAGAAGTTCTAAATGTGGTGCAAAACACGTTATGGGTGACACAGATCCTAGGAGTATTGAAAATCTATAGTCACATGACACTGTGAAGGTCAGAGGTCAGGTGGATTAGCCACTTAAGTACTGCCACAGCAGTATCTCTGGCTTTTATAAGATTTGTCTGTCTCCAAGCAAACTACACGTGAAATGTATCTGTTGCTCATACAAAAATATTCTTGTCCAATGTGTAAATTTAGTAAAAACATTTGTATTATATACTTGTATGAGAAGATGAAGCTGGACGTTTATCAGATTAGAGAATTTGTATTGCGATACTCTAACAATTAAAATATGTCTATTAACAAACAAAGTGAAATGTTGGAAGAATTTGTAATTGAAGAATGGAGAATTAGATGTTCGGCTCTCACAGAGGTAAAACAAATCAGCTTTTGAAAAACAATGCTACTACTCCATAGCTGGTCTGACTATAATACACTATATTAAATTCAATTAAAAAAGAACATGTTTAATTGAACAAGATTAAGTACACAATTAATGTGAACAGGATTAGAAGGCAGGTTTGTCTCATAGAAACACAATCCTCAGTAGGTAGCAACCATTGAACTAATAAATATTTTCCCTGTAAAAGTGACAATAAAGTTGTTCTGGCAGATACTATTCTTACAAGTAAAAAAGTGTTTCAATCTTTGATAAGTTTCATGTTTCTTACTTTTTTTAAAGAAATATTGTATAATATTATTCAGTGGGATGGCTGCAGTAGTAATTTTGCTTTGCAAAATGCAATTTGTTCATGTTTGCTTAAAATTTATGTATCAAATGACAGTGAAACAAAACCGTAGATTATTAATGGTTTTCATATCCACCATCACAGGGAAATGTTATAGTGCATTCAGTTTCATTTCAAACATAAAAATCCTCGTCTACCTCAAGATATTATACAGGGACTACACTATTACTATAGCTGTAAGTTCAGATCAAGGTTGAACAATTTTGAAAAATATAATAATTGGTTGATAAATTGAAGCAATTTTTAAAAAAAAAGTAATGATTGCAAGGTAATTGCTTTCGGTGATCAATTGTTGTACAAACACTTTGTACCATGATAGGTAAGTGCTGAAAGACTATTATATCTACTTCTATTTTTGCCTGGAAGGCAACTGTTGGAATATCAACTGAACGCTTATATCATCATCCTGCTTAAATGAGTGCGACATTAACTTATATGTATTATATTTAATATTAAAAACTGTTTTAAAAGGTGTATCTAATAATCCACCATAGCTATAACCATGTACTGTACTCAGTTCACAATGCCATTGCCAGCAAGTTTCATTTTATCTTGACTATTCTTAAACACAATTTAAAGAAAAATAATACTGCAGTTCAATGCATCTGCTTTTAAAATATGAACTGCATTATAACTGAAGAAAGGTCATCTAAGTAGATTTATTTTGAATTAGAAGCTTCTAATATTTTTACCTTAATACACATTCTCTAGGGCAGGCCATTAACAATTGCAGAAATGCATTAAGGCATAGCTGCAGAAGAGCTTAAGATGGTTTCAACACTGCCATATTCAATATAACGTTATTAGTCTAACAGACTACTGCACAAATCCACATTTAAAACTAAGTACTGTTTAATGTGTTAAAAAGCAATCACAGATTTTAGGCTTGGTTTTGGACTAAAATTATATGCTAGTTTACACAACAGAAATTGTTTGCACAGTCATTCATATCTGGATATTAGAAATTTGCAGGAACATTTTTACAGGTCTAATTCTACACACTAAAGCAACAGAAACTTTAAATGGAGAAATCTTTCACTGTGCTGTTCTGCTGGATTAGAGACAGTAATGTATGTAAAATACATGCCTTATAATTGAAAAAATAGTAAACTAATACTCAAATAAGGGCCAATTATCCTCTTCTGACATAGCTGACTGGAGAATCTACCCTTTTGCCTCAATTTCTGACAATGGGAATAATAGTGTTGAGCTTGTCCATGGTGAACTGGTAGTACAGAAGGCTGGCATGGCCCGCTCCCTAATTTGAATAGGCTGCAGGCAAGGAGAAAGCTTGCATGGAGAGCTTGACCTGTAGCACACTTGGCTGGGAATCGGAAAATCAGGCAAGGCAGCAGCTTTTAAAGCACAACAGCTAACTATTAAAAGGGAAGTTATGGCGGTGATAGGAAAGTGAAGATATTCTTCATAATACCAAGGTGGAGACAGGTGGGCTTTAATGCTAAAGATGTGAATGCAGCAGGTGAACCTATTTGGAGCTGAGCACCACCCACCAGTAAAATCACAGGTCCAAACTGCATGGAGGGAGGTTGCCAACCAAGTCAATGCAGTCACCTAGGTCCCTTCTGCCTGGTTGCAGATGAGGCTGGTATCAGGAAGATGGTGACGATAAGTGTGTTCCTCATTTCTGCACAGTTTCCTTTTGAGGTCATCATGACACAAATTTAGATTGAGAACACCAGCACACACTGGGAGATACCATTTGAAGCATTGTACACAACCATTGTACTTTGGCACAGTCTTTCATTGTGTCAAAGCTGCATGGCATCCTTTTCTCGCAGGAGGAGATGACTGATCTGGAACAGCAGATTCTCAGGCTTAGCCCTAGTCTCCTAAGAGCCATTCCCCTGCAGTGTTTCTGCTCCTTCCAAAAGTGCGAGAACTGTGGACCTGTCGCATCAAGAAGGCATCTTGACTGCTTCCTGGACAATGGCCATGACATGCATAGTGATAGTTATGTGGCCAAACACCACCTTAGCATTAGTTGAGTGCAAACCTCATTTACACTTTAGGGTTTTGACAGTCAGGAATTTCAGTATGGGATACAATGAGATCAAATATTTAATGTAAATGAGTCTGACGCATGCAGGTAGTGCAATCTCATTTTTGGAGCCAAAATCCTCTGTTGGGAAATTGGGTGTATTGCTAATTGGATACACATGGCCATGGGCCTGGTTTTCCGAACCCCATCTGTTGCCTGGAAGGCCCTATGCTGAAAGCAGAGTCTCGGAAAATTTCATCCTATAAATAATCTTTATGCCAAGTCCTCTGGGAAAGACTCACTCTATATTTGTAATCCTGTTCAGAGGTTTAACAGGTGTCTATAGCAAATATGCAGCCTTGTATTAGAATTATTTGTTATTTTTCATTCAAGAGGCCTCAAACCTTTACTGATTTCACAGTAATCTTGTTATTTTTACATGACTTTATTGGTTATTAAACTGCATGTCAGTTGTCTGGTGATAAATCTGAATCTATTTTATCATCATTTCTGCTTTCTGGCATGCAACATATCCCTCTGATCATGCCTGACTTCTGTTTAGAATATACAAATGGATAGACGTACAGAATCTTCTGGCAGCATTTGAAAGGTTGAAGATTTGCAAGAAAGTGCATGCATATGTACATTAAAAAGTTCAACTCACATAATTTTTAAAATTTGACTGCGAACTTTCATGCCTCCCCCATTTTCTCTCCATTCACCCTCCTCTCCCGAAGTGCTGACTTGTGCTATGGCACAGATTCATGGGCATCCACAGCACTTTGATACCTCACCTAAGTAGTTATTTTACATATGTGAGCCGATGCAGTAAGGACTTCCCCGGAATTCCTCAGGTGCTCCACTAGTCTCCTGCCCGAACTCTGGTGTGAGGCTTGCAGAATCTGCAGCAAAATGCTGGAGTCCTGCTTTCACTGGGCCTCCACCATTTACGAGAGTTTCCTGGTTGCCTTTTAAGGAGCTGAGCCACTATCCAGCCCCTGACGGCAAAGGGCAGAATCGGGGAGTTTCCACCTCCTAGGCTGGACTGTGAGCTGGTGTATCAGTGGAGGGATCAGCGCTGGAGAGCACCAGCAGGCGTGATGCCAGCATAACTACTGTGATTGGGTCCTGAGGCATCTCAGCCCTTAAGTGTCCAGCAAGCTATTTCACTGTTGGGGGGGAATCATAGCCAACCCCAATTCTGCTCACAAACGTGCACTTTCAAGCAGAGGTCAATGAATTGTTATAAGGAACACGAGACCAACAAGAACAGCTTGCAATCGGTTGGAAGTCCCATCTCATGGGTGGAAGAACTTAAAGGTCCACACCCACTCTTTCGGCCACATCTCCACATGCCAAACTTGGATACAGTTGTGCGTCACTGAGATACTCCCTAGTATTGGGAGGATGAACAAAAAGACAGCAACTGTGATCATAATCACACACAAACAAAATTCTGCAGACTTGTAGTATCATTCATATTAATTTGATTGGAATAAAAAAAATGCCTTTGGGATTTGCATTTATTTTGCATCCACAAAGACAATTGCATCATTATCTTCATGTGAAAGGTACCAATAGGTCGAGGGAGCTTTACCCCATTTTGTTTTCAAAACCAAATGTCGTAAAACTGCTTCTCAAGGTAGCTGGTATGTATTGATGATCATATATAAATGGGAATTTACAGGAGCTATTTTACATGCACGAAAGACCCAGGTGTTCATGATTTATGATCATGGCTTGTCTGAGTAACGGATCCTCCAGAACCAAACAAATATGTGTCTCTTTTCTAGATGATGCCGGTCATTAAGTGATAATCACCTGCAGTTAGATTCTGATATTAGATTCACTGCAGTTAAGTTAGGTATCACTTTCCTGGTCAGTAGGAACATCACTAATGTCTCAGGTAGTTAATGGAGGATATTAAGTAAAGAGGCAGTGCATTACTAAGTTTATTTTTATCAATGTGGGAAGCTCATAATTCATGATAAGAGTACGTTGTGAGGTTTTTGCTGTGAGTTAAAAATTCTATTTACTATACAGCAATAAATATCAGAATATGGAAACAGATAGTACAACATGATTTTCAAGTTGGTTATATTAGTGAAATAATAGTAATAGTAGTTCTCACTGTGATTAGGCTTCAAGGTTCTTTGCTACTGGTGTTTACTTGTTATGATATCAGCACAATACACCAGTGGCAACTGCAACACAGCACAAGAACAATTAATAATATTTTCACATGAATGCATTATAATTCTTAATTTCATTGGTAGGGACTGTGAATATAACAGTAAGTGATATGCAGTAAAACAAAATATTGTAAATAGACTTTTAGAAAATATAAACTTAAAATGATTGAAATGTGATTAATCATTTCTGGAATAATGACATTTAAAATCCAGGCTTAAAGTTTACTTTTTATGCAATTATCAGCAGTTTAACATTATACATGGAAAGAGAAAATGATTCTGGACAACATTTTGAATTCAGGGAACTGAATAAACACCAGTGAAATCAAGTATGATAGGAAAGTGTGTGTGTTCAAATAGAAAGAAAGCAGAACACTTTGTAAATACTTCAGCCTAGATCTCTTATACAGAACCATGTGTGATTGATCTTAATTATCGTTTGCATATGAATTTTTTTCAGCATCTCGTTTAAATGCTATTGCATCAAATGTAAAACTTTAAAGCACAATTAACAATAGCCTCCCATAAATCATTTCAAATGTCAGCATGCCATATGCATTTCAATGTTCACTTTACAGCACAGTGGCCATTTCTTATTTTCTTATCCATTCTCCCACCCTAATATATAGATTCTTGTCTGGTGCAGACCTGAGGGTGATGGAGCCCAGACATGCTCCATCTGTCTGCGGCTGGTGCCACTTGGTCCAGAAGACTTTGGACTACTGCCCTCAGTCACTTAAAGACACATCAGTACCTGCAATTTCCCCACTACTTGGCCTCAACCTAAGTATTTTACTGCCACCTCTACAGTTTCATACAGACCAGGAGCTGTTCTGGCCAAACATTTAGCAGACTCCGAAGGAAATGAAAATATGCAACAGCATTAAAGTTTCAAAATAACAATTTAGAAAAGTATGCATTTTCCCCCTAGATGTTGATGCAGTTAAAATAATCACAAAGACATCACAGCTTCATTGTGTTTTTTACTCATCCACCTATATTTTCAATGCACTCAAATTATTCAAATAGGGAACATTTAAATGCTGCTTTTGGGTTTAGTGATTCAGTTGTAACTGAGTACTTTAGGAAACATAATTTGAATACATTGCAGGGAAGAATGTTTTTTTGTTTGCTTTGCAATAGCCCTGACGTAGATATGATAATCTGCCGTCACAAAGTTACTTTCTCATCACTGGCTTGGTAGGCGAAAAAAATGTCTACAAACACTAAGCTATAAATGAATTCATAAATGTGTATGTCCTACTTCACTTTTAAAGTAATACCATACCCATCACTGGAAATGTATTATTTATCTTAGGACATGACCAGATATCATTTATTCAATACAAACGCTATCAAAATTTATGGAGATACATTACGTTTGCTTTGTGAGAAAACCGTCCAGAAAAGGAGTACATAAGTCATAAAAAAGAATGTTTTTGAATCAAACCAAATGCAACTAGTTTAATGTAAATATTAATATAAACTTGGAGGCAGAAAAATATTTCTTTCTGGAAGATTATAATGTATTTTCATCATGGTTTTCTTTCCTTTGTAGTCTTCCAGCCTGCGTACTTTGGACTCTGGCCAGGTGCTTCATAGATCTAAGGTGTTCAAAGGCATGTCAGTGCCCACAACTATTGTTGCCCTTTGGTCAGGGTAGCATTGTGGGGTGGGGGGGGGCGGGCGCGCGGGGGGTGCAGGGTGGCGAAGTGAGTTACAAAATCCACCCCTGTGAGCCTGTTAATTTACACTCCTTCTTGCTCACTTCCACTTGATGCTGCCTTTGATGATTCAGCAGAGTTTGACCAGTGTTAGAATGATCTAAATGAAGGCAGTATTATAATTTTGCAAAATACAATTAGTCATGCACAGCATTAATGTGCCATCTGTTAAAAAGTGTACTGTTATTTTTCACACTGACAACGTGCATAGTCACTCTTTAGTTGGATCTGTGGCACAGCTTTAAATAAGAAAAACACCCAGAATCTTTTTAAACCTCAACACGTAGCCCGTCAACAAACTTGACCCTATCTCAAAATCCAGTTTTTCCGTGGTCAAGGGCATGTATTTTATTATAAAGATAACTATGCCAAAACAAATATTATTTTTGAATCTTTCATTATCTTTCCTTCTCAAAATGGTCTAAAACAGCATGTGTTGGTATTAGATGATGCAGAAACAGCTGTCGTGCCTGACTGCACAGTGTCTCAATGTCAGCAGTTCAAAGCACTGGAAGACTGAAGGGGAGGAAATCTGATAGGTCACTGGAACCCAATTCCAAGGCTGAAGGACATTTCTTTCTTTCAACAATTGGGCTAACAACATCACCATTAGCTCCTCCACCACTTTGCAGCTTCACACAAGAGTTAAGTATTTCATCATGGAAGATCATCATGCCAAATAATGTACAGTATAAAAAAAAAAATCACAAGATGAAATCAGCAATAATGGTTGAAGAGGGCATGCTGGAAGTACACCTAAGTGGCAGTAGACATTCGCCTCTCTTTTTAAATAGAACCCCTAGAGGTTCTGGTGTCATAGCACCCTTCATTAGCGCTCACTCCAGTCTGCAGCCTGGGCATCATTAGCAATATCAGAAATCAGTAGGTAAAGAAGGGCCATTCTTCATCTTACTGCCTGACTGCAGCAAGTTGCTCTGCGTTATGTGCAGCCACACACAAAAAAAACCAAGCGATTGCATACAAAGAAACGAGCTCATGACGCAGTTTGTCTGAAAACATGCAACATAAATCAGCGTGTAAATTTCTGCTGAGCTGCTCTATGTTCTAGTTGTAGGTTAAAACAGAAATAATTGAGAGTAAAGCTGCTGTTGTGAGTGTATTCTGGTTTGTAATGCAATTCCACTAAACTCTACTGCCCTCTATTGGAAAAACGATGCTCAGAGAACCCTTACCATTATTAACATGTGTGAACCACAATTCAGATGAACTAGGAGAACACACACTGTCAAGACTGGAAAGCAAATTACATTTTTCAAAGTCAGATCTATCTTTTATTTATAGAAACTATTTTAATGAATTATCTTTCATTTATTATTGAAGGAAGACCTTAAATGTATCTCACTAAAACTGAAATATCAGTATCAAGTAGGCCACGTTACAAATAAGGAAATTGAAGATATCTATTTTTATGATATTTTACATACAGAATAATGGGTAGCTAAAAAAAAGTTGCAAAGCAGTAATATATAAGCACAAGTCACCCCAACCCTCGATTACGTAAATGCCTTTAACATCCTTAAAATAATATATAGAACATTTTCATGGTGTAAATTTAGTATTTCATTGACTTACCTACCTCAGAGACACTTTGTTTTTTCGTGCTTTGTTGGTGTTTGTGAGAAAGCAAATTTATATTATATTATGTAATTAGTTTTATTGTTTTGCAGGTTATTCACTGTCTTATGTACTATATATATATATATATAGTCCTCTTAAAACCAACGTCTTGGACATTAAGCCTACATGTCATTATAAGAGACATGCCAAGCTGAATATCTGGTAAATGTATAACCTTACATGTAACATGAAAAAAAGTTAGAAGTCATGCTCTTAAAAAGCTCGGAGGTATTTTCTATTCCACATGTGTGTTCTCACATGGGGTATTATAGCATAGGTATCTTGTTCTGATATGATTTAAAGGCTATCATGTTTGATCTGTGTAACAGCCTGAAATCCTATTGTATCAATTGTGTGGCAGTCCCAATGTAGTACGTAATTTATCTGTCCCCTTTTTATCTTCACTGCAACTTTAAAGTTCTTAAGGAAGAGGTACTTGTTTGTGAAAAATTGTGGCAGCTTGTGACCTTTAATTGATTATTCTGTGATTAATCACATTTGACACAATTTGTGGTTATGCAACATAAGTTTTATTTTCCAAATTACATTGTCCAGTTTTGCACATTTTTAAAAACCCTCCTTTTTTATGTATTCAGAATAAACTAATTATATCACAGCCTTGCATGCGCGCCCGTTGACTAACAATGAGAGCAAATGGGAGCATGAAAGGGCAGGAAAATGCATCTTCCCCCGGGCAGGATAACTGTCGCTGCTCAAACAACGTCTTCAGTGGGAAAAGAAAGTACCAGCGAGAGCTCCCTCTCCACAACCTCATCATCTAGCCAATAAAATAATTTCCATGGGAAAAGAACCTATAGGACAACTGCAAACTAAAGCACACAAATTATTTACCTGATTCTATGAATGAAAGAGTGTGGGCGTCGAAAAGCATTACTAACCGAGGTGTAGCTTAGGTCTGTGATTCAGCCTGGACCCCACAACATCATTGACAATATTCCATTAATACAACTGAAGTAATTTTTCCTCTTGCTAATTAAACATGTACAATCTTTGCCCTTCTTAAGCTGCAAGGAACTTGTTTCTGCACCAAACTCAATAATCAGAGTACATGCTTTGCAAGAAATCCACTGCTCAAGAGAAAGTTTTACAAATTTAACAGTTCCGATAATTACGACAATAGAGAATTAGGATTCCACTAGCAAAAAATACACACAATGCCTCAGTTGCACCTTTTCCATGAGACTTGAAAAATACATTTCAAATAAAAAAATAATGCAATGGTTGAGCTGTGACAAACATTTTTTTTTAAATGACAGCACGCAAAAAAAATGTTTCCATTTCAATGTTTTTGCGAGCATTTTGTGAAAAGTGTTTATGAAAAAGATTATTTCAGTCGCTCAAACATCAAAGAGGACAGGGCACTCATTGACACTCTTTTGGCTGGGGTACAGTTTTCCATGCTGGACAAATACAATGCAGTGCAGGAATAAAGAGGTGTGTGCTGAAGCCTCAGGATTTCATTTTGCTCCCAGTAACACGCGAGCTCCAGACTGTCGGCTGTCCCCTCTGTGAGCCAGATGCTTCCTTAGAGGGGCAGTTGCACCTAACATTTGCCATGCCCCTCCCACTCCCTTATCCTTGCTTTAATGGGCATTAAAAATAGAACAAAAAAGCCTGTAGACGGGAACAAAATACACACACAACATGCACAGTTCTCTGTACTCATTCTTCTGTAAAATGTAAAAACAAGAAAGGCCAGCGTCCCTTAGGATGTATCCAGCCTTTTTAATACAGTAGTGGTGCCACCACACATCTGACTCTCAAGTTTCTTTTATCTTTTTAAGTCACTCAAATATTTACAAATTCCCTAAATAATAGTGGATGTGTTAAGAGCTTGTTTTATTCTGAATATTGTTGGCGTACATTCTAGCTGTGTGGCAGCATTGGACGAAGTCTCTGAGATGTTTTTCGGCTCTCTTTCAGAAGCTTCTCATGTGTCAGTAGCCATTGTTTGAGGTGATTTCCTCTTCCTCCCATATAATTACCAATCTGCCCACTGCTGCAGATCACTCTGTGACAGGGCACAAGAATTGGCACCTGAGATTCATGTAAAAAAAAAATCATTATACATCTGTTAAATTTTACTTATTAAAAAAAAAATCACCGTAGAGCTATAATAAACACTTCACAGAATTTTGCACAGTCAAAATAAAAATAAAGCCCATAGAGGGAATAAGGGATATTTGGGTGTGAGTTACAAAGTTGTAGTCCAATCAGATGGCATCATAAACTGTGAGAGGACAGCAAGAGCAGATTAGAAGTTACAAATTAGTGTTGAATTTATTCCCTTGTATCGGTTTCTTTTAAATTTCATACATTGTTCTGTATGTTGGCTTTATTATTAAAGATGTTACTTTACTGGTAGCACCTGACAATGCAGAGTGACTCTTTGAAGAATGATGATGTTCACTGCAGTAAGAATATTAATCAATTGGAATCTACTGTTGATTGCCAGTATTTGCCATAATCTGTAAGTGCGACATTTAGCCATTCGCCAGATAACCAGCATTTGTCATAATCGGTAAGTATTATAATTCTGTGATTTTTCCCTCATTAATAAATGAGTTACTACATTTAGTCACTCATCTGAAATTTTAACTTTGCAGCAAATTACATTCAACTTTCACAGTTTATTAGGATAGTCTGATCATATTTTTGACCGATGAAAAGTTTGTAAAATGTACCCATGTTCATGCACACAGAATCTTGGAATAAAGGTTTGTATGAACAACATAATATAGAAAGTAACGCAGTCAAGTCTTTTCAGACTCAATACGTCACAATAGTGCTTCTAACTTAATTTATAAATAATGTGACAGCTGTATTAATAATTACCAAACCTGGAGCAAAATGAAACTTTAATTTCTAGCGTTTATATTATGTACAATCTTGGAATACAACTTTTCTCAACGGTCCCACATTTGTTTGCAATTTGCATGTAAACAGATTTGACTGGATGCAGAAAGCACCTGGATTTTGTTACTAAAATATTTATTCTATTGACAAATAGGTAGCCTAATAGTGCCATAGTCTGACTGGACATTATTTATTACTATGCCTTATATTAAAAACAATATTTACATTCAGTGATCTATAGAATATTGTTTGTTAACTTCAATGTATAAAGGCATGCCATACTAAGTATGCAACACAGCAAGAAATACTAGAAAAACCCTGATTTTGGCATATTGTGATAAACTGCACAACATGATTAAACAATGTCGTACTGTTTCTGTGATATTAAAACAAACAGTATTGCAAAATGCCAATAATGCAGGTCACAACATTATTTTAAGGAATGGGAGGCATATGCATAAATATTATCTAAATTACCCTCTTTAACATCAAAATGACTAATAAATTAGCAATTAGACAGTTGCTGCAAATAAATACTTTAGCAGACAGACAGGCAATGGATAAATGTAAAACAGCAAATGTGTAGCACAGTTTTATTCTTCCAATGTGGTTCATTTCACACCTAACACAGAATAGGAGTTTCAACACTCTGCAAAGCTTCTTCTCTTTCTTCAATCATCCTCCCCCACCATCAGCAGCTCTGTGGTGTAGTTCCATTTTATGTGCTATATAGAGCCACAGCATATATCTGCTATGTTCTGCAAATTGAATTTCGAGAGTGAAGGGGTGAGACTGAATGAAACAGTTGTGATATTGGTACCTGCAATACAGGTGTGATATTATTATCTGAAATCCGACCACACATGCGAACATTCCAGCTTTGTCAAAAGGACATTTGTGGTAAACTTAGCCTGTCCAAAGATGTTGAGAATTTGCATTGGAAACACATTTCTGTGTTCTGGTTAGTTTCAGAAAACCAATTTGTTAGACTTGGGCCGGTTTAAAGAGCTAGCTGGCAGAAGAACCCTCTCCAGTAACCCCCGCCCTTTTAGCTGCTTGCACCTGTTATTTACCTCGATCACACTGCAAAGAGTAGCTGAAATACAACTTAAAAAGATTAAACAAAGTGACACATGTTCATCCACACCTAGCACGTTTTGCATACGTGCAGTATATTTTTAATTCGAATTTCTTCACCCAGCCTTGAAAAAGTGACAAAGGTAAAGCACAGGCAAACCAGTTGTGCTAGATGTGAACCAACCACGGGAGTAGCTGTGGAGGCAGCAGCCGTGGTTTAGGCATGCAGGATTCAGGTATGAAGCAAGTATGCACATTGTGACTAGGATTCGGAACTGATTTTGGGCTCGTACTAAGGTTTGAGGTGGGTCATGTGTGGCCAATCAGCCTCCTACATTACAACTGTGACTACACTTCAAAAGTACTTCATTGGTTGTAAAGCGCTTTGGGACATCCTGAGGGTGTGAAAGGCGCTGTATAAATGCAAGTCTTTCTTTTCCTGATGCAGTGTGGACATTTGACAAAGTTCAGGATGTTAATTTTCCAGCTGGACATTGAATTCATCACAATTAGAGTGCGAAGTCAACAGTAAACAACATCAGATGTAAGACTGGATAGTTATTCTGAAGTTCTGGTCGATTCATCTTTTGGGGATAGAGAAACTTTGCAGAATCTTTCTTCAAGAGGTGAATGAATCGGGTAGGGAGGGTCCATGAGAGCTGGTTTATTTGCTTTTTGGAAGGGATGGGTTTGGTGGGCTGAATATTTTTTTCTCATTCGATGCTTACTTATGGTCTTGCCACATGTGTTTAGAATACTAAACCAGGTATAACGCTCAGACAGGAGAGAGATTAGATTTGCAAAATGTAGCTGTGTATATATATATATATATATATATAAAAATGTATATTTGAAAATTGCTTGCAGTTAAACTGGATGTAGTAAAACTCAGAAGGCGGAAAAAATTCTAATCTCCCAAATTTCCTCACTATAATCACGGAATGGCACAACATTCCTTTTATATAATGAAGTAACCACCAGCTTGTGGTGAAAATATGAGCATTCATATTCCTTTGTTTAGCCCATAAAGAGTAGTGGAATGTGTTTAACATATCATTGGAAGCCAGTGCTTGCAGCGAAGAAGAGAAAAATCATAGCCTCAATTTCAAAACACTGTGACTTACATGTCCAGTGCAAGAATAAAACACAATTGTTTGGTGACTCCTATCGATTTCATGTACAGAAATGCATTACTTTCGGAGCTGTGTAACAAAAATGCATACAAATAGCATTTTCAAAACCCTGAAGATGTCACCTTGCAAATTCAGTGCATCCCCCACATGATGTTTTCAAACTAACTTTTTCATACATAAAACAGGCACAGGAAAATGACTTACATCTTTGTTAGTATGTTCGGTGAAGTTGGAAGTGCAACAGATTTATGATATTTCCACGTCATAATATCTACAAACTGAAATATTATTAAGTTTTTCTCTATGTTAATCTGAAATAGTTTAATGTGTTCCTGCTGCTTTCAGCAAGTCTGCTGATTTTACCCCATCTCTTAGGTCAATAGGGAACAGAAGAAAGCTCTAATACTGGTGAGGTACTGTGTAGTGACTAGCTAAGTTGAAAAATTATTACTCACTAACTCTGGCATTTCATAAGATTACCTGTAGTTGGAAGAGGAAAATGGCAGTATATAAGTTGAAATTGATGAAGAAGTATTGGATGGTGGGGTAAACATTAGTCAGCAACTGATGTAACCCCTGTCCCAATTAATGATATTATTGCTTGTGGCCATGTCACTTGTACAGTGTTAGTTACATTCTGCAACTGTTGCTCCCCTCTTTAATATATTTTTTTTTATTGGGTCTGCACTGAAATCAGTCATAACTGCTTCCGCAATGGAGGATTTGCAATTGTACTTTGATTACTTATGTTAATTTTTGTTTGAAGTACAAAAATTCACAAATCTGTTGCATTTTGACTTAAAGACACAAAAACATTTAATTTTTCCGCACGCCATCTTGACATGTGGTACAAGTGCAAAGAAACTTATTTTGGAAATCAGGTTCTTCAATCTTTGCCTGTGCATTGACTGAACATCTTGCTTATACTGGGCCTTTTACTTCTTTGTGTTCACTGGAGTAAGGAATGTCAGTGTCTGGGAATGGAACTGTTTCTCATTTGAAGTACCCATCTCAACAATATGCGCAGTTCGGGTAGATACAGTACACGTAGATGCACAATAAAGCTTCTCTGGCTTTGTTGCAAAATGTACTTTAATCCCAAATGGAGAAGAATATTCCCTACTGCACCAGTGTGACCTTTCCATTTTAGACATGAGCCATTCTTATGGCCTATTTTAGTGAGACTGCCATTTTAGTGATAACTGGTGTTAAATTATGAGGAGTTTTATGCTGTGGACTCACATCATTAGGAATCAGGTTGGGAATGACTCAATGACATTTGAGTCAAGGGACACAGGATCCTTGTAGCCAGCAGACAGACTTTAGACTGGATTCAAACCCAGGTCCCAGAGGTGAAAGTACAGTGTTGCAAACTCCTTGTCCCACACATTCGCTTCATTATAATTTTTAAGAGCATTCATTCCAGTTTGGTGTGTGTGTGTGTGTGTAAGCTGACCTTGAACTGACTCTTGCTTCATTGGGAGGTTGTGATAATGAGACTGTTTGCCGACACTGGAATTGCCATGCATATGAACATTCTAAATTGGTTAGAAGGGAAAACTGGTGCCATGTGTGATAGACATCACCTTTCATTTTCTTTATCCATCCCATTTTTTCCCTTACCTGGTCCTTTACTGAAGACAGTGAGGCTGCTATGGTGCATGTGTCGGCGACTCTGGTATCTCATCCAAACTACCATTTTTCATGTACAAATTTACAAAGTGAGAGTCGGTGGGCTATTCAACTTGGGGATGAGGGAAAGAGAGAAAGCCATGGCCAAACCTGATCCTGTCCTTACTTGATTTCCACACATGCATACTTCCTATACTTAGGACCATTGTAGTATCCCTATCACAGTTTTGCTGAGATGAGGCCAAAAATTGAACTTGTTCCATTCTTGGAGTAAGGTCCAGTGCCACACACTGAGCTTCTAGGGAAGCTGTAACTAAAACTGATAGAAATAAATTGAGAGTCTTTACAGCATAATACTAAATAATAAAATGTTAGCAGAAATGATTGTACCATCGACAATAATGCCATTAAGCCAATGCAATGAAAATAGTCCTATTTGAAGTGTTGCGCACTTCATGCTTGTAGTGCAATAAAAAAGGCTCCACTAATCAATAAATATATCACTGTTACTTCAGTTTTCAAACTAGGGATTGCAAGAGTTAAGTGTATATTCAGTAAGATGCAACATTTCTCTATATTCACCTTGTCCATTGTTTCAGTAAATGTGCAGTTGAATAAAAATAAAAGGAAAATAATCAATTCCTCAACTAATTACAAGTACGAATGGAATCCTATTTTACTTAATTTTTTACATTTCAGTGTTTATTTATTGTAATATTTAGTTAGCAGTATACCTTTTATTAGGAGATTCTTGCTGTGTGACATGATCTCAATGAATTGTGGAAATTCATTAGATATAACCATTGTAATCATAAAAGGTTACATTAAGCACTTCACTTAAAAAGAACGTAAAAGGTCTAGTATGTGACTGAGTGTGGAATACACCAGAATGAATGCTTAGACTAGGCAAACTGATATCATTTGCTCTCATCACTGTCATTGGTGTTAAAAATGGTTTCTATTCAAAGCGATGACAGATTGTACGAGGAACTGTAACCCTTGAACTTTCCTTCCTTTTCCATGGAATTGTTTTTATCCATAAGAATGTACAGAAATGGTGCTGGGAAATGAGCTTTTATACAGTCTAAAGGTAAATATAATTGTAGCAGTTACCTCATATTATTTTGCCGTATTTCATTGTATATTTCTCTTTCCCTCACTTAATTTATGCTTTTGATGACATTATAATAATTTCTCTAATATTACGGAGAAATTTAAGCCTAAAAATGATATTAAATTCTCAAGAATTATGATTTGCATACCCACATGGTGCTATATTGCATAGAATGACTATTTCAAATAGAGAGAAGGGTACAAAATAAATTACATTTTAGTAATTAAATAGTAACTTGCCAATTTCAATCATTTACTATATTTTGGGGCTTAGTTTTCTCTGTTAGCACACTGATTAATACATTGGTGTAACATTGCTTTGTGCACTACTCAACACAATCATTAACTCATTTATTTTAAATGGGTTAACAACTGTGTTAAAATGAAACTCCTTTTGTGTGTCTAGAAACAGTAATCATTGATTGTTTCTATCTGTGAAATATGGTTTCAGTTTGATTGATAACCTCTCTCTAGAACAGATTCATTGAATATTAAAATATTTATTGGAGCACTAGCACTAGGATTTTAGCAATTTTTTTAAAACTGGTACAAATAGCCTGGTGGCACAAGGGGATGGTTGGGTGCTAGGACTGTGCCATTGATTTCGCTACAGAGTGAGCTCATGTTCCCTGCAGGACCAGAAGAGAGTTGCATCAAGTAAAGATAAAATCATTCCCCCTAAAATTGAGGGCGGTGACAACCTGCAGAAGGTGGTATCAACCTGCACTGTTCTCAACTACAATCAAGTAGTTGGTTAAATAAAAACAGAAAATGCTGGAAATACGCAGCAGGTCAGGCAGCATCGGTGGACAGAGAAACAGAGTTAACGTTTCAGGTCGATGACCCTTCGTCAGAACTGGAAAAAGCTGGAGATGGAACAGGTTTTTAAGCAAGTGCAGGGGCAGGGAAAGGGGGGAGGGGAGGAAAGAGCAAAAGGGAAGGTCTGTGATAGGATGGAAGGCAGGAGATGGTAATGGGACAAGTTAAGAAACAAAAGATGGTTACATAGGCACTGGCAGAAGCTTGCAAACAGGCTACACATCTGCTTTCCATATCTCTCAGATTGGTGTATCAAAAGAGCGTGAAATGTATTTTTAAAAAGACAGAAAAGCACACTTTGCATGAAAGGAATCATTATTGTGGTGGGTAATTTACTTCAGATGCAGTATTGAAATGTGCACCATACATGACAGTACGTGTTTTTGTTATACATAGTACATCCTTTTCTTATTTTTTAAAATTTGAATCAGCGCCTTCTCTTTTTTAGTTCCCCCCACCCCCCAACCCATTCTTTTTTTTCTCCACTGCCCTCCTCCTTTCCTGAAAGTGTTGATTTCTTTGTTGGGTATAATTCCACACGTGATCATCCTTTAGGAAGGAAATAAAGAAATTGAAATAACGGAAGAACATTTATATAGCACCTTTCATGAGCTCAGGATGTTCGAACGTGCTGCACAGCCAATGACTGGGAGTGCTGTAGCCAATTGTAGTGCCTTTACTGACAGCCTGGCTGAAATCAGCGAACTCAGGACAGATTGTGGATCAATCCTCGGCACTTCCAGATCTGTGTGGTTTGCTGCTCAGTACCTCAACCAGCTAAATTATTGGGGGCGCGCCTTCATTTTAATTTTGAGGGTACTGTAAAGTCAAATAAACCCAATCAATACAAGTGGGCAATGTCCATCTCTGGTTCCTCCTTAAATATCTGTCATGAAATCTGAACCCTCATCTGACAAACAACTTTCAGCAGAACCACACTTTATTCTGGGCGATTCCCTTTAGCTTACCATTTCAATGGCCTGGGTCTTGGTCTTTGAAAAGGTCGCACCAAAGCTGGTGCCTCCATCCAAAACAACTTCAAAATTCAACAAGTGTTTGAGCTTTATATTCCATAGTAATAAACCATGAAACATTCGTGAAATTGAATTCTTAAAACTTTTGTTGAAATAAATCTTAAAGTACTGATTACGCAGTATTTTAAATAGTTTGTTTTTCCCCAGCATCTGTCATACTGACTGTATGAACTCCAATAAATCTAGTCGGATACGCTCACTTTTTCATGTACTGTAAATTTCCAAAATCATAGATTTGTCTTGAACAAAAATAACATGAAGGAGCCTTTCAATCAATACTGGAATCCCTTAGATTCAGGTAACAGCTGAATATTCTCTCTAACTTTGCATTTTGTACTTCTGGGTAGAGCCCACCAGGGAAAGGACTTGTTTTCACTCCAGGCCTCATCAATACCTAAATCCTGGTGAACAAGTGACACTGAGAAGCTGTAATCAATAGCTCCCTGTGCGTTTTTTCTTCTGGTCAAATGGTTCAGCACTACTGACAGCCCTGACACTTAGAACATGATGCTAAATCTTTATCAACAGCCATCTAGGTGACTGGCAAAACAAGACGCTGGCAGTCATTAATGCTCGTGGCAATCTGTGAATAAACTAACTCCCCAATAAAGCTCTTGTTTAAAAAAGGTAAAGAAAAACTCTCTGTACCATGTATTGATTGTCTTTGAACTGCATTTAGCAAATCCTGTCAGTAGACTGAATGGAGCAGTGTTCAACAGTGGTGTCAAGCTCATTACTTGTTTTAGGCTTTATACAGTAGAAAGTGACCATTCCACTATGGCCAACTGACGATTCAGCAACATAATTGTATTTATTTCCAAATCCATCTTCCACTGTCAACAAACCGAGTAACAAAGCCAACATGACCATTTTCTGTGAACACAATTTTTAAAAGTTAATGGCTGGGAAATTGGACGCTTTTGTGTTGGCCGTTAAGGCCAGTTTGGAAGTAAAAATGGCGGCCGCCTTGCATTCGCCCGCTTCTGGCGGGTCCCGCGGTGGCCGCCATTTTGGGCGGATCTGCAGTGCTGCCGTTGCCTGCGCTCACTGAAGAAATGGAAATCAGACAGATCGTGATGTCAATGAGTGTGCAACGCTGATTTGATGCACGATCTGCTATTTTGGATGTTGCCGCTCCACTTACTGCCCTCTCTTAATCACGACCAGCTGACCATGTGTTCAGCAGCAGGAAGGATCCCCCTCCAGCGCTATTTAAACAGGATCATCGACAACTTGCAGCTGACTTGCTTTTCCATTTCTACTGGCTCTGTGTAAGTTTGTGCAACTGTTTGGAACTTTCTAGAGTTGTTTAAAGTTAGTGAGGTGACAGGGTGTGTTGCTGCAAGTGGAGAATGCCTTGCTTCCCATTTAAAGAGCTTTGCTCACACCACTTGCTCCCAGTCATGGGGGCTCTACTTGCAGTCCCCCTCACACTCGAGTATGACAAGGAGATGGTTTGGAAGCAGCGAAGAAGAGGACAAGATGTTCACAGAGGGAGGAGGAGGAAGGGTAGAAGGGCTCTCAGCAGGAGGCCTTACTCACCCAGGGTCTTCCGAGAGCACATCTCCTACCTGCACATAAGCCAGGAGCAGTGTATTTGGAGGCTCCGCTTCACTAAGGAGGTGGTCACAGAACACTGCCACCTCCTGCAACCAGACATGCAGCCTCAGAGTAGGGCGATGACATCGCTACCAGTGGCCCTCCAGGTCACTGTGGTCCTCAATTGTTTCGCCACCGGATCCTTCCAGTCTGGAGCAGGAGACATAACTAACATCTCCCAGTTCACCGTCCACCGCTGCATTTGGGATGTCACAGAGGCTCTGTACTCCAGGAGAAGGGACTTCATTGTCTTCTCTCTGAACAGAGAGAAGCAGGAGGAGCGCGCTTATGGCTTTGCCAGGATATTGCGCTTCCCCATGGTGCAGGGCGCCATCGACGGTACACACGTGGCTTTGTGGGTGCTGCATAGCAATCCCGAGATGTTCCATAACCGCAAAGGCTACCACTCATTTAATGTGCAGTCGATGTGCGACCACACCCAGCACATCATGACGGTGAATGCCCGGTATCCTGGTAGCAGTCATGATGCCTTCATCCTGCGCCAGTCCGCTGTGCCAGCAACCTTCCAGTCACCACGCCAAACCTGAAGATGGCTACTCGGAAAAAAGGGCTATCCGCTCTGCACCTCGCTAATGACTCCCCTCCGCAACCCCACCACTCGTGGTCAGCAATCATATAATGAGAGCCAAGCTGCCACGAGGTACTGACCAAATTGATTGAATTTTTCGAGGGGGTGATGAGGTGTGTGGATGAGGGTAGTGCAGTTGATGTAGTCTACATGGACTTCAGTAAGGCTTTTGACAAAGTTCCGCATGGGAGACTAGTCAAGAAGGTAAGAGCCCATGGGATCCAGGGCAACTTGGCACACTGGATCCAAAATTGGCTTAGTGGCAGGAGGCAGAGGGTGATGGTCGAAGGTTGTTTTTGTGACTGGAAGCCTGTGTCCAGTGGTGTACTGCAGGGATCGGTGCTGGGTCCCTTGCTGTTTGCAGTGTACATTAATGATTTAGATATGAATGTAGGAGGTATGATCAGTTAGTTCGCAGATGACACGAAAATTGGTGGGGTGGTAAATAGCGAGGAGGGAAGCCTCAGGCTACAGGACGATATAGACGGGTTGGTCAGATGGGCAGAACAGTGGCAAATGGAATTTAACCCTGAAAAGTGTGAGGTGATGCATTTTGGGAGGACTAACAAGGCAAGGGAATACACAATGAATGGTAGGACCCTAGGAAGGACAGAGGATCAGAGGGATCTTGGTGTGCATGTACATAGATCCCTGAAGGCAGCAGGCCAGGTAGATAAGGTGGTTAAAAAGGCATATGGGATACTTGCCTTCATTAGCCGAGGCATAGAATATAAGAGCAGGGAGGTTATGATGGAGCTGTACAAAACGCTAGTTAGGCCACAGCTGGAATACTGTGTGCAGTTCTGGTCGCCACACTATAGGAAGGATGTGATTGCACTGGAGAGGGTGCAGAGGAGATTCACCAGGATGTTACCTGGGCTGGAGCGCTTCAGCTATGAAGAGAGACTGGACAGGCTGGGGTTGTTTTCCTTAGAGCAGAGAAGGCTGAGGGGGGACCTGATTGAGGTGTACAAAATTATGAGGGGCATAGATAGGGTAGATAGAAAGGAACTTTTCCCCTCAGTAGAGGGGTCAATAACCAGGGGGCATAGTTTCAAGGTAAGGGCAGGAGGTTTAGAGGGGATTTGAGGAAAAACTTTTTCACCCAGAGGGTGGTTGGAATCTGGAACTCACTGCCTGAAAGGGTGGTAGAGGCAGGAACACTCAAAACATTCAAGAAGCATTTAGATGAGCACTTGAAACGCCATAGCATACAAGGCTACGGACCAAGTGCTGGAAAATGGGATTAGAATAGACAGGGCTTGATGGCCGGCGCGGACACGAGGGGCCGAAGGGCCTCTTTCTGTGCTGTATAACTCTATGACTCTATGAACCTCATTGAGCAGACCATCAGGGTGCTAAAGCAATAGTGCCGCTGCCTTGACTGCTCCTAAGGAGCCCTCCAGTACATGCTGGAGTGGGTGTCCCATTTCATGGTGGTCTGCTGTATGCTCCACAACTTGGCCAACATGAGGGCGCAGCCCTTGCTACCACGGGTTCTGGGACCACCTTAGGAGGAGGAGGATGAGGATGTGTTTTATGGCACTACCACTGTGCTAAATGGGATAGATTCAGAACAGATCTAGCAGCTCAAAACTGGGCATCCACGAGGCCCTGTGGGCCATCAGCAGCAGCAGAATTGTATTCCACCAGAATCTGTAACCTCATGGCACGGCATATCCCTCACTCTACCATTACCATCAAGCCAGGGAACCAACCCTGGTTCAATAAGGAGTGCAGAAGAACATGCCAGGAGCAGCACCAGGCATACCTAAAAATGAGGTGCCAACCTGGGGAAGCTGCAACATAGGACTACATGCATGCTAAACAGCAGAAGCAGCATGCTATAGACAGAGCTAAACGATCCCACAATCAACGGATCAGATCAAAGCTCTGCAGTCCTGCCACATCCAGTCGTGAATGGTGGTGGACCATTAAACAACTAATGGGAGGAGGAGACGCCATGAATATTCCCATCCTCAATGATGGTGGAGCCCAGCACATGAGTGCAAAAGACAAGGCTGAAGTGTTTGCAACCATCTTCAGCCAGAAGTGCCGAGTGGATAATCCATATCGGCATCCTTCTGAGGTCCCCACCATCACAGAAGCCAGTCTTCAGCCAATTCGATTCACTCCACGTGATATCAAAAAACAGCTGAGCGCACTGGATACAGCAAAGTCTATGGGCCCCGACAAATTCCCGGCTATCGTGCTGAAGACTTGTGCTTCAGAACAAGCCGTGCCTCTAGCCAAGCTGTTCCAGTACAGCTACAACACTGGCATCTATCCGACAATGTGGAAAACTGCCCAGGTATGTCTTGTCCACAAAAAGTAGGACAAATCCAATCCGGCCAATTTCCGCCCCATCAGTCTACTCTCAATCATCAGCAAAGTGATGGAAGGTGTCATCGACAGTGCTATCAAGCGGCACTTATTCACCAATTACCTGCTCACTGATGCCTAGTTTGGGTTTCGCCAAGACCACTCGGCTCCCGACCTCATTACAGCCTTGGTCCAAACATGGACAAAGGAGCTGAATTCCAGAGGTGAGGTGAAAGTGACTGCCCTTGACATCAAGGCAGCATTTGACCGAGTGTGGCATCAAGGAGCCCTAGTAAAACTGAAATCAATGTGAATTGGGGGGAAAACTCGTCACTGGCTGGAGTCATACCTAGCACAAAGGAAGATGGTTGTGGTGGTTGGAGGTCAATCATCACAGCCCCAGGACATCGCTGCAGGAGTTCCTCGGGGCAGTGTCCTAGGTCCAACCATCTTCAGCTGCTTCATCAATGACCTTCCCTCCAACATAAGGTCAGAAATGGGGATGTTCGCTGATGACTGCACAGTGTTGAGTGCCATTCACAACTCCTCAGATAATGAAGCAGTCCATGCCCGCATGCAACAAGATTTGGATGACGTTCAGGCTTGGGCTGATAAGTGGCAGGTAACATTCGTGCCACACAAGTGCCAGGCATTGACTATTTCCAACAAGCGAGAGTCTAACCACCGCCCCTTGACACTCAACGGCATTACCATCGCCGAATCCTCCACCATCAACATCCTGGGGGTCACCATTGACCAGAAACTTAACTGGACCAGCCACATAAATACTGTGGCTACAATAGCAGGTCAGAGGCTAGGTATTCTGCGGCGAGTGTCTCACCTCCTGACTCTCCAAAGCCATTCCACCGTCTACAAGGCACAAGTAAGGAGTGTGATGGAATACTCTCCACTTGCCTGGATGAGGGCAGCTCCAACAACAATCAAGAAGCTCGACACCATCCAGGACAAAGCAGCCCGCTTGATTGGCACCCCATCCACCACCTTAAACATTCACTCCTTCCACCACTGGCGCACCGTGGCTGCAGTGTGTACCATATACAAGTTGCACTGCAGCAACTCGCCAAGGCTTCTTCGGCAGCACCTCCCATGACCTCTTCCACCTAGAAGGACAAGGGCAGCAGGCGCATTGGAACACCACCACCTCCAAGTTCCCCTCCAAGTCACACACCATCCTGACTTAGAAGTATATCACCGTTCCTTCATCGTCGCTGGGTCAAAATCCTGGAACTCCCTCCCTAACCGCACTGTGGGAGTACCTTCACCACTCGGACTGCAGCGGGTCAAGAAGGCGGCTCACCACCACCTTCTCAAGGGCAATTAGGGATGGGCAATAAATGCAGGCCTTGCCCGCGCTGCCCACATCCCATAAACGAATAATAAAAAAAGAGGAGGAATGAAAGAGGAGGAGGAGGAGGTGGAGGAGGCAGGCAGCAGATCCCCGTTCCGGATGGGCTGTCCGTGAGCATCTCATCAGACTCCGGTTCCAATGAATGAAACCTCAGATCCCCTTTACTCACCACTTCCCCATCTTGCCATCCCTCTGACAGGGAACATCACAGCGTCCTCCTGGGCACAAAGCTGAATTGAGAGCCACCACAAAACAAACATTCCAAAAAGCATTTATAAATTTATCAAATCCAAATCAAAACAACAATGTCAACTAATCACCCATGTGCACTCCCTTAGTGTCTGTCTTTCATGTTGCTTTTCCTACTCTAGTGCTCCTATGAAGTGCTCCCCCAGTGGCTGCAGCATGGCTGGTGGAAGGCTGCTGACTTTCAGTGAGGGAGACTGCGGATGGCTTTGCAGAAGGACCTTGAGCAGCTCTGGGCCTAGAAGGCACCGCTGTAGACTCCACCACCTTAGCATGGGTGGCAGCAGTCTGGACTGGCTGGATGACAGGCAACAGCAAGACCACTGGTGGAGTGGCAGTGGTGGCAGTACAAATGCCGTCATCCTGAGAGGGACAGCAGGTTTGAGCTCCACGGAGCCACTGCCACTCCCTCGGGGCGACGCCTCAGCACTCTTAGCCAACTGTAGGGGGACAGATGATTGGAGACCCTGCAAGCTCCTTTCCACACTCATAAACCCATCCACGATGGCAGCAGTCTGAGCTTCCACTGCAGCACTGAGACGTTGGATCACTTCTGCCTGTGCTGCAATGGAAGCTGTGACAATCGGCCATCATACGCAGCATCATGGCTGGGTCCACAACGTCTCTCATGGTGTTAGCCATCATTTCCATCCTCGAAATCACAGGCTCCAAGCTCCACGCAAAGCCCCATGCAATGTTGGAGCCGGACTCTTCCATGCTCCTTGACACTGACAAGAGGCTCTCTGGCAGGCTTGCCATTGCACCAAGCATTTGTGTGTGCATGCCCATCAACCGTATTCTGAAGGCCACACCATCGAGGTCATCATCTGAGTCCTGTGCAGCATAACTCGTGCGCAAATCTGCCCTCTGGGGAGCTGGCACCCTGAGCTACCCTTTCCCCCTAGCCTCGCTGCAGCCCACTCATGCCCGGTGACTCACCATGTGCAGATCTCGCCTCTATACTACCCTCTAAAGTCTGCACAGTGCCATTTTCTGAGCTGGTGCCTGCGAGTGTCAGATCCAGTGATGATGTCTTCTTCTCCTCCTTCACTGTCCTCCTCCATCACTTCGGGGACTGGCTGGCCAGGTTGGAGTTCTTGGGTATCTGAAAGGAGAAAGGAACAAGGGTCGAGTTGTGTTGAGGGGAGGGAAGAAAGCCAGATGTCCATGCATACACCATCAGCGGCTTGTAAGTGAGAAGAGATTGTGGGATGAGGGGGAAGTGGGATGTGAGAAAAAGGATTAGGTATAAGCATACTGTCATTATCAGCAATGCTTTCAACTTCCCAGCTCGCTACGGACGCTGTGACTGCCCCTCCAATGATCTCCAGCACTGTTCCCTCCAACTCCGTCAGGTTCTGCAGACGGACTTCCCCTCCACCCGTCTGCTGCTCCTGGCGGTTATGGGCGACTTTTGCCTGCAAGAGAAAGGAAGTGTGTCAGTGAGTGTGGTGCAATGTGTTTGGGTGATGTGCAAGGTGTGAGATGTGGGTGTGAGTCTTGCAGCAGTGGTAAGTGTGTGAGGGTGAGGTATGAGTAGTGATTGTTAGAGATTGTTGGTAGATGAGTGATGGGGATGTGGTGCATTGAGCAGTGTGTGAGGCTTGTGATGCAGATGGTGGGATATGGTATTTGAAGATGCATTCACTCACTTTATGGAAAAGCAATTGTTGGCACCACTTGTGTGAGGTCATTAAACTTTTTGCGGCACTGGATCCAGGTCCTGGGGGGAACACTCGTTGCACTAACAGCTTCAGCGATCTCCTCCCACAGCCTTCTGCTGCTCTGCCTTGAAGGCCTCCTGCCCCCCTGTGGGTAGAGGGCCTGATGGCGTCTTTGAACCCCCAGGACCAAGGCCACCAGTGCTGCATCTGAAAATCTCCTCACCCTTTCTCTTGGCTGTTGGGCCATGGCTTTCTACACAATGACAATGAGGTGCTTCTGAAACAAAGCACCTCCCCTTTAAGTAGTGCAGAGAGCCTAGGCCAAATTTTATTGGCCAGTAGACTGCACTCGATATTGGCCCCCCTGTTCAGTGCTAAGCCAATCAGCAGTGTGTTTAGCGCTAAGATCAGTGCTGCAATCATTATAATGAGCAGGCAGCACGAATTTTAACGGGCGCGGCCACATAGAGCTTTGCGCTGCCTGCGCCCGTTTTTGGTCCTTATTCAATTTCTAGGCCAATAATTTACCAGACTTTTTTGTATCATCTGTTCAAATGCGACAAAATTAGGATCTTCCTTTAGTTCAGCATTTTTAAATGATTTGCAGAAAAGTTAATAAATTTGCTGGTTTTCAATAAGCCAATCATAAATACAGTGTATATGCATGGAAATGTCAAAAAGTTAACACATTGGAAAGAGCTGTAACTGATTTGGACAAAAGCAGTAGGAACAGATCTAGGTACATAAGAACATAACGAATAGGAGCAGGAGTAGGCCATTCGGCCCGTCGAGCCTGCTCCGCCATTCAATAATATCATGGATGATCTGATCTTGGCCTTAACTCCACTCTTCTGCCTGTTCCCCATAACCCTTGACTCCTCTGTAGTTCAAAAATCTGTTTATCTCAGCCTTGAATATATTCAATGACTCAGCCTCCACAGCTCTCTGGGGTGGAGAATTCCAAAGATTCACGACCCTCTGAGAGAAGAAATTCCTCCTCCTCTCCATCTTAAATGTAAGACTCCAAGATTTTATGGAATGATGAAATACATATATGGCATTCACAAAAATATATATACACTGTACAATAAAATATACTCATTACATGGTGAATGACAGACACCATTTAGTGCAAGTACACGCGATATAGTGAAACTGAGGTTAGAAAATTATGCATTCAAATCCCACTCCAGGATTTGAACACTTAATCTAGGCCAACACCCCAGTGCAGTACTGAGGGAGTTCTTCCTTTCCAGAGGTGTAACTCACTTCAACGTAACTTCAGTACCTCATTGTAATAAAGAAACTATTAAACTATACTACACTGTCCTGGTTAGCAGGTTAAGTAGTACTTTCTTTTGATTAACCCTATCATTGAAATAGACCAAGGCTTCTTCTGGGTTTGGCCAGCTCTGTTCTCAAGATAGACTGGTCGTGTCTCTACCTGCCTTTCTCAGTAGAACTCATCAACTGACTTCCAACATTTTTGTCCCGTCTGGACAGGAAATCCAGAGCTTGACCACTTTACCTGTTTAGGAGTTGGCCGATGGAGCAGCCAATTGTCCAGATACTGCTCATGCCCAGGTGTGAGCTCCTTGGAACTAGCCCTTGCAGAGCTCAAAAGATAGAGTATTCCAATCTCTACTGTGTGAATGTTTACTGGGGTGTTTTATAATGAAGCTTCATTGTCTCAAGCAATCTAGATAGATGCTTCACTTCATTTCTAATCCGCAAACCCAGCATGTGGCTGTCCTGTGAATCTAACCCCTGGTGAGCAAAACCTAAGACATTTTCTTACAGACTTATGATTTGCAGGAAGGCAAAGATCTGGAAAAAGTAGATGGGGAAGACAACACTATTTATTTATGATGACACATTCCTGGCTTACGGAAAAACAATTGTTGACACCTTTTTTCTGATGCCCTACAGATTTCTGCATCGGCCCATCTGAAAATAAGTTGCAGCTGCATAAACTTTACAAGAAGCACCTGCAACAAAACTGGAAGTCACAAAATCCTTTCCAGACTCACAACTGTTTTGCAGATCAGCCTTTATACTTTCAATTATAAGGCAGCCAACATCCTTAAATATACTGACCCTGAACCAGGAGCCACTCAGTTTAATACAAACATTGATCTAGCAATGCAACCGCTCCCAAAAACGGCAGGGCAGCAGGTGAAGCGGCGCTACAAGTGCCTGTTCATATGGTCGCAGGGACCATGTTAAGTTGCTGCTGGCAGCTCGTTGCCATGACTCAGACACGTCAGCGCTGTTCATTAGCTGTGCGCCTGTTTAGGGGAGGCGGGAAATCGGGCTTCAGTGATGTTACTTAAAGGCAGCCTGCACCTCTTAAAGGAGAGGTGCACTCTTGCTGCAGACAGCACAAATGCTTGTAAGGAGAGAGATGGCTGCAAAAGGTCCAGTGGGCACTGTTGCAGGCCCTAGTCCAGCTGGTGAACAGGAGGAGGCAGAAAGCCATCCAGGCAACACCACCGCCACCAGTAGGAAGAGGTCATTGAGCAGGTCAATGCTAGGAGCTTAGCTCCCAGGACATGGCTGCACTGACAAAAGGATTTCAATGGCCTCACCAGAGTTGTCAAGGTAAGAATCTTACCTCTCACCTCAAGTACTATCTCCTCACACCTGCAGCCACACTTATTCACAATACTCCCCCCATCCCCCTGCTTCCCTTCACTCTCCTACAATCACTGCACCACACTTCACTCCACCTCTGCCTCCTCATACTCACATACTCTGCACTTCCTACTCTTACCACTGTTGTAACACTCACTTCTCCACACCTCACATCTTACTCACTACATACAAACTATTTGACCATGACCGGCACATTCTCTAAACACCTCACAAGGACGGCACTATCACACCCCTTTCTTTCTTGCAGGAGGAGGTCGTGCACAACCTGTGACAGGAGCTGTGATCGGAGAAGGCAGTTCCCGCCTGAACATCCTCTCCCCGTGCAAGAAATGTGCTGGTCATCATGGGCCGGGGAGAGTCATGGCCATGGTGAGTAGCATGCTGGAGGAGACATTGTGCAGAATTTCTTCACACCTTATCTTCTTTTCTCTTCTTACTTCTATCTCACCCCATACACGCTGCATGACAAACTACAGCTGCTTCCACCAGCCACTTCTCTCTCTTTTTTTTTATTCGTTTATGGGATGTGGGCGTCACTGGCAAGGCCAGCATTTATTGCCCATCCCTAGTTGCCCTTGAGAAGGTGGTGGTGAGCCGCCTTCTTCAACCGCTGCAGTCCGTGTGGTGAAGGTACTCCCACAGTGCTGTTAGGTAGGGAGTTCCAGGATTTTGACCCAGCGACGATGAAGGATCGGCGATATACTTCTAAGTCAGGATGGTGTGTGATTTGGAGGGGAACTTGGACATGGTGGTGTTCCCATGCGTCTGCTGCCCTTGTCCTTCTAGGTGGAAGAGGTTGCGGGTTTGGGAGGTGCTGCTGAAGAAGCCTTGGTGAGTTGCTGCAGTGTATCTTGTAGATGGTACACACTGCAGCCACGGTACACCGGCGGTGGAGGGAGTGAATGTTTAAGGTGGTGGATGAGGTGCCAATCAAGTGGGCTGCTTTGTCCTGGATGGTGTCAAGCTTCTTGAGTATTGTTGGAGCTGCACTCATCCAGGCAAGTGGAGAGTATTCCATCACATTCCTTATTTGTGCCTTGTAGATGGTAGAAAAGCTTTGGGGAGTCAGGAGGTGAGACACTCGCCACAGAATACATAGCCTCTGACCTGCTCTTGTTGCCACAGTATTTATGTGGCTGATCCAGTTAAGTTTCTGGTCAATGGTGACCCCCAGGATGTTGATGGTGGGGGATTTGGCAATGGTAATGCCATTGAATGTCAAGGGGTGGTGGTTAGGCTCTCGCTTGTTGGAGATAGTCATTGCCTGGAATGTTGCCTGCCACTTATCAGCCCAAGCCTGAACGTCGTCCAGGTCTTGTTGCATGCGGGTATGGACTGCTTCATTATCTGAGGAGTTGTGAATGGCACTGAACACTGTGCAGTCATCAGCGAACATCCCCATTTCTGACCTTATATCTTCTTTTGTGCTAGGTATGACTCCAGCCAATGGAGAGTTCCCCCCCCCCACCCCTGATTCCCATTGACTTCAGTTTTACTAGGGCTCCTTCATGCCACACTCGGTCAAATGCTGCCTTGATGTCAAGGGCAGTCACTCTCACTTCTCCTCTGGAATTCAGCTGCTTTGTCCATGTTTGGACCAAGGCTGTAATGAGGTCGGGAGCCGAGTGTTCTTGCCGAAACCCAAACTGGGCATCAGTGAGCAGGTTATTGGTGAGTAAGTGCCACTTGATAGCACTATCGATGACACCTTCCATCACTTTGCTGATGATTGAGAGTAGAGTGATTGGATTTGTCCTGCTTTTTGTGGACAGGACATACCTGGGCAGTTTTCCACATTGTCGGATAGATGCCAGTGTTGTAGCTGTACTGGAACAGCTTGGCTAGAGGCGTGGCTAGTTCTGAAGCACGATAGCCGGGATGTAGTCAGGACCCATAGCCTTTGCTGTATCCAGTGCGCTCAGCCATTTCTTGATATCACTTTGAGTGAATCGAATTGGCTGAAGACTGGCTTCTGTGATGATGGGGACCTCAGGAGGAGGCCGAAATGGATCATCCACTTGGCACTTCTGGCTGAAGATGGTTGCAAATGCTTCATCCTTGTCTTTTGCACTCACGTGCTGGGCTCCTCGCGTTAGTTGTTTAATGGTCCACCACCATTCACGACTGGGTGTGGCAGGACTGCAGAGCTTTGATCTGATTTGTTGATTGTAGGATTGCTTTTTAGCATGCATGTAGTCCTGTGTTGCAGCTTCCCCAGGTTGACATCTCATTTTTAGGTACGCCTGGCATGCTCTTCTACATTCCTTATTGGACCAGCGTCCCCTGACTTGATGGTAATGGTAGAGTGAGAGATATGCCATGAGGATACAATTCTGCTGCTGCTGATGGCCCACAACACCTCATGGATGCCCAGTTTTCAGCTGCTAGATCTGTTCTGAATCTATGGTGGTAGTGCCACACAACACAATGGAGGGTGTCCTCAGTGTGAAGACGGGACGGTCACTGCTACCAATACTGCTGTGGACAGATGCATCTGTGACAGGTAGATTGGTGAGGACGAGGTCAAGTAGGTTTTTCCCTCGTGTTGGTTCTCTCACCACCTGTCGCAGGCCCAGTCTGGCAGCTATGTCCTTCAGGACGCGGCCAGTTCGGTCAGTAGTGGTGCTACCGAGCCACTCTTGGTGATGGACATTGAAGTCCCAGAGTACATTCAGTGCTTCAACATGGAGGAGTACTGATTCATCAGCGGAGGGAGGGCGGTAGGTGATAATCAGCAGGAGATTTCCTTGCCCATGCTTGACCTGAAGCCATGCGACTTCATGGATTCCGGAGTCAATGTTGACGACTGTATACCACTGATGGGACAGGACAGGACATACCCAGGGATGGTGATGAAGTTACAACTGAGTGGCTTGCTGGGCCATTTCAGAGGGCAGTTAAGAGTCAACCACATTGCTGTGGGTCTGGAGTCACATATAGGCCAGATCAGGTAAGGCCAATTTCCTTCCCTAAAGGACATTAGTGAACCAGATGGGTTTTTACGACATTCTGATAGTTTCATGGTTACCATTACTGATACTAGCTTTTTAATTCCAGATTTATTTAATTGAATTTAAATTCCCCAGCTGCTGTGGTGGGATTTGAACTCTCAGTCTCTGGATCATTAGTCCAGGCCTCTGGATTACTAGCCCTGTGACATTACCACTATGCTACCGGTCCTCTCCCTTCAGATTAAAAGCTAACTCCTGTTCCTCTCTTTCACGTCAGGCACTGAAGACGTGGAAGGCCCACTGCCACTTCAGGAGGAGAAGGCTAGCCTTCCTGAAGATGCAGCATCCCTCGAGTGGACCCTAGCAAGCACCAGCTCAGAGACTAGCACTATACGTAGGTTAGAGGGTAGCCTAGAGGAGTGGTCTTCACATGGTGAATTGCCACCAGTGTGCAAAAACTAGGGCAGGGCAATAGGATGCCACAGGTGCCAGCTCGCCAGAGGGCGAGGTCACATACTCTGCTGCAGAGGACTCCAGATGTTGACCATGACCATGGCGCCCACCATGATTGTAACTTTGACAGCATCCATAGTAACTCACACTGCTGGCATGGAAGGTCAGACGGCTGCCATCTTGGCTCTGGGGGCCAGTGCGGAAAGGGGCTTTCAGGGCATTGCATCACGCCTGCTCTCTGTTCACATGTAGAGCCATAGGAGTGCTGAGGGGCAGCCCCAGGAGAGTGGCCCTGGCTCCATGCGAGAGGCACCCATTGTCCTCTCTCTGGATGACAGCATGCCTGCTCCCCCGCCACCCACTCTGCCCTTGTTAGTGCCACATAGCCAGCTCGGCCAGACTGCCAAGGCTCGTGCTGAGATGCTGCAGGGCCCTCAAGGCTCAGAGGTGCTCGAGATTGAAAGACCATGGCTATCTAAACAGTCCTCAATGGAAGCTCAGCAGCCTTCCTCCTCCCAGGCTGTAGCCACTGGGATTTCATTTCCTTGGAGGAGACACACTATAAGGAGGTCGGGACCCAGGAGCGAGTTCGAGGCCCAGGAGCGAGGTCAAGGCCCAGGAGCGAGGTCGAGGCCCAGGAGCGAGGTCGGGGCCCAGGAGCGAGGTCGGGGCCTAGGAGCGAGGTCGGGGCCCAGGAGCGAGGTCGAGGCCCAGGAGCGAGGTCGGAATCCAGGAGCGAGGTCGGGGCCTAGGAGCGAGGTCGGGGCCCAGGAGCGAGGTCGAGGCCCAGGAGCGAGGTCGGGGCCCAGGAGCGAGGTCGGGGCCCAGGAGCGAGGTCGGGGCCTAGGAGCGAGGTCGGGGCCCAGGAGCGAGGTCGAGGCCCAGGAGCGAGGTCGGGGCCCAGGAGCGAGGTCGGGGCCCAGGAGCGAGGTCGGGGCCCAGGAGCGAGGTCGGGGCCCAGGAGCGAGGTCGGGGCCCAGGAGCGAGGTCGGGGCCCAGGAGCGAGGTCGAGGCCCAGGAGTGAGGTCGAGAGGCCCAGGAGTGAGGTCGGAATCCAGGAGCGAGACGGGGTCCAGGAGCAAGGACAGGACCCAGGAGCGAGACGGGGCCCAGGAGCAAGGACAGGACCCAGGAGGGCCCAGGAGCGAGGACGGGGCCCAGGAGCGAGGTCGGAATCCAGGAGCGAGACGGGGCCCAGGAGCGAGGACAGGACCCAGGAGCGAGGTCGAGGCCCAGGAGCGAGGTCGAGGCCCAGGAGCGAGGACGGGGCCCAGGAGCGAGGACGGGGCCCAGGAGCGAGGACGAGGCCCGGGGGCGAGGACGAGGCCCGGGGGCGAGGACGAGGCCCAGAAGTGAGGTCGGGACCCAGGAGTGAGGTCGGGACCCGGGAGCGAGGACGAGGCTCGGGGTGAGGACGAGGCCCAGGAGTGAGGACGAGCCCAGCAGCGAGGTCGAGGCCCAGAAGTGGTGCAGCGTGGACCAGCAGCGGGGTCGGGAGGACCACACTGCAGCCTATGAAACCCAGGCAGAGAGGACCTGCGGGAAGGAGGGAGGAGGACAGTAGCATTATGTTTGTGTGTGTGTGCTAGGCCGATGTAGCAGAGCCTGGTCTCCAATCGTCTTGGATCCCCTTGCCATTGGACCAAGACCTTGCTCTGTCAAGCCCGTGTGGTAGCAGGTATGCAATGGCCACCCCACGTTAAAAGAATTCATGCACAGGCATCTTCCACCCTTTAAAATGAAGTTCGGGACCTGGAACGTCAGGACCTCATGGACAACCCCAACAGTGACAGACCGGAACGCCGTACTGCTATTGTTGCCTGGGAGCTCAGACGTTTCGACATTGACATCGCCGCCCTAAGCGAGACCCGGCGGGCAGGGGAAGGCCAGCTCAAGGAGTAAGGCGGTGGTTACACCTTCTTCTGGAAAGGCAAACGTGAAGAAGAACGCTGCCTCCATGGGGTAGGCTTCACCATAAAAAATGAGCTAGTTGAACGCCTCATGACTCTACGGCTAACCCTAGCCCGGAACCAGTGCGCTATGGTCATCAGTGTGTACGTCCCAACACTGGAGCCACTGGAAGCCACCGCCTTCAGTTTGCCAGTGCAGCCTTCGGTTCGCCTGAGGAAGAGAGTGTTTGAAGACCAGGACCTCAAACCCAGCACCAATCTCATGGTCTACAGAGCAGTAGTGATACCCGCCCTCCTGTATGCTTCAGAGACATGGACCATGTACAGCAGGCACCTCAAAGCACTGGAGAGGTACCACCAACGCTGCCTCTGCAAGATCCTGCAAATCCATTGGCAGGATAGGCGCACCAACGTCAGTGTTCTCGCTCAGGCCAACATCCCCAGCATCGCAGCTTTGACCACGCTCGATCAGCTCCAATGGACGGATCACATCGTCCGCATGCCCAATACGAGACTCCCAAAACAAGCGCTCTACTCCATTATAAAAGATGTAATAGCAGAGCACTTGGAAAACAGTGACAGGATCGGACAAAGTCAACATGGTTTATAAAAGGTAAATCGTGCTTGACTAATCTACTGGAATTTTTTGAGGATGTAACTGGTAAAATAGATAAGGGAGAACCAGTTGATGTGGTGTATTTGGACTTTCAAAAGGCTTTCGATAAGGTCCCGCATAAGAGATCAGCATGTAAAGTTAAGGCACATGGTATTGGGGGCAAGGTATTGACTTGGATAGAGAACTGGTTGGCAGACAGAAAGCAAAGAGTTGGAATAAACGGGTCTTTTTCCGAGTGGCAGGCAGTGACTAGTGGGGTACCGCAGGGATCGGTCCTTGGACCCCAGCTATTCACAATATATATTAATGATCTAGACAAGGGAACTAGATGTAATATCTCCAAGTTTGCAGACGACAAAAAGCTGGGTGGGCGTGTGTGCTGTGAGGAGGATGCCGAGAAACTCCAGGATGATTTGACCAGGTTGGGTGATTGGGCAGAAGCATGGCAGATGCAATATACCATGGATAAATGCGAGGTTATCCACTTTGGTGTCAAAAACAGGAAGGCAGATTATTATCTGAATGGCAATAGATTGGGAGAAGGGGAAGTGCAACGAGACCTGGGTGTCCTTGTGCACCAGTCGCTGAAGGTAAGCATGCAGGTGCAGCAGGCGGTTAAGAAGGCAAATGGTATGTTAGCCTTCGTAGCGAGAGGGTTTGAGTACAGGAACAAGGATGTCTTGCTGCAGTTGTACAGGGCCTTGGTGAGACCACATCTTGAGTATTGTATGCAGTTTTGGTCGCCTTATCTGAGGAAGGAGGTTCTTGCCATGGAAGGAGTTCAGCGAAGATTCACCAGGCTGATACCTGGGATGGCAGGAATGACGTATGAGGAGAGATTGGGTCGATTGGGCTTGCACTCGCTGGAGTTTAGAAGAATGAGAGGGGATCTCATTGAAACTTATAAAATTCGGACAGGACAGGACAGGACAGGACAGGACAGGACAGGACAGGACAGACTAGATGCAGGAAGGATGTTCCCAATGGTCGGGGAGTCCAGAACCAGGGGTCACAGTCTAAGGATAAGGGGTAAGCCATTTAGGACAGAAATGAGGAGGAATTTCTTCACCCAGAGGGTGGTGAACCTGTGGAATTCTCTACCACAGAAGGCAGTAGAGGCGAATTCATTAAATATATTCAAGAAGGAGTTGGATATATTTCTTAAGGCTAAAGGGATCAAGGGATATGGGGAGAAAGCAGGGACAGGGTTCTGAATTTGGATGATCAGCCATGATTGCATTGAATGGCAGAGCAGGCTAGAGGGGCCGAATGGCCTACTCCTGCTCCTATCTTCTATGTTTCTATGTTACTCGGAGCTCCGACATGGCAAGAGAGCCCCAGGTGGGCAGAGGAAACGCTTCAAGGACACCCTCAAAACCTCCTTGAAAAAGTGCAACATCCCCACCGACACCTGGGAATACCTGGCCCAAGACCGCACAAAGTGGAGGCGAAACATCCGGGAAGGCACCGAACACCTTGAGTCTCTTCGCTGGGAGTAAGCGGAAGCCAAGCGCAAACAGCAGAAGGAGTGCACGTCAACCCACCCACCCCACCCTCCCGCCCCTTCAACCACCGTCTGCCCCACCTGTGACGGAGACTGTAGGTCCCGCATTGGACTCATCAGTCACCTGAGAACTCATTTTTAGTGTGGAAGCAAGTCATCCTCGGTTCCGAGGGACTGCCTAAGAAGAAGAAGAATTTCCTAGGAGCACTAGGATAGGTAAACGAGCACACAAGACAGGCACTAAGGGGTTGGACAAGGGTGATTCTTAATTAATCCTGTTAAATATTATCCGCATTTGTAATTGAATTGTTGGATAATTTTTTTTTTGTTCTGCATTTGGTGGAGTTAATATTTGTAGTGTAGCGAGGGGAAGAGGCTGGACTGAAGGAGGCAATCGGATGGTGGTGATAAGTATTGTGGGACTGTTGGTATCTTGAAGATGGGAGAGATGGCTCATGTGAAGTGCTCTTGGATTAGTTTTTCCGGCAGCTAGGGGCACTGATGGTCGATGCTGCTCATGCTCTTCCTCCTCTTCATGCTGCTCATGCTCTTCCTCCTCTTCATGCTGCTCCTGCTCCTCCTCCTCCTGCAATTCTTGCTGCCCAGGTGGTGGTAAGGGATGGTCCTTCCTTATTGCAAAGTTATGCAGCGTGCAACAGACGACCCACAATCTGGAGACACGGTCCGAGCTGTAGTGCAAAGCTCCTCCCGAACAGTCCAGGCATCGGAAGCATTGCTTGAGCATGCCGAGTGTCTGCTTAATGAGGTTTCTGATGGTAGCATGGCTCTCGTTAAAGGTCCCCTCTGCAGCTATGTCCTGGTCCTGATAGGATTTTAGTCATGAGCCATGTCTGAAGCCGTTATTGCCTTATTACCCAGCAGCTAAAAGCACATGAGCAGTGTCAGCTGTGGCTCAGTGGGTAGCACTCTCGCCTCTGAGTCAGAAGGTTGTGGGTTCAAGTCCAACTCTAGGGACTTGAGCACAAAATCTAGGCTGACACTCCTTTGCAGTGCTGAGGGTAAGTGCCGCCTTTCGGATAAAAGACTTGCATTTATATAGCGCCTTTCACGACCACCGGACCTCTCAAAGTGCTTTACAGCCAATGAGGTACTTTTGAAGTGTAGTCACTGTTGTAGTGTGGGAAACGCGGCAGCCAATTTGCGCACAGCAAGCTCCCACAAACAGCAATGTGATAATGACCAGATAATCTGTTTTTGTTATGTGGATTGAGGGATAAATATTGGCCAGGACACCAGGGATAACCCCCCTGTTCTTCTTTGAAATAGTGCCATGGGATCTTTTACGTCCACCTGAGAGAGCAGTCGGGGCCTCGGTTTAACGTCTCATCCGAAAGACGGCACCTCCGACAGTGCAGCGCTCCCTCAGCACTGCACTGGAGTGTCTGCCTAGATTTATGTGCACGAGTTTCTGGAGTGGGACTTGAACCCACAACCTTCTGACTCAGAGACAAGTGTGCTAACCACTGAGTCACAGCTGACACATGAGACATTAAGCAGAGGCCATGTCTGCTCTCTCAAGTGGACGTAAAAGATCCCATGGCACTATTTTGAAGAAGAGTAGGGGAGATCTCCTGGCAAAACTTTATCCCTCAATTAACATCACTAAAAAACAGATTACCTGGTCATTATCACATTGCTGTTTGTGGGAGCTTGCTGTGCGGAAATTGGCTGCTGCGTTTCCTACATTATAACAGTGACTACACTCCAAAAGTACTTCATTGGTTGAGACGTTTTGAGGTTGTTTTCGGCGCTATATAAATGCAAGTCTTTCTTTTTTCTTTTTGCGCAGGACAAATGAATTAATCATGACTTCTGCCAGGAAGCCTAGTGCTCTCTCGTCTTGTTTCACTCTGTACATTGGGAAAGAGATGTAGCTGTTCCTCCTGGTGTAGAGAGCCTCGGTGACCTCTCCAATACAGCAGTGAACAAAAATCTGGGAGATATCACTGGTGTCATGTGCTGCAGCCTGGAAGGACCCCGTTGCATACAATTTAAGGGCAACTGTGACCTTCACAGCCACAGACAATGCTGTCCGTGCCCCAGTTCGAGGCTCGAGTTGTGGCTGCAGCAGGTGACATAGCTCGGTGATGGCCTCCTCTGTAAAGTGAAGGTACCTGAGGCACTAATACGATAGCAAAATACTGCGGATGCTGGAAATCTGAAATAACAACAGAAAACGCTGGAAAAACTCAGCAGGCCAGGCAGCATCCGTGGAGAGAGAAAGAGAGTTAACGTTTCAGGTCGATGACCTTTCGTCAGAACTGTGAATAGCCGGAAATCAAATAGATTTAAGGCCAGAGTAAAGCTGGGAAAAGGGGGAGGGGATAACAGAACAAAGGGGGAGATGAAGAGACATTAAGAGGCAAGGCTAGAGGTGGTGTTAATGTGACAGATTAAGGCTGAAAGAAGCGTGAAATCCACTGGCAGAATGAAGGACAGCTGCCAGCTTCTAGGAGGAAAAAAAAGGTGGGGGGGGCAAATAAAAGGGTGGAAAAAATAAAATATAAATGTGATTGGAGCTGAGGTTATGATCTAAAATTGTTGAACTCGATATTGAGTCCAGAGGGCTGTAGCGTGCCTAAACGAAAGATGAGGTGCTGTTCCTCGAGCTTACGCTGCGCTTCCGTGGAACAGTGTAATAGGCCGAGGACGGTGAGGTCAGAGTGGGAGTGAAGCGGTGAATTAAAGTGACAGGCCACCGGGAGCTCGGGGTCCCCCTTACGGACTGAACGGAGGTGTTCCGCAAAGCGGTGCTCCTCAGTGAAATTAAGGTAGGAGAAGTTCTCCCTGAAGATCCACTGTAGGTGTGGTCTCCTGTGCAGGGCCCTCCTTCTCCCTCTTCTCCCAGCTGCTCCTGCTCACTTCTGTCTTGTTGGCTGCTCCCCCTCAACCTCTAGCCTTAAAGGCTGATCAACCAGTCCCCCCCTGACTGCAGTGAAACTGTTTTAAAGGCAGCCAAAAGTAATCCAGCAAAAACTCAGAAGTCATAAATCAGTTGTAGAAGTCAGAAAATAGACTTAAAAATGCCCAGAGGTTAACCAGCAACCTAAAATACAAACCAGCAACGAACCTGTATGTCGTGGGCGAGCCCTTTAAATAGCACTGCTAAAGGGTCCTTGCTGCCTGTTTGTGCCACGAGTTGTTGAGTTTATCACATGGTGAGTCAGGCGCTGGGGCAGACTAATTTCAAAAAGGGTCCTACCCTTATTTAAACCTTTTAAAGAGCATTTTAAATACTTCCGGCGTGCGTCCTGGACGCCTATGAAGAGCTGTCACAATAAGGCGGGGCTGCGCATTTATGGATACTTAGGCGCCCGTTTTACGCCTGTATAACGTGTGCTGCCCCAACAAATTTCTAGACTGCTAAGTTTTGGACTGTAGACATACATAATAAGATAAATTCACGCAGAAACCTTTTTATTCAGACCTTTCCTTATAGATAGTAATCGCTGTTGGTGATATCTCGCTTAACTTGTACGGCAGTCATTAAAATGCCCTTGAACTAATCAGTCCTCCATTCCCTTACTCCCAGGAGCCTTTACGATTCTTTTATGGGTCCCCTGTACTGTTCTAATGAGCTTGTTAATTGAACTCTATGTTTGCCCTTTGAGGACCACAGACCTTACAATCAATCTGAAATACAGCAAAGTATTTGAAGATTTTCTCTGTAAAGGTGAGTTGATCCATGGTGTCCTTGGCATAATTTGTAGCAAAGACATTGCATCTCTCAGCTACTGCCGACTCCTCTTCTGCCTTCTGATAAAGTTGGAAGGTCATTGAATGAATTATATGCAGCAAGCTAACTACAAAAGAATACTTGTCGGATATGTACTACAGGAGTTTGGCAACACCCCTAACATCATGCCTGGAAAAGGAAGCAATGTAGCCTCTGACCATACTACAGACTGAGAAACAGAGAGATTAATTTTGTCTTATCCTTTTCTTCAGCACAAATCGATATCTATAAGTTTAAACAAGATGACTTCCAGACAGCATCAGCCTTTATTTTGGTTTGGGTATAAATGATCTTATCTAGGTGAAAGTCAAGAAGTGAACAATTATTGCCAATCTTCTTCTTCTTAGGCAGTCCCTCGGAACCGAGGATGACTTGCTTCCACATTAAAAATGAGTTCTCAGGTGACTGATGAGTCCAATGCGGGACCTACAGTCTCTGTCACAGGTGGGGCAGACGGTGGTTGAAGGAGCAAGTGGGTGGGGTGCTTGGGTTGACGTGCGCTCCTTGCGCTTGGCTTCCGCTTGCTCCCGGCGAAGAGACTCGAGGTGTTCGGCGCCTTCCCGGATGCTTCTCCTCCACTTTGTGCGGTCTTGGGCCAGGGATTCCCAGGTGTCGGTGGGGATGTTACACTTTTTCAAGGAGGCTTTGAGGGTGTCCTTGAAGCGTTTCCTCTGCCCACCTGGGGCTCTCTTGCCTTGCCGGAGCTCCGAGTAGAGCGCTTGTTTTGGGAGTCTCGTGGTTGGTGAAACAGTAACAAGGTGGCACAAACTGACGAACAGTGTGAGAAGCATAAAGGGGCAGGTAGGATAAAGTTTTCAAGTGGAGCGTTGTTAGGATATGCAGACGTAGAAATGAGTTTGGGCCTGTTTTCGGGCCCAGACTTGGCGCTGCGAAGGTAGCACACGCCCAAAGCAAGAGGCCTGAGGATCGATAGAAATCGATCTGAAAAAACGGACGCAATGCATACCAATTTTTACCCTGTAAAAATGTAATGTTTTGTCATAAGAAACTAATAAAATTGCGTCAATCACAACATTTGAGAGAGAATTAAACTTGAAGGAGAAAATATTAAAGGCTACTTAGGAAGAAGCAGGGATTAGCGTAGATAACTCCAGTGGGGACTGCAGTACCGGTTCAGGCATGATGGCCAAATGGCTGCCTTCTGTTTTGAAATTTCTATTATTCTACAAAAATATTGTGAAAGCTGGAAATTAGGAAATAAAAACAGAAAATTTTGGAAATAGACAGAACTGGTGATCTGATGAAAGAGCCCTAACATGTATCTGCCTTTTTTCTGTTCAGATGCTGTGTCATTCCAACATTTTTAGTTTTTATTTCATAAAAGATTTCACTAACACAGTGCTCAGGATATGCATTGCAGATGGCATTCAAATACATAATGGCCCGTAATTTCCGATAGGAGGCTTCCTGTGTGCGGATGCCTCCTATCGGGAAAAAATCTACGCCCTTACCTGAGGGCTCCCGAGGTCCGGACACTTCCGATCCTGGGCCTCCCCATAGTCGAAATGCGCAGGGCCCAGGTATCCCAGGGGCGCATGCGGTTTGCAAGTGTCCCTGGGATCACGTGGGCCAGGCCAGCCAATAGGAGAAGGAAATCTCTCTTCATACTTTTGACAGATAGACTTGTCAAAAGTATGAATGGAGATCACCCCAAAAACACATCAAAACATTAAATACATTTTTAAAAACCCATCACGTTTTTAAAATGAGTTAAAATTACATTAAATTAAATATTTTAAACAAAAATTTAATTTTTTGAAAAAAATAAACTTACCTTTTTTAAAAGTATTTTAAAATTATAAATGAGTGAAATTTTTATTTTTTTTTACTTTTTTAAACTCTTATGCTGGTAAAAGCAGGCCTCACGCCTGCTTTTACCAGGCGTAAGATTTCTAAGGGTTTTCAGCGGGCAGAGGTTCTGCAGAAAGCGGAACTCTCCCCCCGCAGAGGCCCTTCTCCAGGGCAGGCGTCCGATCTGACAAGAGCATTCTTGACAGATCGGAAATGCCGGTTTTCAGCGCATGTGCTTCGCATGCTTGAAACCGGCATTTCCGATGTCCCTACAGGTGTGTACACAGCGCGTACAAACCCGTAGGCATTGGAAAATACGGGCCAATGTTCATGTACTCTCGTTATCTTTACTTTATCTTAAAATATCTCATTAAATGTGGCAGAATTCATGTCATTTGAATACAGTAAGTGTAATTTTTGTGGCAAATCTGTTATTCAGTTTACAAAATGGAGCAAAATTTTAAATAGAAAATGGATTTTCTGTTTCCAGTGCAATAATACAGCAACATAATAAGCTGCTTAAGTATAAAAAAGTGTTAGGACACAAAATAGAACAAATAAAGACAAAAGTTTCAATCATTTCTAGTTTTAAAAACCTGATTATATCATGATGGCCTAGTAGATCTCATAGCTAAGCCTTGCACTTTTAACCGCAGTGCTGTCGGTTTGAAGACGTGCTGTCGGTTTGAAGACGTGATTTAGCAGACGCTGAAACTTGCCTGCCCTCAATAGGAACCTTTGCAAGTTCTCAGTTGGGTTGCTGAATAGAGCAGTGTGTGATTATACAACGCTGCACTTGGGGGGGGGGGGGGGGGGGTGGAGGGGCGGTGAGGTAAAACTGCAAGAACCAATCCCGCCTTACAGAAGTACACTTTGTGTCATCTGATTACAGAGTACCATTGACTCTAACTATAGAGCAGTCCCCCATCCAATACCTTGGTTAGTATTGAATCAAACATTGGATTCATTGGAGGGATCTGATGTCCACATTTATGCCCTCTATACTATGGCAGTTTCATGAGCTGTTAGGTTGGGAAAAAATGTTACCGCATGCTGCACAGTGAATTTCCTTCAACCTATCCTTGTTTGCTGTGCAGGAACTGGCTGAAAAAAACTGGGTAAAAAGTAAAGTAAAAAAACCAAAACTTTTTGTCTGCACAAGCAGACAGTTAGGCGAAACATTTGTGTGTGGAAGGGTATGCTGGCTATGGTGGATTGACGGCTGATGGCCATTTTTTTTTGGCTCTGACTGTTTTCTTCGCATGCCTGAGTGGATTTGCATCAATTTAGGGTTTGGGAGTTAGCATAGGTTGGTTCAAAAGTTAGATGTCAAGCTCATTTGAAAACAAACAAGATAACAGAGGCGGGCAATTAGGTGCTCCCAGTGGGATACAGCATTGGGAGACCTAAATGGACAAAAAGCAGGAGTGTGTACATGTGTGTGTATGGGAGGGAGGAAGCTTCGTATAGTTTGGTCATTGAGACTCATGCCTGTAGTTTCTCCTCATAGCAAGCACAGTCTGTCTGTTTGTATTTACTTTGTTTGTGGCAACTTTCTGTCTCTTTTTCTCCTCCCCCTCTTCTGAAAATGTTGGTCCCTACTGGGGTACGGTTCTAACCAGCCATCCTTCATGTCGGATTCATATGTGAGTCTGGGCAGTGAGTGTTGGCTAGCTATTTCACCATGGCAGCCATCACAGCCAAGCCAGATTCTGACAACTACACATGTGCACTTTGCAGCAGAGACCAGAACAAAGCGAAAAGGAGTACAACCTCTGGCTGATTGTTCATCCCCCTTCGTCTAGGGGCACTGAGGCAATTATAGCAAATGCCAGCTTCGCTGAGATAGCTAATTCAGCACAAACGAGGAATTGAACCCGTGACCTTCTGGTTTGTGGTGGTTCAATTACGCGTTGCTTTCACCACTTGTGCCACTGGAGGAATTCATACATACATTTTTATTACCAATGCAACAGAAATATTGCTTCCAGAAAGATAATTTGAAATGGTATTTTCTCCAATTTTGAACCATTGCATGGACATTAGCGGATGGCAAAGATAAATTTTATGAATGTGAGCTCCCAGCAGAGCGTCTCACCAGTCTGGAGTACACGTCCTGAACAGGCTCCCCACGAATCTCTATCATTAACTATAATGGATGGAAGATGGTGAGGACTGCACCCACAATTTCCCAATATGGTGAGGTGCCCTTCCAGGAGTGCACATTTTCAAAATTAGCCCTACAGTCTATGTATCTAAATGACAAATATTTTCACAAAGATGCCTAAAACACACCTTCTTAATGATCAGAACTTGCTATTATAGTGGGACCATCTCTGTTACAAAATGGTCGGGTACAAAATGTAATGATACAATTTTTAGTATTGTGATTTCTCATCATTTCATATATTGACATAAACTTACAGGGTTCTTTACCATGGCTCCTCCCACAGCCCTCACTGCTTTTGAATTGCCTGCCCCTGTTGCTAGCTGCTTGTATGAGACCATTTCTCCGAATTTCACGTCATTCATCAGGTTCATCAACACAGTGCAGGTGAAGGTAGCTGAAGAAAAGAATAGAGAACACTGTTCAGGTGGTTTACAACTACCAACTGTTCATGCACATGCACTGACCACTTGAATGTTAATGACCATGAAACCTTCTTCAGCACTCGGTCGCTTTGTTAAAAAAGGACGTTTCACACAGTTACCAATTTATTTCTTAAATTGTTGATAGCATATCGGCCGTAATTTTAATTTGGAGGCGGGTCAGGAGCAGGGGCGCTGGAAAGCGGTCGGGAAACCCGGGAGAACGGGTATCCCGCAGGCCCTGCCGAATTTAATGGCAGGGCCTGATTAGCATTTTCAAAGCACTGATTCCCGCCCGCAGCCAGCCAGATGGAGAGGCTGACTGGCTGTTGGGTGGGTAGGCCTGTGGCACCAGGCCGCAGAGAGGAGGGAGGGAGGGAGGAATCAGGCGGGGGGGGGGGGGGGGGGAAATCAGAGGCCGGAGGGGGATTGGGGGCCGGGGAATGGAGACCAGAAGGGGATTGGAGGCCAGAGGGGGGAGGTCGGAAGGGAATTGGGGGCCGGAGGGTGATGGGGGAGCTGGAGTGGGGAGGTCGGAAGGCCGGAGGTGGGGAGGTCGGGAGGTGAGCGAGGGATTGAGGGCTGGGGTTCAGAGGCCGGTGGGGGGGGGCGGGGGGGGGGAGGGGGAAATCAGAGATTGGAGGCCTCATTTGGGGGGGGTGGTGTGTTGGAGACCTCGGGGGGCAGATCGGAGGTCTCGGAGGGGGTGTCCAATTGCGGGGAGTTGGCAAGGCAAGTCCGTTGGATCCAGCAGGTAAGTGGAAAGGCACCTACCTCCTGGATCCAGCAGTCCCTCTCCTTCCTTTAGCTGGCCCGGGAAACCTGACCAGCCAGAGTTAAATATAAATTGGTGGATCACCATGAGGCCCGTAGCCTCATTATAATATTTAAATGGGCGGCCCGCCTCCTGGGAGCAGGTTGGCTGCCCACCCCCGTTAAAACTGGAAGTGAACGGATTGGGGTCGGGATTCAGATTTTTAACTCTTTACTCTTCCGTCCGTCCCCGCTTTTTGGGGTTAAAATTCCCCCCTCATCATGTAGAATAGTATTTATTAGTATAAATTTATATTCATGAATCATTTTAATACTGATTAAGATAATTTGAATATGGGTAAAGTAATATCAGTGTTTGCAAACGTTTGCCAAAATGTACTCTATTTGTTCCCTTTGGTACAAGATATAATCTAGCAAACATTGTTGTATTCATATAGATGGCATGTTTGAAAAGCAGAAGGCTGTAAAGGGAAAGTTTAAGGCAAATGTCAGGAAATACAAATAAAAACAAAAAATGTAAAAGCTGGAATCACACAGCAAGCAACATCTGTAAAAAGAAAACATTTGGGTGTGTACATTTTCTCAGAACTGAAGAAATAACCTGATTTGCTCTTTACAAATGCTGACACAGCCATTGTGTATTTTTAGCATTTTCTGTTTTTATATCAGGAAATACTGCTTAATAGAGGGGATCAAGAGGTGGAATGGGATGTCAGGAACATGGGCTCATTTAAGAAATAGGTAGATGCTGTAATAGGAAGAATGCAGGGTTAGTAGTTTGGAAAGAGGAGATTAAATGGACCAAGAGTCTTCTTCATCTGGAGCTATCTTGCAGCCTTCAAAGAATAACTGATCTCTGCATGTGTTTAGATCTAATGCAATGTTTACTTAAACAGATTAAATACAGTAGCTCTTACGTGGATTCTACAAGGAGCCAGTAGGAAAGATATCATGGCCTAGAAATTTGGCTGCGCAGCACCTGTTTTTCGGGCGTTAAGTAGCCTCCTAAGCTTCCAAATATTTCAGGCAGGAAGCACACGTGCATTACGAGCTAAAGGTGCACTGCTTACCATATTGGTAAAGAAACAAAAAAATCGGCGTGCAGTTCCCATGCTTGAAACAGGTGTTAGATCCTTTGCATATGCAAATAAGGGGCCTAACACCTAATTGAGCCCCCCACTGTAAGATTGGTTTGACCTGAGGCAGCCAGCAGCAGGCATACATGCAGGAGTGCTCCTCCCGACCTCACATTAAAAGAATGCAGGCTACTGCCAGCCACTTGTTCTCCACCCGATCTTCACTGCTCCACTACCCCACCGCCTCCCGATCAGTGACCCTCCCTCCCCAGGATCGCTTCTGCTCCCTCCCCCGATCGCTGTTGCTCCCTCTCCCGAATCGCTCCCGCTCCCTCTCCCGAATCGCTGCCCCCACCCCCCCGATCGCAGGCCCTCCCTCCACTCCGATCACTCCCTGCGCCCGAATTCCTAGGTCAATAATCTTACCAATGAAAGGGAGCACTTGTGAGTATGGGTCACTTGTGAAAGACGTACATTCATTTGTTGTTACTAATGAGCATCTCCAGTGGTGAGGCTGACCATAACCAAGTTGTGATCTTCACTCATGAGTTATTTGGTCACCACCCGTTGTGCAGATATTTATAATAATCACACATCCCTGACCTTTCCATTATATCTTTACAATCAATGAGAGTGTGCAATATTTTTTGGACTGTAACACAGGGTTCTGATCAACGTTCCCGCTAAACTGTGTGGCCATGAGGCCACGCAGTCATCTGCCAGTCCCGCGCAGCCCGGGACTGGCTTTTCCAATGTGAAATTTCGCGCATGCACGTAACTTTGAATGGACTGCGCAGCCCGTTAAAGGGACCGCGCACCCAAATTTAAAATTAGGGGACACATTGGTTCTGATAACTGTGTAAATGGCTCAATTTTTGCTCTTATTATTTGACATAATCGAAACATCACAAATGTATTACAACATGTATACAGAGAGAGATAGAGAAAAAAAACCTAACCTTCCAATGTAGCATACAATAAAATATGCTGTTCAAACCATGCAATACTACAGTACAGGAGTTCAAACTACATGCCTGGATCATTGGAACATGACATTTTTCTCTGTTTCTCAAGACATCTGCTATTGGTAAAAAAAAATTGCCCCTCCCCCATGATCTCCAGCTTCAGAAAGAAAAAAAAGCAGATTTGAGTTTCAAATTTTGCTCTTGTGGTGTGCAACTTCATCTCGACCCCTTGATATGCAACTGCTTTGCAACATACCCCGGCCTATGCTTTAATCGAGAAGTACCATATTCATAATCTCATGCATTTTTCATAATCTCACTCATTTTTTATTCTCTATATACTTACTTGTCTTTTTTTATAAAGGATCCCATAGATTTTTTTTTTAGATTATATCATTTTATGGTGTAACATTGACCACTTTATGGCATCATAAGGCAGCTATGCCCTTCAGTCTTTAACTATTTTAACAGAATTTAAAAAGTGACCAACTGTGACTAATGAGGCCTTCACCAAGCATGGGATGAAGTCGATATACTACACCAAGTAAGTCATTGCCAATCAGAAAAATTAAAAATGGTCAATTACAAAGCACTGGAAATACACAGGTATATTGATATTTGAAAGTGAAAAGAGAGATTAATGTTTTGGGTGAAGACCCTTCACCAGAAATGATGTAGTACAGACCCATTTGACAGCTGACCACAGCAAAGAGCGGAAGTAAAGGTCAGGAATACAGATACGCTAACTACTTTTACAAAGACTTTAATTGGCATTCAAAATGCTAGAGATGAAAAATGCTGGAAGACATACAAAGGCCATCTCAGTCAGTCTGTTACAGGGCATTAAAAACACAAAAGGCGAGAGGAAAACCTCCAAGGTGGAAGGGCTGTAAGTGAAAGAATCAGGAAGGAAAAGAAAAACAAGAAACGCTTGTATTTGCATGGTTTTTCCTCATAGCGCTCAGCAACATCTCAAAGTGCTTTACAAGCAGTGGATTATTTTGAACGGCAATTGTGTAGACAGGGAAGAGGCCATTAGAGTGGGAGGAGGCTCGTGTGGTGTATAAACAACGGCATAGACCAGTAGGGCCGAATGAGCTGTTTCTGTGCTGTAGATTCTATGGCTGCGGTTTCGCCATCGGAGGCGGGATCGTGGCGGGAGAGGTCGTTGGTGGGTCCCGGTCCCGCTCCCGGCTCCAGCCGCTCTGCGAAAAAGATTTTCCCCTGATTGGGCTCGTTAAGCCCACCCTGCGAGGTTCCCGGCCAATTAACAGGAAGCAGGTCTGATGACGTCATTTGATGACGCGTCATAGAAACATAGAAGATAGGAGCAGGAGTAGGCCATTCGGCCCCTCGAGCCTGCTCCGCCATTCAATGAGCCATGGCTGATCATTCAAATTCAGTACCCTGTCCCTGCTTTCTCCCCATATCCCTTGATCCCTTTAGCCTTAAGAAATATATCTAACTCCTTCTTGAATATATTTAAATGAATTGGCCTCAACTGCCTTCTGTGGTAAAGAATTCCACAGGTTCACCACTCTCTGGGTGAAGAAATTCCTCCTCATCTCAGTTCTAAATGGCTTACCCCTTATCCTTAGACTGTGACCCCTGGTTCTGGACTCCCCCACCATTGGGAACATCCTTCCTGCATCTAGTCTGTCTAGTCCTGTTAGAATTTTATAAGTTTCAATGAGATCCCCTCTCATTCTTCTAAACTCTAGCGAATATAAGCCTAATCGACCCAATCTCTCTTCATACATCATTCCTGCCATCCCAGGTATCAGTCTGGTGAATCTTCGCTGCACTCCCTCTATGGCAAGAACATCCTTCCTCAGATAAGGCGACCAAAACTGCACACAATACTCAAGGTGTGGTCTCACCAAGGCCCTGTACAACTGCAGCAAGACATCCTTGCTCCTGTACTCGAATCCTCTCGCTATGAAGGCCAACATACTATTTTCCTTCTTTACCGCCTGTTGCACCTGCATGCTTACCTTCAGCGACTGGTGCACAAGGACACCCAGGTCTCGTTGCACTTCCCCTTCTCCCAATCTATTGCCGTTCAGATAATAATCTGCCTTCCTGTTTTTGCCACCAAAGTGGATAACCTCGCATTTATCCACATTATACTGCATCTGCCATGCATCTGCCCAATCACCCAACCTGTCCAAATCATACTGGAGTTTCTTTGCATCCTCCTCACAGCACACACGCTCACCCAGCTTTGTGTCATCAGCCGGCTTCCTTAAAGGGACCACGGCCACATTCATTTTGACAGTTGTGCTGTTAGTGTTCTGCAGCATTGAGGTGCTGCAAACACTGACAATGATTGCACAGAGGTGCACGGCTGCACCCAGGCTCTCCCATGACTCCCTCCATATGCTTATGGAGGGAGTCACAGCACGCAGGGAGCTTCTCTTCCCTTCCCATGGGCGGAAGAGACCTCCCTAGATAATCAACGCAACCTGGCTGCACATTACACAGGAGGGCAGAAGCAGGGATGTCGTCAGGAGGAGCAGGCTGCAGTGGCGCAAACCTTTCAATGATCTGAGCAGATCACAAAATGTTACTGCCAAGCCACACTCAACCTCATCCTGCTGTGCCACTCATCACATCCACATCACTCTGCCTTCCCTACCCTACTCCTGCACGTCTTTACTCACACCAACTTACCTTGCACCTCCATCCATCCCTCTCTATCTCCATTATCACTTCACCATCTCACTAGCCACCCCTCACACTCACCCTCAACCAACTGCAAGCATACCAACTAACAACACACAAGGGTAGGCACCTGGGCGCTTTAGCCAATGTTCATGTGAAGTTTCTGCTAATGTGTTGTCAAACATTGAAATCTATATTTTCAAGACTTTACCTTATTGGACAGATCTGTGCTCACCTTTGGAAGTGTCTTAGTGAGTTCCAGTGAATGCTGAAACATAACTTCTCTCCCCCCCCCCACCCCCCAATTGTGATGAATGTGAAAGGAATGGCTTGAACATTGTAGGGATGCTTTATGTTGCTGGTGTGGGGTGGTGTCAACCTGGCGCATCATGTGGCAGCCAGGGTGTACAGCGTCAAGTGAAGTTAATCTGGCCATGGTAATGCCATCGCTGGCCTCCCGGGCAGCAATGTTGTCAGATGCTGATGCCCTGTGGCCTCTGCAGCATCAGGTGATTGCGGAGAAAGTTGGGGTTGTTGGTGTGCCTGGTGATGTTGGCGTTGGGGCTGATCGTGGAGTGATTCAGAGGACCAAAGTGAGATTTTTTCAAGGGCACCAATGTTGCTGGAATAGATGGCAGGTGAACTTGAGATGACAGAAGTGATCTATCAATGATGAGACAGCTTGCTCCAAGGAGGTGACAGTGGATAGTTTACTCCAAACACTTCCAAACTGCATAAAGCTCAAAAGTGTCTTCCAAGTCCTGAAGGCTCAAGCTTCTGACATTGGAACGTGACCAGCTCTGAAATGGCAGCTGTCACCTAATCACAGCAATGGGGAGACATAGAGAACCCGACCTACTTACCTGACGTGATCTCCGAATGACGTGAACCCCGTTAAAAAGGTGGGGAAATAGAAATAGGCTGGCAAAATAGTAGTTAACAAGCATTTAACTATCTTAAATGCCTCATCCGCCGCTTGGTGTCGGGTCTGTTCTGAAATCGTAGACCCGACACTTTGGAAACTTACATGGAGGCGGGTTCGCAGCGGGTTCCCAACCTGCTGTCAATCATTTCGATTTTGGCAGTGGACCCGCCTCCAAACCTGCACTCTGAGTGCCGGTAAAATTCAGCCCTATGTAATTCTATGTAACATGGGAGCCATTTGTACACAGCAATGTTCCACCACAGAAATCCGATGAATGACCAGTTAACCTTTTTGGTGCTGTTGGCTGAGGGAGGAATCTTGTGCAGGACATTGGAACTCCCTGCTTTTCTTAAATAGTGCTACATAATCTTTAACCTCTGCCTGTTCCATCGAAAGAGCCAGACAGGGCGTTGGTTTACTGTGTCATCCAAAGGACATCACTTCTCTCAAAAAGAAAAGAAAGACTTGCATTTATATCGCGCCTTTTACGACAGCAGGATGTCCCAAAGCGTTTTACAGCCAATGAAGTACTTTTGAAGTGTAGTCACTGTTGTAATGTAGGAAACGTGGCAGCCAATTTACGCACAACAAGCTCCCAGAAACAGCAATGTGATAATGACCAGATAATCTGTTTTTGTTATGTTGATTTAAGGATAAATATTGGTCAGGACACCGGGGATAACTCCCCTGCCCTTCTTCGAAATAGTGCCATGGGATCTTTTATGTCCACCTGAGAGAGCAGAGGGGGCCCTCAGTTTAACATCTCATCCAAAAGATGGAGTGTCAGCCTAGATTTTTGTACTCAAGTCTCTGGAGTGAGACTTGAACCCACAACCTTCTGACTCAGCGGCGAGAGTGCTGCCCACTGAGCCACAGCTGACACTCAGTACTGCACTGGAGTATCAGTTTTTATCATGTGCTCAAGTCTTGGAGTGGTGATTGAATTCACAACCTACAGATCCAAGGTAAGAATGCCACCAACTGAGCCAAAGCGATATTGGAATGGAAAATCAGGAAGACTTCTAAGTTCCGAAGGTGCTGAAGTCAATATTCAGATCACAGGAACAAAGATTAGGAGTAATGGATGAGATATGAAGAGTGATTCTGTGCCTCTGTGCTCAGAGGGGGAAGCCATACTCACCTGGAGCATGGGTGGCGGTATCAGGGCTGCAATGTGGTACTCCTATCTTTGACCTGCACCCCCTCTTGAACATGGGACTACAGAATCGCGCTACTATTCCATAAGTTTGCATTGAGGTTTGTTAGAGCAACGTGAGAGACTAAAGATGGTAAGGTGAGAGTGAGAATGGGGATGGGAGTTGAAGTGGTAGGCCACAGGAAGGTCAGGATCGTGCCTGCAAACAGAACAAAAATGCTTAGTAAAGCATTCATTCAATCTATGTTTGGTCTCCTTAATGTAGAGGAGACTGCAGCAAAACCCTTGCTTTTCCTACTTGATTCATAGAAACATAGAAACATAGAAACTAGGAGCAGGAGTAGGCCATTCGGCCCGTCGAGCCTGCTCCACCATTCAATACGATCATGGCTGATCATCCAAATCCAGTACCCTGTCCCTGCTTTCTCACACAGAATCCCCATCGAGCCTGCACCGACACATATCCCACCCTATCCCTGTAACCCCACGTATTTAATTCCCCCTAACATATCCCATCCTATCCCTGTAACCCCACATATTTAATCCCCCCCTAACACTAAGGGTCAATTTATCATAGCCAAATCAACCTAACCCGCACATTTTTGGACTGTGGGAGGAAACCGGAGCACCCGGAGGAAACCCACGCAGACACGGGGAGAATGTGCAAACTCCACACAGACAGTCACCCGAGGCCAGATTCGAACCCGGGTCCCTGGCGCTGTGAGGCACCAGGGCTAACCACTATGCCACCGTGTTGCCCCATTCCTCCATTTACATTCTATTGTGCTCCTCCTGCCATCTTAGAACTGCTTTGCTCACTTGTTTTTCTGATACCTTTTCACAGTCAGACTGGGATGATCTTTACATATTCAGCACTTTTTTCCTCTTTTCAGCATTTAAAAAAATGCTTACAAGCTACTAAATCCATTAGCTGCCTCTTTGTTAAAGTAGTTAGCATATGTGTACTTTAAACCTTTACCGGTTGTTCGTCCCTCTTTACATTGGCGAGGGTTATAAAGGGGCTCTCCTGTCTCCACTGTACTATTCTGACAAAAGGATCACCACCCAGAACATCCATTCTCTTTCATGTGCTGTCAGAATTGTTGTGCATTTCTCAGTCAGGACAACAACGGGGTCACCACGATTGGGCTTCGAAGGGAACAAAGAATAAGCAGCCAGAGTTCCCCCTCCTGACTGTTACTCAGCACCTCCCTTTGGAAGAATGTGTTTCCATGTGTGTTCTCACAATGTACAAAGGGCAAGTGTTGTGAGTGTGTCTCCCCACCAGTGTGGGCTGAGCGGCGCAGCAGAAACTGCTGAACCCAAGTAGTTTCCAGTTGCGAGTTGATTAAGAAAGTAATACTCCCATTTTCCTGGCTGATTTTATTGTGTGTTGTGGCTTTACTTCTGCAGCTTCTGGCAGAAGCCCCATTCTGGATACTCGGGCTTCCTCATAGTTGCACCTGAACAAACACAATGAACCTTAGAATGTCTCATGATTTAAAGTAGATATTCATTCTGCAGTTTATAATAAAAGAACAAAAATAAAACTGCCCATTTCAAAGCAAAATGTCTCTGTCCCGATCATCATGCATCCTTATTAGTTATGCAAATCTATTCACTACAGTTCCTGTCACCCATTAACTGTTACACTACACACAGGAAGCACCAATATCTATGGTCAGAATACATCCATAAAACTTATTTTTAAACTTATTTTATGTTGCAGTTTTTTTGCCCTTTATTTAGTAATCCAGAAGCCCCCTGCCTTTGTTTGGTGCTGAGAAGCTGCTCATTGTTTCCAAACACGATAAGCGAGCCTGATGCATCTGTTGCTCAACACAAATCCTCCCAGAATGATATGTAGAAAGAATTCGTGGCTGCTGGCTGCTCAGTATGATTTTACTACCAGAAAAAAAACAACAAAATTGTAAGTTAACATTTAGGGTGGTTGACCATATATTCATATTCTGCGTTGATATTTGTATATTCTGTTTATAAAGGAGCTTGTTCTTTCAGTCCTTTTGTCAATTGAAAGACTTATTCATGGTTTTTCTTTACTATCAATCAAAATATAACACTACGCATTGAATCAGTAACTGTATTAACAGTTTGAGACCAATCACTGTCCAGTTCTATGAATTATCTGCTTCTCTTCAAATGCATATACTACTGTCTTTTAACATTGTTAGAGTCAAAGGCTTCAATTTTGTGAATTTTTGCTTGTTCTGTTTCAAAGTGAAGACATTAAGCATATTTTTTTTATTTATTAGTTCCTGGGATTTGGGCGTCGCTGGCAAGGCCAACATTTATTGCCCATCCCTAATTGCCCTCGAGAAGGTGCTGGTGAGCCGCCTTCCATAACTTTGTGACGGTTTGTTACAACTAAGTGGCTTGCTAGGCCATTTCAGAGGGCAGTTAAGAGTGAAGCACATTGCTGTGGGTCTGGAGTCACATTCAGGCCAGACCGGAAAGGGCGGCAGATTTCCTTCCCTGAAGGACATTAGTGAACCAGATGGGTTTTTACGACAATCCGGCAGTATCATGATCACCATTACTGATCCTAGCTTTTTATTCCAGATTAATTTAATTAACTGAATTTAAATTCTCCAGCTGCTGTGGTGGGATTTCAACTCATGTCTCGGGATCATTAGTCCAGCCCTCTGGATTACTAGTCCAGTAACAGAACCACTGTGCTACTGTTCCCGATAATTTTAGGATTATCAATCAAAGAACGGTGAGGGTTAGTCAGAGGAATATTTTTCACACAGGCGGTTTTTAGAAAATGGAATGTTTTGCCCCAAGTGGCTATTGAGACAGAGATTGTAACATTGTTTAAAATCAAATTTGAAAAGGAAGAATAGTGAAGGATTTGGGGATAGGGCAGCAAAATGGGATTAGGGTAGATAGCTCCAGTAGGAGAGTGAGCAACAGCACAGACTTGAAGGGCTGAATGACTTCTTCTGTGCTGTAATTTCTATGACTTAATGAAGGACGTGTGAATCTTGTACATTTAGTGCCATATTTTTCCGTGTCTATTTTTCTTAAGGTCTGCGAGGGTTAAAGTTCAAGGCCTGGATTTTCCTTTGTGGTGGATCTTCTGTAGAAGTGGGGGGGGGGGCAAGGTAGGACATCTGCTCACTGCCCTGATCCCGTCGGTATTCTCAGCCAGTTTCCTCCATTGGGCCTCATTAAAAATGCAGAGCGGTCTCCGAGTATGATCTCTGCCACCAAGAAAGAATCTGCCACTGCAAAATGGCAGGAGGAGGAGGTATCTTAAAGGTATCACAGGATCCCTGAAGTGGCATTTGCAACAAAATTTACAAGGCTCTCAAGTAGCCACGGGACCTCTGAAAAGAGATAAAAGTAGCACGGAGAGATATAGATAAGCAAACTACTAGACCCTCTTCCTCCAACATTATGCTAATCAGCATTGCCGCCACTGCCCCAGGGACTACTGGCACCCTCTCGGCTGGTGGTCCCTGGAGTTGGAAGTGGCACATATGGACAGTAGGTAGGTATGCCAGGTGGGTTGCCAAACTCCACTTTCCAGTGGCTTTCACTGCTAGGCTGTGGGGCAGGGGAGCCTAATTTCGGTCAGGGTGGGGATGCGGCAGTAGACATCTCTGTACAATTGTCCTGCATTTTCTGCCACTACTCCATCCAATGGTATAGCTGAGGAAAAACCAGACTGCGAGAAAGAGCAGAACCAAAGTCTGTGGAAAGTGAGTTTAAAAGGTTTTCAGTAAAACAAACAGAGGAGTTTAACTATTCACTCATATGGAAGACAAAACAAAGCCATGAGATAATTATTTGTATCTAATTTTTTTACAACTAATTATCAGTAATCACAAGCTACAGTTGAATATACTGTTGAAAATTAACTGTCGTATTAATATGGAGTGCATCAATAATTACTACTAGCAGAAATAAAAATAGTGCTACTAAAATTTCATGATCTAATAAATATTCATATTTATATCTAAACATATTTGCAGTCTCACTGCACTTATGCTTCCATATTTGTTATGTCTATTAGCAATTCACATTCTAAACATATTCGCCATTCCATTCCAGCTTTAATTTTACAATACAAGCCACCATTTTGCGTATGTTTAATGGCCAAGATGGCAGTGACACATGCAGTACTTGGCAAGTCGTGCCAATAGATCTAGAGGCATGAAACGATGCCAGCTGCAGTAAGAGCAGCCATCAGAGGTTGGTATTCTGTGCAGCACTGTGATTGCAGAACAACACCACACAGGAGAAGGATGGCACAGAAAAGTGCCAAAAGGGTCGCTTGCCTTTTGCAGGGAGATATCACATACGAAGAAAAACAAGTTGCAATTTGTTGTCTTCTTTTGTAGCACAAGTTTTACATCGCTCTAAGAGACTGGGTGCACTGGGACAGAGCCTGGCTGTCCCTGACGTTTCCGAGGTCACAGAACCTTGTCCCATGTAGCAAACACGCTGGTAGCACGTTTTCAAAATTGTGATTTCAGATATTGTATATTGCTTCTTGGTTTAAATTTCTCGTGACACAATAAAATCTTTGTTACCATTACAGAAAGAAGTACAGATGCACACAGAATGTGCACTGCCCCACACAAAACAACTGTTTATCATCTGTTTCCATTATTGTCCATGTGTAAAGGCAGAGGAGTTGTAGACAACAAATTTAAGATTATGAAAGGGTTTGCTAGGGTAGACGTAGAGAAGATGTTTCCACTTGTGGGTGAGATGAGAACTAGGGACCATAGATATAAGATAGTCACTAATAAATCCAATAGGGAATTCAGGAGAAACTTCTTGGGCTGGATTTTGCCGGGACTCAGAGGGCGGGTTTGGAGGCGGGTCCGCTGTCAAAATAGCAAAGATTGACAGCGGGTAGAAAACCCGCCGTAAACCCGTCTCCACGCGAGTCTCCCAGGTGTTGGGTCTGTCAGCGGAGAACTGACCCGACACCAAGCAGCGGGGGAGACAATTGAGCTCATTAAATGACTTGTTAAGAGCCAATTTAATGGTTTTTTTGAGGCTTCCTTCCAATTTTACGTGCTCCCCCACGGGTTACCCACTGCTCGGGGAACACGCCAGCTCACCCTGGCGTGAGGTGAGTCTGCTCTGATGTTTCTGATAAGCTGAGAGCTGCAGAAGTGGTGTAAAGGATGCCATGTTGCAGGTGGTCAGTTTCAGAGCACAGAAACTGTTGGTTACTGCATTTGTAATACATATAGAGATTTCTTTAGCTTACACGTGTTTAGAGCCAACTGTATGTCCAGTGCCACCTCATTTGAACAACCTCTCTCACCATTGGCAGATCGCTTCTGTCATCTCACCTGCAGATGCCATCTATTGCAGCAACATCGGTGCCCTAGAAACTATCTCACTGTGCTCCTCTGATTCCTTCCATGCACAGCCCCAACACCAACATCACCAGGCACACCAGCAGCACCAACAACAACACCAACCTTCTCCGCCATCACCTGATGCTGCACAGGACACAGGGCATCAGTCCAATTGTTGCCCGGGAGCCCAGCGATGGCATCACCATGGCCAAATTTATTTCACTTGACGCTGTAAACCCTGGCTGCCACATGATGCACCAGGTTGACACTATCCCACACCAGCACCGTAAAGCATCCCTTTAATTTTCAAGCCATTCCATGCACACCCATCACTATAGCGGGGTGGGTGGGTGGGTAAGTTATGTCTCAACATTCACTGGAACTCAGTAAGACACTTCTCAAAGTGCGCACAGATCTGTTCAATAAGGTGCAGTGTTGAAAAAAATAGATTTCACTATATGACAACCCATTACCAGAAACTTCACATGGACATTGGCTAAACCTCTCAAGTACCTACCCTTGTGTGTTGTTAGTTGGTATGCCTGCAGTAGGATGAGGGTGAGTGTGAGGGGTGGCTGGTGAGATGGGGAAGTGATAATGTAGATAGAGAGGGGTGGGTGGAGTTACAAGGTAAGTTGGTGTGAGTAAGGATGTGCAGGAGAAGGGTATGGGAGGCAGAGTGATGGGGATGTGTTGAGTGGCACAGCAGGGTGAGTTTAAGTGTGGCTTTGCAGTAACGTTTCATGATCCACTGAGATCATTGAAAGGTTGGCGCCACTGCAGCCAGGGACTCCTGACGACATCCCTGCTTGTGTCCTCCTGTGCAATGTGCAACCAGGCTGCGTTGGTGTCCTGGGGAGGTCTCTTCCGCCCTTGGAAGGGAAGAGAAGCTCCCTGCGTGCTGTGACTCCCTCCATAAGCATATGGAGGGAGTCATGGGAGAGCCTGGGTGCAGCCGTGCACCTCTGTGCAGTGCATTGTCAGTGTTTGCAGCACCTCAATGCTTCAGAACACTGACAGAACAACTGTCAAACTCAATGTGGTCGTGGTTCCCTTTAAGGAAACCGGCTGATGACTCGTCATCAAATGACGTCATCAGACCCGCTTCCTGTTAATTGGCCGGGAAGCCCGCAGGGCGGGCTTAACAAGGCCAATCAAGGGAAAATACCTTTGACAGAACGGCTGGAGCCGGGAGCAGGACCGGAACCCGGCAACCAGCTCTCCGGCCGTCATCCCGCCTCCGCAGAGAAAATCCAGCCCCTTTACTTGGAGAGTGGTTAGAATGTGGAACTCACTACCACAGGGAGTAGTTGAGGCGAATAGCATAGATGCATTTCAGGGGAAGCTAGATAAGCACACGAGGGGAAAGGAATAGAAGGATATGCTGATAGGGTGAGATGAAGGATCAGAGGAGGCTCATGTGGAGTATAAACACCGACATCTAGTGGGCCGAATGGCCTGTTTCTTTGCTGTAAATACTTTGTAATACTTTGTAATTTGGCAGAAGTGATTTAGTTGATTATTCAGTTCATTCATATATGCAAATATAGTTTGGTTACAACATGAAAGCATTTTTGAACGATGCCCAGCACCCATCCTTAATTAACATTCAGCTATGTTTGCTTTCTGGCCACAATTTTTAGCCTGGCACATACACAGTTGATGTAAATAACATAACTTTTTAATTTTTCTTCTGGCTGTTTAAAATGCTTTTTAAGCACACTGTTCAACTTCAAACATTCTGAATTGCTGCAATTGAATAATGTCTTTGCATGATAACAGTCTTTGCATCCGTGATGATAACTGGTCACGCAACAGAACAGATTTTACTATATACACACTAAATACAGTAATCAAGATATGAAAGACTAAAATCCCTCATCAAAATCATTGCAAAACTCAAGATAAACATTTTGGCATAAGACAAGGAATTTTGCGAATCCACAGAGGATCCAAACTGGGCATCTATAAATCCACAGTTCGTCCTATGAGTGAGGGAAACCAAAGTATGTGGAGATGGGAGGAGAAGAAAAGAAAGATTTGCATTTATACTGTGCCTTTCATGACCTCAGGACGTCCCAAAGCTCTTTACAGCCAATTAAGTACTTTTGAAGCGTAGTCACTGTTGTAATGTAGGAAACTATATATAGGGAGGCGCCTAGAAGTAGTTCTGGTAAAAAAGTTCTCACATACATGAAGTAAATACCATTTTCCAGGTATGTGAGATAACATGAATTTATTCCATAAGGTTATTTTTTGCATAGAAATTACATTAAAGTAATTGTCATTCCTATTTTATATGTTTTACAATTTCCTTCACATCAACACTGCATGTTCAGTTCAAATTATATATTAATACTGTACTGATGTAATATGCCAGTACTTTATTACACTTTAGCAGCTACTAACTTTATGGCATGGAACAATGCTATTACTTACTACACAGTACATCACAGTTGATATGAATAGTGTTTCATTAAAGGCTGGGTGATGGATTGTGCATTTACAGCAGGAACTGGAATAACGTTTAAGTAGATATTTCAAACGGTACAGTATTTAGAATCTAAAAACCGAGTACTGCCTGTCTATCAGAAAACATAATAACTTTATTGGAACAATCTGATTAATATTATGACCCTAAATGTACTATAACTCAGTATAATCCATGTGTTATTAGAACAGGGTCAGCTTAGGAATTAACTTTTTTGTTCATTAATTTACAAGGATTAGTAGAGGTCACAAGACAGCAAATCTATTTCAGTTTTTATGAATCTGTTTTCAAAATGTACTTAATTTGTGGCACTAGGGTGTCTTTGGGGTTAAGCAGAATGGTATGTCCCTCTAATTGCTTTCTATTCAGAGTAAATTCATTAGATAATGTTCTCTTCAAAATTCATGAATCAATTTAACTGAAGAAACCACATTAACAGCTTTTGGTTCATTAGCACATGTAGTTCTGATACCAAATGACTACTCGTAGGCTTTCTTTAGGCAAACAGATTTTGTTTACAATGATTACTTAAAAGGGATTTGTTCAAAAGCCAGTTTTTTTAATGCATTAAAATTGTGACTCGTTTTAGAGTGGGTTTGGGAATCTGTCCTCTTAATGAGTATATATCACCGCAAAGAACTACTTTCCTGGTGCCAGAAACCAGCTCCAGGTTCCTTTGGATTTTAGACCCACTAGGGTAGCAGTCTTGGAACTTTACCAAACCCTTGAAATAAAATGAGCAGTCTGTGTAAATACAACTGCAGCATAGAGTAGCTCTGAAAAACTGCCCGAAACAGATCCAAAAGCATAATTTGCGGGTGAGGCCAAATTGTTATGGGTATCCAAATTTGACTGTACCTTTTCCACTGCTCATACAAATTTGTTTGGTAACAATTATCAAAAGAAATACAAGAAACCACTTCACTGAAGGCAGCCTAGAGCAAAACTGCAGAACATGTGACATATGCCAGACATGTTGTATCAGCCTGGCAAGTTGCTCACACATGAGTCTTGACCATTTCCACAGTAAACTATGCTGGTCTGGTTGGACTAATGCTTCTAAAGGTGGCCTGCTTGTTTATTATACTAGTGGTGTGTATTATGAGCTAACACTTCTACCTTGCAGTTATTGTTGGAGGCACAGTTGGCCTATGGCACAAGACTCACACGTACACAGTGTTTAGCAATGCTGAAACTGCTCCAAGTCAGAACCAGCAGAAGCCATGCACGTGCATAGACCGCAGACGGGAAAAAAAAAAATTAGACAGAAAGAATACAAAAAACTGACAAGAGAGAGACACAACACATTCAAGGTCTGGTGCACTGCAGCATGGCATCGTAGGATGTGGGTTCGTGACAGTCATTTCCCACATGCTGAGTCCCTGACCTTGGCTGTGCTATCATAGGATGATGCGTCTATCATAGGGAGGAAGTGAGCTGAGGTTAAGCCCTTCCCTACATGGAAGAAAACCTATCGTAGGACTCAATGCCCATTGTTCTCACTCACTACCTGAGTAAAATATATTGTATGCTCCGCATTTAGACTTCTCTATATTGAGATGAATACATTCCAGACCCTACGGTTAAAC
>CM059438.1:27485997-27630997 GCA_030390025.1 Squalus acanthias | reverse complement strand
AGGGGAGCAGCCCACAGCTCAAGTGGTAGATATGGTTGACTCCTAACCAGAAGGTCACGAGTTCCCAGTGCTGTCTGTCACTCTAAATCACACTCCTAAGTTCCATCGGCTCTTGGCTAGGCCACTGGATAACGTCTCGGTGCTAGGCCTGCCAAGAATACTAATTTATAGCATTCATATATTCAACCTTCCCCTTGGTTAGATACTTGAATATTTGACCTTTTAATAAAATGGAGTCACAAACAGTAAGTACTTGTTCACGGTATTTTGTTGCTCACTGATCTGCCACTGCTGCCTTTTGCGTGCTTCATTCAAATTGCACTATTTATCTACAGAATTTGGATTTTGAGCCTTAGGTAATTTTATATGTATGTATAGCTGATGTAGCCAAATACTCAAAAGGGGAGGGGGAATTACATATTTGAATAGACATGTTACTCCTGTATACTTGAATTGCTGACTATGAGGTGACAGCTCCAGGAATTCTATCTCTGGGTGAGAGACAAGTTGACACAGACTAACTCACTCTGCTGAACTGTACCTTATTCTACCCAATTATGAAGCAGGATTGATGACAGCGACAGGGAAGTCCATGGCCTAGACTATCCTACTCTTCCAGCTAGAGGGAATAGCATAGTTAGAAACCAATACAATTTTAGAGCAAAAAAAAATAAATATATATATATAGGGATAAACAAATTATCCAGAAAGTAGTGTCAATTTAATGAAAAGAATAAATAAAGATCTGCTAATGTCATTGGAAACTGAAAATTTATGAATGCTAAATTCGTTGAAAGCTTCATTTTCTTTGCCTTGGAGAAAACATTTTAAAAATAATTCACCGGCAGCCTGGCAGCACATCCTATAGTTGTACTACACTGTTACATTATGGGGGAAAAGACATTCCCACATGAAGAGTTCCAGCTCTCATCCGGGTCATTGGTAGAGGTGCTTTCACAAACAGAGGAGGGGTAAACAGAGGTGCACATCACTTTTTGCTACTGTTAGGCACTTTCTAGTGCTTGGTTACAAGAACAGCATTAATACTGCCTGCTCACCTGCCTCTTTGAGCAGAAGATAGCACCTTGTTGGGGGAGGGGAGATTGTTTAAAAAAAAGTGTGTAACTATCTTGTAAATGAAGGGGCGGGGGGGGGGTGCCACTGCTATTAGCATAAAATGTGACCGAGTGATATAGTGATAAAAATATATTTGCGTCACCAGGGTTACAGCTCATAGAACCCCTGTGAAAGTGTGACTTACACACTGGATTTTATGAGAACTATTACTATCCACATAGTGTCCATCAGATGTTAATAAATAAAACATAAAAATGTTCTTAAACAAATCTGTCAAAATGTATTGGCACATATTTATGCTATTAGCTGCAACTCCAGCCAAATTAACATCTGATGTACTTTGGAGAGCAGCAGAAACAATTCATCACAGAGGTACAGAATAACAGACACATGGTCATCTGCGTAATACAACACAATTGTAAATGCTCCATTAGTTTTATGGATTGTTAATCACAAGCTAACATTTGCAACTGAAGACATTGCTAAAATGCTGATTGCTCTCTCCAAAGATCTCACTTAATTTTGGAAAAGTGATACATAGACAATTATGGGGGGAGGGGAGAGCGGGGAGGGATTTTCAACTAGCAGCCACCCGTTTCCCAGCCAAATCAATGTAGACAGACATTTAAATGGGTGTCCAGTCATCCCGCCCAAATTAGACAGGAGACTGTTTAAATATGGAAATGGGGGTCCTACGCACAGTGTAAGACACGGTTTGGAGAAATGGGTGGTGCAGACACGACGCACGCTGGTCCCACTGTCTCTATGCATTGAGAGGTCCTTAAAGGGACCACTGGAGGCTGTTCTGAAAAGGTACGGTTTTTACTATATTTTTGTGGGGCCAGGAGGAACAGGAATGCATCCCCCCCAGCATCTGCACTACCTCCCCCCACCCACAGGCCTTACCTATCGACCAGCTCTGGGCTACAGCCAGACAACATTCTGCTGCGAGAAACTTGCGAGCTACAGCAGAGCGGCTTTTGGCCCCCGCAGCTTGCCGTAAATTTGTTAATTGAGGTCCAAACTTGATAAAACTTTGGATCTCCTGACTGCCACATTGGGCAGGTGCCATGGGTGAACCGCTGATATCATGCCCGTTTGGCGCTCCACTAGAAAATCTCCCACATGTGGTCAAAGGAAATCACTTACAAAGTTTGGTTAAATCTAAAAGCATTTTACAGTTACTGAACAGACAAGTCTGCACTTACCAGTGCTTCTGCGTAATATATACACACACACACACACACACACACACACAAGATTTCCATTTGTGAAAGGACCCTGGAGCCTGATGTCTAGAAGTCTGTGACAAAACCCGATTAACAGGGGCTAAAAATTTGTTTGCCCCTGAAAACGGGCACGTAGATCGCGATGCGGGGGGGGGGATCAACCCGCGCCCGTTCAAAGTAATGCAGGCAGCACACAAACTTTGGGGAACAGAGAGTGGGCAGGAAGAACTGCAGTGGCACAACAGGGGAGAGAGCATGCTCCAAGCTTCTCGGATGCAGCACTGGAGATCTTGGTGCAGGAGGTGGAAAGGAGGAGAGAGGTCCTGTATCCACATAGGGCCAGGAGGCCCGCCAGGCAAACGCGGAAAAGGCAATGGGAGCAGATAGCCGTAGTGGTCAATGCCAGCAGTGTAGCCCCGTGGACCTGGATGCAGTGCCGCAAGACGTTCAATGGCCTCACATGAGTGGTCAAAGTCAGTGAAGTCATCTTCAAATGCCATAGCCTTACAACTGAACCACTAGCCTCAGATACTGCTCAATTCACCACACCCACTTCACTCACCTACCACCAATCTCCATCAATCACGACTCATTCCTCACCTTCATAACCTCACCTCACTCTCACACACTTAGCACTGCTGCAAGCCTCACACCCACATCTCAAAGCTTGCACACACTGCCAGCTATTCAACCATGACAGGCACATCACCCAAACACATTGCACCACATTCACTGAGACACTTCCCTGTCTCTTGCAGGACAAGGTGGCTCATAACTGCAGGCAGCAGGGGCTACATGCAGTGAGACAGGTGTCTGCTTAATTTTACCATAATGGAGGAGACGGTGCTGGAGATCATTGAAGCGGCCATTGCTGAGCCCGTGGCGAGCAGCGCGACCGAAACACTGCAAGATGACGGTATCTTCATACCTAATCCTCCTTCTCACATCCCACTTCCCCCTCATGCCACAATCTCTTCTGATTTACAAGCTGCAGATAGTGTAAGCATGCACCTCTTGCTTTCCCCACCACTTCCCTCACCACAACCCTACCCTACCCTCGTGCCTTTCTTCTTTCAGATTCCCAAGAACTCCAACCTGGCCAGGCAGTGGTGGAGGAGCAGGAAATGCAAGAGGAAGAAGGCAGTGATGCTGAAGACACAGCACCGTCACTCGATTTCACACTCACACCCACCAGCTCAGATACTGATAATACACGTACTTAAGGGGGTTGTATAGAGGCGAGATCTACATGTGGTGAGTCACCGGGCACGAGTGGGCTGCAGCCAGGGCAGGGGGAAAGGGTAGTGCAGGTGTCAGCTTCACAGAGGGCGAGGTCGCACACGAGTTCTGATGCACAAGACTCAGAGGAGGACTTGGATGGGGCTGAAGAAGAATGCTGATGGGTATGCACAATGAGATGCTTGGTGCATTGGCAGGCCTGCCAGCACCAACCTTGCACAGGGCTTTCCACAGAGCTTGCAGCCCATCCTTTCCAGCGTGGAAGTGGTGGTCAAATTCATTCGCGCACTTGTGGACCCAACCATGATGGTCGATGCAGCACAAGCAAGAAGCCACCCAACGTCGAGTGCTGTAGTGGAAGCTCAGACTGAAGTCATGCAAACTCAGCTTGTTGACACGCAAGCACAGACTGCTGCCATCATGGCTGTGGTTACCAGTGTTGAAAGGGGCCTGCAGGGTGTGCTTGGGCTGCGCACCGAAGTCATGAGCCAGTTGGTCAGCGGATAGCCCTTGTCGGCCAGTAGCCACCCTCTGGCTTGTCGTGGTGGCTCAAATGCTGATGGTACAGCGGAATGCCGCAGAATGAAGGCATCATGACTGCTGCCAGGATACTGAGCATTGACCTGCATGATGCACTGAGTATGGTCGCACACCAGCTGGACATTGAGGGAGTGGAATCCCTTCCAGTTGCGGTACATCTCCGAATTCACATGTGGCGCCCGCAAAGTGACGTGTGTGTAGTCAATGGCACCCTGCACCATAGGGAAGCCTGCAATCCTGGCGAAGCCGCATGCTCGCTCCGCCTGCTTCTCTCTAGCAAGGGAGAATGAAATGTATTCAGCTCTCTGTGAATACAGAGCCTCAGTGACGTCCCTTATGCAACAGTGCACAGCGAACTGGGAGATGTTGGAAATACCGCCTGCTCCAGCTGGAAGGAGACTGATGCGTAAAAAATTATGGTCACGCTCACTTTGACAGTCACTGGAAATGCCGTCATCGTCCGGCTCTGAGGCTGCACTTCTGCCTGCAACAGTTGGCAGATTTCAGTGAGCACCTCCTTAGCGAAGCAGAGATGTTGCATTCACTGTTCCTCGCTGAGGTTGAGGTAGGAGAATTGCTCCCTGAAGACACTGGGGAGATATGGCCTCCTGCTGAGAGCCCTTTTCCTCCTCCTCCTCCTCCTCCTCCCTCTTCGAGCAGCTTGTCCTGCTCTGTGTCGCCTCTGCTCATGCTCCCTGTCATGCAGCACTGGCATCAAATCAGCATTGCACGCTGATTGACGTCACGATCTGCGTACTCTGCATACTTCCGGTGCATGCTCCCAGTGCCTGTGCCAACGACCTACCCAAAATGGCTTCCGGTGCGACCCGCACCACAAGTGTGCGCACGCTCCTCGGACTGCCATTTTGGACCTGAATTGCAACCATAGCACCAAAAAAACCGGGTGCTACGGAGCTGAATTTAGCTGCCTAGATCTTTAAGTTATTGAGGTTACAGGTTAATTTTAAGGATGAATGCTCAAAGCTATGACATATATGTCCCAATTCCTACAGTCCCAAGAAAAGGAAGGGATGGGTTAAAGAAAGGACCAAACTGTAGATTTTGTTAGAAGTCTGCTGAAGAGTAGAGTCAGAAGAGGAGCTAAACCTTGCAGTAGGTAAGTTACTATTAATGGAAACATCACAGTTCCTAACAAGAAAAATGTTATCGATCCTCAAAAGTTCATAAAAAGATTTCACTGTATCAATTTCACATTCCCTGTATGCAATAAACTATACGGCCAAAAAACTTCCAGCTGTCCATCCTGGTGCAAGTGCTAGGATCCACCCGCTAGAAACCTCGGCGCTAACCCTGCCAATGTTTGTGAGGTCAATGAAGGTCATCCAATTTAAATAATGAGAGCGGGCGCCTGTGCCATTAGGGGTACATCAATCTTTTCTTTACATCTTCAGAGGTCTAGGCCTGGACCCCTGTAGGTGGGCCTCACTTCTGATTAGCAGACTAGTACACTCACTTTCACTTGGAGTTCTGGGCCGCCGATGCCCAGCCAGGCCAAGGACAAGAAAACTCCCAGTCTGGTGGTCCCTGGCTCTAGCCACTCTCCTGTTATTCTGCTGGCAGGCACAGTTTCCGCCCCTAACAAGGCCCTGCGGAAGCTGCCGGAGAACGTAAGGACCTAAACTGTTCTGGCACTTGGCCTAATTTGTAGCAGTACCACCAGAGAAACGGTGGGAGTGTTGCTGGAAGGGCCGTGAACTTCTGACCCCGATATCTTGAAACTTTGACTTTGTCAAAACTTACTGCCCAATTTTGCAAGACCAATCCTTTGGAAAATTGGTTGATTGGCCTCCTTCTGTGCTGTATCATTCTATGATTCTTTCGCTGAGTGCCTGATTTTCTGATGACTGATTTGGGGGCAAATAATGAGGCCATGCTACTGTCACACAATCCCTCATTCTAATATTGAACTTTTACTGAAAAATGGATCACACCAAATTTCCCGTCTTTGGGTGAAGCTTCACCCATATAAGAGCCTTGTCCATAAAAGCTGGGTGCAGGGGATTCCAGGACCTGGCCTGCTGAAGTCAGCTTCTTAAAAAGACAAGGCAGGCTTTTGATCAAGTTATTCCTTTGAATTTTAGGGGGAGGTTTTGATATTTCCTTTACCACATTTTGCTGCAAGCATTAATTAACTTTGCTGGGTAGCTCTCTATTTTATCATTTTTTTTGTTTTTCTTTGTCTGCTAGTATTTAGCTTCATTATTCTTGTTTGCTGCTGGCTTTGATATTGCACCTTACAAAGAGGTGAGGATGGATATTTCTTTGGGGACTTATGAATGTACTGCATAATTAAGATAAAGAGAAGCTTGTGAGAGGCCAACCAATGCAAGTGCAGTGACATTGAGGTGTTTTGGCCATACCCATCACTAGCCCAGGACTTGGATTTATAGATTCCCTACACATCTACCTGGATATATCAGAGGAGACCTATCTTCACTGGCAAATTGTGATAGAGATGATCCAGGTGCTGCATGATTACCTGCACGCAACATCTGGATCAATGGCAGTTTTTCCTGTAGATGTGAAGGTAACGGGAGCATGGAGACTTCATACTACCAGATACTTCCAAGCCACTCAGAAGATATCTACCACACTGTGGACTCTGCAATACACACATGCATCACGCAAGTGGCAATCCAAGGAGTAACACCCGTATCACTGTTCCCGCAGAAAGGAGGCATCAGCTGGACAGGGCACACAGCTTTCACTGGGTGGCAGGATTCACTTGAATGCAAGGAATCGCACGTGGGAATCGGGTTTGCACTTAATTACTGTTCAAGTGATATCTGGCCACAGAAACATTATTATGCACTTCAGTGGCTATTATCCAGGAAGCAACCATGATGCCTTCATTACGCAACATTATTTGAAGGAGAACACTGGCTGATATCTCTTAGGAAAACAGAGCTATTCTCTGCATCCATGGCTGCTGACCTCACTGAGAGATCCCTAACAGCAGAGGGCCACTATGGCCTGGACACCTCAGCATCTGTTTGTTGTTCCTTGGCTACCACCTCCACCTTCAAGAAAAACATCCATGCAGCTTAAACATAACGAAAGATTTGTTGCAAAGGGCAATGGTTGTGCACAAATCTAAGTTAGGAATTCCCACGCCCACTGGGGTCATCCACTTCTAGTGCGTGTGGGAGTTCCCAATTTAGGTTTGTCTCATGATTGATGTTTCCACAAGAAATGTGTGTAAAAGTGTGGAGCATATTTACCTTTACCTTGCTTCCAATACCATCAAATTTCTCTCTCATTTGTATCCAGGTACAAGGAACCTTGGTGACTCCATTGACTTGGTTGATAATGGCCCAAAAATTGATCCCGGTGCGCGAGAGTACGCACTGCGTACTCTCGCGTATTCCCTCTGCAATTGCCGGTTTTCTGCATGCCCTGCGCATGCGCTGAAAACCGGCAATTGCTCTTTTGAAAAGGGGGCGGTTCCTCGGTGCATCGCGTGCGCGCTACAGGCTGCGCGCACGCTGTGCACTTCATGCTTTGGACGCGCAGGTAAGTACTGAAGATTTTAGAAATGTAAAAAGGAGGAGTAAGACCCACTTTTAACAAGGCAAGTAGTGAATTAAGTATTTTTTTGAATTTTTTTTTACAGGTATATCTTTTTTACAGACTTTAAAGACAGGTAAGTTTATTTTTATAACTTTTTAAAAGATTTTAAATTTTTTCAAAAATTTAATTTTTTATTTAAAATGGTTAATTTATTTAACTATACTTATTTTATTAATGTGATGGTTTCTATTTAAATTTAATTGAGGTTTAGCTGTTATTTTGGGGGGGTGTAAGATTCATAGATTTCACAGCACGTCTGTGAAACTTATGAATGGAAGATGGTGTGCTGCCATTGGCTCTAACTGAGTCACGTGATCCCACAGCTCGCACGAATTCACTACGCCGGTGGGATACGCAAGCACTGCCCAGCAGCTGTCCAGAACATCAAGTTCGTGCGAGCTGGATCTGAAAAAGCACAAGCGAGGTGAGACATCGCGGGGAAGGCTTACCCCCGCGGGAACAGAGCGAGATCAATTTCTGGGCCAATATCTCTCTCTTTCACTGGAGAGTGGCTTTCAGCTCCAAATAGAGCCATCCTCCTTTGCTGCACTTTCGGCAATATGATATCCAACCTTTCAGCATCAAAAGGGCCAATATATTCCACATGCCTCTGCTGATAATCCACAGTTTTGCAGAAATATCCTTGATTACAAATAGCAAACTGTGCCCAATTACTCTAATTAGTAAAATGGCAGCATTATCAATTAGACAAGTTATCATGTGTCACATTAGTAGCTGTGAAATGTGATACACAGTCAGTAGGCTAGAGTTTACTGCTAGCTCTGCAACCATCAAGTCTCAGTAACATCAAGCACAAGGAAGTCTTGCGTATGAGAGTTTGGACACATGGATAGAGCGCTGCTCCAAGGGCCGCTAATTTTAAATGTTAGGAGCAAGCAGGTGACAGCATCCATTCCCTCATAAGATGATATAGATTCCATACGAAGTATTAAAAAAAAGAACTTGCATTTATAGAGGGCCTTTCACGACCTCAGGACATCCTAAAGTGCTTTACAGCCACTACAGTACTTTTGAAGTGTAGTCACTGTTGTAATGTAGGAAATGCAACAGCCAATTTGCGCACAGCGAGCTCCCACAAACAGCAATGAGATAATAACGAGATAATCTGGGCTTTTTTAAGTGATATTGGTTGAGGGATAAATATTGGGCACGACACTGGGGAGAACTCCTCTTTCCTTCGAATAGCGCTGAGATCTTTGATGTCCACCTGAGAGGGCAGAGGGGACCTCGGTTTAACGTCTCATCTGAAAGACGGCACCTCCGACAGTGCAGCACTCCCTCAGTACTGCACCGAAGTGTCAGCCTGGATTATGTGCTGAAGTCTCTAAAGGTTCCGAGGTAAGAGTTTTACACCACGTGGCACTGGTGCACTCACATGCCAGATTAAGATCTGACACCACACTTACACTGCCACTTTTGCATTGATGCACACTCAAAACCACTTCAACATAAAAAAGTCAGTATAATTGCAGTCTCAGATATAGTCGAAGTTGTAGGAAGTGGCACCTTAAATAACATCCTCAAGCCAATATCTGACAAAACAATGTGGTGACAAAGAGTAGACATGAATTACTTTAATATCCAGCATATGACATTTAACAAGATAAGTATTATTACCCTTTTATTGCATCACCCTTAGGGTTATTAAGTATTCTGATTCTTATGGTGTCATACAGAAGTACATGATGTCCCAAAAACTGCAAGCTTGAAAGAATCATAAATTAACAATGGAATATCAGATTTCACTGATTCAAATAGTAATTATATTTCCAGAAAGATATTGCTAGATAGTGTCAAAAAGCAGCAGAAATAGATACAGTGTCGTGTGTAACTCAGTCACTTTAGGCATGGTCAAATGTATAGTGATATTTATCAAGTTAATGATTCTCCCCAACAATGCTTATATTTTCTGATGCAGGGGAAGTAACATGATAACAACACACACACATTTACCTTTTGTTAACAATGTCTGAACTATGACTTGGTCCATTTCAGCTGGGTTCTATGACCCCAGAGTTGCATAGTGGCTCTCCTCATTGTGGTCCCCCACAAGAAGATGAAAAGATGAAGGTGGGTTATCCAGATCACCAGCAGGATGCACCAATGCTCATCCCAAAGTACACATTTTGCAAGGGTGTGGAAAGAAAGGAAATCTTGCAATGAGTATCACCCACGATCATGAAACCAAGATCTTCACAAACCTATTTTTAAGGGATCCTACATAATCAGTGCAGGACATGATATGATCCACAGTGTTTGATAGATCCACTCTGAACAATCAAATCTCTTCCAGGGAGTCTCTACAGGCTGGCATGGTGTAGATACAGGCAGTCATCCATCCTGGATCAAAGTAGATACTGTAATCCAGAGCAGAGAGATGTCCAGACTGAGTCAGTATGTTGCTTCACTCAAAAATATGCTGATTCTGAATAGGTTTGATTTATAAGCACTATCAAGCCACTGTGGACATTCAGGGCAGGCAGTCCTTAAAGGCCACCATAAAGATTAGTTTGTTAAAAATATTTATCTGAATGTGTAGCCGAGAGGAGCAAAAATGCTTTCTCCAGACCCAACATTAAAACTACAGGCTGCTGTACTTGCCCCACCCCACCGGCCCAGATCCCAAACCCGACACCCACCCGATTACGACCTTGAACCGTCCTCGCCACCACTTACCATCCCTGTTCCCGGCCTCTGCTTCCATCCCTGATCTCGGCCACCGCTACCCTTCACTCCGATCGTCCCTCACCCGGTCGCCTCCCTCTCTTGATCGCGCCCCCACCCCCGGTCCCCTTTAAGGACTTACCTGAGGGCTGCTGATGGCGATGCAGCGGCCTGTTCTTCGAGGCCTCTTCTCTGGTCAGCTGCCTGGAAACACCCATTAGGTGTCCGCAGCTTACCGGTTCGATGATAATGAGGCCTGAGGACCAATATTAGGTGCGCCCCGGGTCTATCCATTCAGGTTGTTTGAGATTTTTCCCTGTGCCCCCGTTTTTGGGTGCAAACAAATTTTCCCCTCTAATGTAAATTAATGCTACAATCTCTTTCTGACCAAATCGACAAAATCTCAACCTGTGGCAATGGGGTACCCCAGGCACCCCGTGCCATTAATGACTTGGAAGATGGTATCAAGCAAACATAACGAGGAACAATGCAATTAGGCCACTAAGGGTACAACAGTGTACTGGTTATGTTATTGGACTAGTAATCCAGAGGCTTGGACTAATAATCCAGAGAACAATAGTTCAAATCACACCATGGCAGTTTGACAAATTGAATTCAGTTACATAAAGAAATCTGGGAATGAAAAACGGGTTGATGGTCGTAAAACCCAATTGGCTCACAAATATCTTTTAGGGAAGGAAAGCTGCCAGCCTTAGCCATTCTGGCCTATGCGTGACTCCAGTCCCACACCAATGTGGTTGACTCTTAAACTGCCCTCTGAAGTGGTCTAGCAAACCACTCAGTTGTATCAAACTGCTTTAAGAAGAAGGTTCACCACCACCTTCTCAGAGCAACTAGGGATGGACAATAAATGCTCGCCTTGCCAGCGATTAAAAAAAAACACCAGTAAGTGGCAGATTGAATTCAATGCGTGTAAGTATAAAATAATTAGCATGGGAACAAGGAACATAAAGTGGGAGCCTGTATTAAATGGAACAGTGGCTGATCATTAAAGAAATATAGGAATTATAGCAGAATAAACAACAGAATGCTTAGCTACAGTAAAAAGGGCATATAAGATATGAGGTTGTATTACCAGAGCACAAATCAGAAGAAGTTATCGTATTTTTGTACATGGCATTGCTTAGGCCGAGTATTGTGTGAAGTTCTAGTCGACTAATCACTGGATATTTTTGTTTTTGAAGGGGTACTGAGATGAACAAAGGGATGATCCAAGTTATCAGGAATTAAATATACAAAGAATGGTTAGGAACATTGAGGTGAACATTCTTTGAAGAATAGGAAACTTCATAAACTAGTTTGAGATGAATAAGGCCCATTGGTCCAATTGATCTCATCTTTCTGGAATACTATTCCTACTGACTTCCCATTCTAGCTTTAACATCCACCTGAACAGGCAGACTTTGAGGTGATCTAGTTAAGGTTTTTGAGATTATGATAAAAATTGACAAAATAGATCAAAGTAACCTGTTCGCTATAGTGAAGGGGCCAAACACAAGTTAAAAATTGGGAAGTTAGGAGAAAGAATGGGAGACAGGCAGAACTTTTGTATTCTGTGGAGGACAGATTTGTGGAACAAGTTATCAGGAAAGGCCAACGAAGCAGACAGTATAGCTGGCTCAAGAGATAATTAGACACATTTCTGGAAGAATGGATTGAGGGCTATAATGAGAAGGTGGGTAGATTTGTGAAAAATATACACTCGATAGGTCTATTCCTAAAGACTCTTAAGTTTCAAAGATGTTGGCTGTTGTTCATCAAAAGACCCTGAGTTAAGATCATTCTGCTGGGTGTTTACTCCACTTAGTAGTCATGGGTATCTTGGAACATTGCTGTTTTAATGTAGATCCCATAAAATTGATATCCTGGGAAGGCTGTGAATATGGCTTCTTTGGGTTCACTAGTTGACTCAGCTGTGTGAACATCTGCTCCATCTGAGAGAAATTGCCTCCTGGGAAATCCCCTGGGAGTGAACCTAAATAAGCCAATCATCAAGGTATGAATAAACATGGAAACCCTTGAGAAACACATTGGCTATCACCAACAGAGATTCTATAAAGGTTCTTGTGTGGAGATTAAACTGAAGAGCTGTACCTTAGACTGAACGCAATTGCCTACTACTAGAAAGGGTAGAAACGTTCTATGATAATCCCTGATGGCTATGCAAAAAAAAAGGGTTCTGAGGTAGATGGCTATCAATGAATCCTTAGTGCACATTATCTGAATGATGGTCTGCAGGGGGGAAATACTACTCTTCCGAACAAATTTGTTCAAATCTTTGTGGTTAAAAATAGGGCTGTATATTAATGTCCATGTAATATTTTGGGACTGTTATCAGTAAGGCCAGTAAAGGATTTTGTTTTGATTTATATTATGACATTGCTCTAGAGTTAGATTCAACTTACAAGAGATTAATTCTCTGGGAAATGCAGCATGTTTTTTGACTTGTCACTAAAGCTAGTAAATATTAAACAATGGGTGAAAGCCTTGATGAATTTGAAAAGTTAATAAGCTATCCAAAGTGAGACAGGATGGCCATTAAGTATAACTTTATGCCATTGTGTCACAATGGTTTTCATTCAATATGCCTGGTAAGGGGCTTAGCTGAACAGATACACAGGCGCCGTGAGCTCCTACATCAACAACAACTTGTATTTTATAGCGCCTTTAACGTAGTAAAACGTCCAAGGTGCTGCACAGGAGTATTTTAAGACAAAAAAATTCACATAAGGAGAAATTAGGGCAGGTGACCAAAAGCTTGATCAAAGAGGTAGGTTTTAAGGAGCGTCTTAAAGGAGGAAAGAGAGGTAGCGAGGCGGACAGGTTTAGGCAGGGAATTCCAGAGCTTAGGGCCTAGGCAACAGAAGGCACGGCCACCAATGGTTGAGCGATTATAATCAGGGATCTTCAAGAGGGCAGAATTAGAGGAGCGCAGATATCTCGGGGGGTTGTGGGGCTGAAGGAGATTCCAGAGATAGGAAGTCGCGAGGCCATGGAGGGATTTGAAAACAAGAATGAGAATTTTGAAATCAAGGCGTTGCTTAACCGGGAGCCAATGTCGGTCAGCGAGCACAGGGGTGATGGGCGAACGGGACTTGGTGCGAGTTAGGACACAGGCAGCCGAGTTTTGGATGACCTCAAGTTTATGTAGGGTGGAATGTGGGAGGCCAGCCAGGAGTGCGTTGGAATAGTCAAGTCTAGAGGTAACAAAGGCATGGATGAGGGTTTCAGCAGCGGATGAGCTGAGGCAAAGGCAGAGACGGGCGATGTTACAGAGGTGGAAATAGACGGTCTCAGTTATGCTGCGGATATGTGGTCGGAAGCTCATTTCAGGGTCAAATATGACACCAAGGTTGCGAACAGTGTGGTTCAGCCTCAGACAGATGTTAGAGAGAGGGATGGAGTCAGTGACTAGGGAACGGAGTTGGTGGCGGGGACCGAAAACAAGGTGGTAATTCTGACGGAGAATGCAGCAGGCCACTTCGTTGCACATAGTGTCAAGATAGTGGTCACAGGTCTCTTTTTGTGCTCGCTCTCTTACACTGTATTTGCTGAGTCAGGTCTTTACCATGGACCTGACTTTCCCTCGGCCCAGAAACACCACTTGGAAAGGATTTGCGCTCCACTATGGGGAAGGAAAGTGTATCACTACCACAGGCCTGAGAAAGTTGCAGCAGTGGCAATGGCCACTGGGTTTGGAGCCTTCTGACTGCTGTTCAAAACAATTGCAGAATGCTTCCAGCCCTGCTGATCCTCAAAGAAAAAGCACATACTTAATTGGAGGTACAAGGAGGTTGCTGGCAATCTCTTAGATCCTCCAATCTGTGGGGCTGATTGAAACCTGGAAGGCCTACTTTTAATGACGATTTTACTGTTTTTGGCCGGTGCTGCATGGAGACTCAGAAACATGATGCGGGGGCTTGTTGACATCACTCCAGTCTTATTAATGCTTTATTCGAAGGCTTCCACCTGTGCGATGTGAATGAATTCCATCCCCCAGGGGAAACCTCTGGAAATATGTGTTAAGCATAAAGGGGGTGCAGACCTGGCATAATGCCACTTTTTTTTCCTCCTTTGAAACTGGGAAGTACACATTCCCGTGGCGCAAAGCAGAGGAAAATCAGCCCCATCATCTCCCCGACATAAGCTTCAGTGCTGATACTTCGTATTGACTTACAAATCCTTTTGGGGACGACTGAGCTAAGCAGTATTTCTGCCTTGCCTTTGGGACAGAAATTTAATCCAGTACACCTTTTGGGTGAGAATGCAAACTACTATCATCCCCTGAAGAAATAGGCCACACTCTGGAGGGTACTTCTTAATCTATGCTTGGACCTAATATGAAAACACAGACAAGCAAGGGATTGGAAAAGAACACTCAAATGTCTGTGGAATGCGCACAGCTTGTTGACTACAGGAGGTACTTATAGTAAGTTGTGATGGTTGCATTTCATTTAGTGGTTTGTTTCCGAGCTGGGGGAAGATGGCAATATCTCAAAACAACTTTCTGACAGAATTGTAGAGCCGGCTTGTTACTGAATCCCCTTGATCTCCAGAGGATTCAGAAATGGCAATATTTGTGTTGCAGGTGACCTCAAAATCAGGTTTGCAGATCTCTGGGGGGGGTTCTACAAGGTAAGCAATAGTGGAGGTAGGTGGTGGGGAAAGGGGGGCGGGGGGGGGGATTTGGTTACAAGGATATTCCATCACCAATAGCAAAAAGACCGTGAGGGCTCAGGTGGGAGGGAATCACTTTAAAAAGCTGGTCTGCTTTCCCTTTGATTACCAATACAGTAGTAGAATTGGCCAGATTGAATCACTGGAGGCTACAATAAATTCCAAGATATTTTATGTGAGCAGCCCTGAAAATATTACTCATGATAGTTGACACCTTTCATTGAATCTGGCTGCTTACTATGTATGGGGATCTGCTGAGATTTGTCCTTGTCTCCATCTCCTAACTTCCTCCTACACTGGGACTGAAGCCTAGACTGTAATTTGAGCATCAATAAACTTTTAAGAGCCTTAGTACATTTATCCACCCCAGAATATTTCCATACCAGCATCAAATAATGGTATTGAGCTGATATGAGTTTGCTGTTTTCTTCATCAACATAAAACAGCAGTTACAAACAATTGTTTCTGGTAGCTCAGCAAGAATTTAAAGCTAAAAGGCTAACATCCAGTTACTAAAACTTTCCAAACTACAGCAAAACACTGAACAGATATTTGCAAAACCAAAATCTTGTAACACAGCAACATTTGAAAAACGTTTTCTCTGGTCGTGGAGCAGCGCCCATCAGGACTGAGAATAAAATAACTGAAAATGGTTGTAACAGAGAGCATTCTCATTGAACACAGGGAGGGAAGTGTTCATAATTCGCAACAAATATACACATTCCCTTAAGGAATAAAAACACCATGGGAAAAATGGTTCACCCGTGGCTAACAAGAGAAATTAAAGATAGTATTAGATTAAAGGAAGAGGCCTGTACTCTTGCCAAAAAGAGTAGTAAGCCTGAGGATTGGGAGGATTTTAGAATTCAGCAAAGGAGGACCAAGAAATTGATAAAGAATTGGAAAATAGAATATGAGAGTAAACTAGCAAGAGACATAAAAAGAGACTGTAAAAGCTTCTATAGGTATGTAAAAAGGAAAAGATTAGCGAAAATAAACGTGAGTCCCTTACAGACTGAGAAAGGAGAAATTGTAATGGGGAATAAGGAAATGGCAAAGAAATTAAACAAATATTTTGGGCTTGATTTTAACAGCCCCAAGGAGGCGGGTTTGGAGGCGTGTCAGCTGGTAAAATCGGAAAAAATGGCTTCAGACATCCAACCCGCCTCCATCCCGCCCCCACGCGATTTTCGTGAGTGTCTGTTCAGCTGCTCCCAAACTGACCCGACTTCAACCGGTGGGACAGGTAGTTAAGGCAGTTAAGAGCCTGTTAACTGCCTTGATAATCCTATTTTGACAGAGGTTTCCCATTTTCGTGCCTTTGGCTCCTGTTTCCCGTCTTGTCAGAAACAGTCCTGCTGCAAGGAGATGAGTTGGTGGAGGACATAATCTGTAGTCATTATTGGTGCAGAACTTTAAAAGCGCTCCTGTAACATGGCTGGCATTCAAATGCAACAACTTTGTTGTTGGAGGTTTGGGATAAGATTTTGCAAATCTACTGACCTTGTGACTGGTCAAGCTGACACACATCTGCTGTTTGAACTGATTGGAATAATTTCAGGCCACTTTGAGTATGCGCTTGCAAGCTTCTTGCCTCAACTGAAATCTATAACAACAGGATGGGAACCATTTACATCCTCTCATCCTGGTCGTCAGATTCGGAGGAAGAGCAGCGTGGCTTAGTGCTGCCGGATGAACAAGTGGCTCAGCACACAGCCTCCTTGGAGGAAGATGAAGAGGATGAGTAGGAGGATGGGGAGTGACGCCTTGAGGGGCCAGATGTGGCCAATCCAGCAGCAGGCGACCACATTGCTGGCCGTCAGGCAAGGGATGCACTCATCCATGCCAGATTCGCGTAAGCTTACGCTTCAACCACAGGTGGCTGGCACATGGAGATGAATATAAGTCCGACATTCTCAAAACCCCAGGCATCATCTGTCCAATAAACGGTGGTTTACGCTCAGTGTCACCACCAACATTCTACATGGAAATCACCCTGAACCCTCACTCTTGAACTTCCATGTCCCAGAACACAGAGGCCACACTTTAGATGATCTCAGCAGATCATTAAACCTTTTTCCACACTGAACCCATGTGCATCTGCACACAGATCTCGCGCTCACCTCCTCAGCAATTTGCAGCCAAGCTGCCTTGGTTTGCTGAGGAGGCCTCCTCCTTCCGTTTCCAGGGAAGAGGAGCTCCTGACCTCCTCTCACTCCCTCAACAAGAGCATGGAGGGAGCCCTCATTGAACCTTGGTGCAGCCTTAACTATTGGGGCTGCCGTTCTTGCAGCAGCCAGCACCTTTAAGAGAAAAAAGCATTAATATTACGAAGCCAATGATTGGAACAAATCTGGCATATTTTTCATTTCAGTCAGATAATAGATTGAAAGATAAAAAAATCATAAATATTTTTCTGGAATAATATGACCAGCAATTTCATTAATTAAATTTTGTTCAGAATAGACGCTGTCAACTCCCTTTCTATATAACACAGCACCAATCCATCCCATTGACATTTTTCCCAAAGGGGACATGGCCCCTTTAAATTTTCATCCAAACAACGCGTCATCAGACGCGAGAAACTGACAGCCTCCAAGCAATTGCCTGGAGGGACCCGCACGTCGGCCATAATGAGGCCAATCAAGGCAAAATAGTAAGTTCTGGGAGGCGGCTGCCGGGAGCGGGTCGGAAAGCCTCCGAGCAGCGGACCCGCACTCAACCCGCCTCCATTAGTAAAATCGCGGCCGTTGTGTCTGTCTTCATGGAAGAAGATGCAAAAAACATTCCGCAAATAGTTGAGAACCAAGGGTCTAGTGAGAATGAGGGACTGAAAGAAATTAGTATTAGTAAGGAAATAGTACTGGAGAAATTAATGGGACTGAAAGCCGATAAATCCCCTGGACCTGATGGCCTACATCCTAAGGTTTTAAAAGAGGTGGCTATAGAGATAGTGGATGCATTGGTTGGCATCTTCCAAAATTCCATAGATTCTGGAATGGTTTCCTCGGCTTGGAAGGTAGCAAATATAACCCCATATTTAAGAAAGGAGGGAGAGAGAAAACAGGGTACTATAGACCAGTTAGCCTGAGTCCCTGGAGTGGGACTTGAACCCACAACCTTCTGACTCAGAGGCAAGTGTGCTACCAACTGAGGCACAGCTGAGGACATGGTTACAGGGCACTTAGAAAGTAATAATCGGATTGGGCGACACCTAGCTCTCCCTCACTACCAGTTCTCTCGACCCCTCCACGGTCTCTAAAATGTCAGACTGCTTGTCTGACATCCAGTTTTGGATGAGCAGAAATTTTCTCCAATTAAATATTGGGAAGACTGAAGCCATTGTTTTCGGTCCCCGCCACAAATTCCATTCCCTAGCCACTGACTCCATCCCTCTCCCTAATATCTGTCTGAGTTGAACCACAGTTTGCAACCTTGGTGTCATATTTGACCCTAAAATGATCTTCCGACCACATATCCACAGCATAACTAAGACCGCGGGGGAGAAATTCGGTATCGTCCCGTTTGGGGTGCTAATTTTTGAAATGATGAAAAATTAGCGCCAGGCACTAAGGATTCTGAGCTTCTCCTAAATTGGCAATTAGCGCTCCAGGAAAGACCTGGAGCGCTAAATCAAGCGCTAATGACCTCAGTAGGGCGCTACAGGGGTGCTACCAGCAGGTCGATAATGAATTTCAGGTGCTATGCAATCGGGAATGATCCTTCACACTGGCTCCTTCCAGCTCTTAAAGGGGAGGTTGCATCATTGTGCAGATCCTCATTATCAGCATTGCTGGCAGTGAAGGTGACCTGCAACCAACTCAATCCCCTGATCGTGATGGCTGATCCCATTCCCAGGGTGGGAGCTCGTCGTTTCACCGACTAGGCATTGGTCGCCGGAGTGGAGCGAAGGAGGGCAGGGCTGTTCCCGGACACTGGAAGGAGGCCATTGCCCCAGGTATTCAGGGCAATGTAAAGGGAAGTGGCCCAGGAGGTCTCGGCCAGTAGTGTGGTTGTACGCAGCCTGACACACAGTGCCGCAAGAAATTCAACGAACTCACTCGGGTGGTCAAGGTGAGTACATGCTTCAACAGGTCCTACATACCAGCATCTGAACCTCAGTCTGTACACACTGCACAAACCACCACCACCCCACCCCCCACCACTCACCCACCAAGCACCTGCACCTACTCAAAGTCACATCCACATCTCACACCTTGCCTACAATCACAGCTATTCAACGACGGCAGGCATATCTCCCAAACACATAGCTGGACTCTGACTCACACACATTCGTTTCTCTTGCAGGCCAAGATGGCCCACAATAGGAGGGAGCAGCAGAGAAGAGGCGGGGTTGACACGCAGCTCCAGCAGCTCTCAGACCTGGAGGAGCGAGTGCTGCGACTCATTGGGCAGCAGGCGGTGGGCATCTTCTCTCGTTCTCTCATCCCACTTCCGCCTCGCACCTCAAGCCTTTCCCACTTTCCAGTTCCTGATGCTGTCTGCATTCCTTGCTCCCGTCCTGCTCCCCTGCCCTCACCTTAACGCGAGTCTTGTGCCTTTATGCTTTCAGAGAATCAGCAACTAGATGACCAGCTTATCCCTGAGCCCCCCACTGAGAGTGAGGAAGGAGAAGAGGAGGAGGAGCAAAGCACCATGTCACTGCATCTCTCAACCGCAGGTAGCACCTCAGATACTGGCACTACGCGATATTTAGAGGCAAGTTTAGTAGAGGGGTCTGCACTGGATGATGCACCGGGGACGAGCGGGCTGCAGCAAGGCCAGGGGGAAAGGGTAGCTCGGGAGCCAGCTCCCCGGAGGGCGAGTTCTGCTGCATAGGACTCAGATGAGGACCTTGAACGGGAGGCGTTCACAAGAAGGGTGATGGACATGTATTCTGAGATGACAGATGCAACGGCAAGGGTGCCCGAGAGCCTCTCGGCAATGGTAAGGAGCGTGGAAGAGTCCACCTCCAACATTGCACAGAGCTCTGCGCACACCATGGAGCCCATCATTTCCACTGTGCAGAGGATACTGGACTCCCAGAGAGACCATGCGGATCCAGACCTCATAACGCGTGTCATGGGCGATGTGGCAGCTTCCGTTGCAGCACAAGCGGAAGCAACGCAATGTCTTAGTGCTGTAATGCTGTCAATGGTTGCTGCCATCGAGTCTTAGACTGCTCTCATGCAGTCTTAGCTTGATGCCACGAAAGCTCTGACTGCTGCCATCGTTGCTGGGTCCACCACAGTTCACTAGGGATCTCACAGTGTCGCAGCAGGCCAGCAATCTGTGCTCCAGCAGATTGGTAGGGATGCTGAGGTGCTGCCCCGGGGGAGTGGGAGTGGATCAGTGGAGCAGGAACCTGCTGTCCTCTCTCAGGATGACAGCATTCCTGCTCCCACCACTGCCACTCCGCCATTGCACTTGTCGCTGCCTGTCATCCAGCCAGGCCAGACTGCTGCCGCCCAGCCTGAGGTGGTGCAGTCTACAGCCCGGCCTTCTAGGCTCAGAGCTGGTCGAGGGCGTCCTGCAAGGCCATCTGTAGTCTCCTGCATGGACACTCAGCAGTCTTCCACCAGCCCTGCTGCAGCCACTGGGGAGACACTACGTGGGAGCAGCAGATTAAGGAAAGGCACTGTACAGAGGGGAAGTAAGGGTTTGCACAAGGGTGATTAGTTCATTTTGTTGTATGTGGTTACTGATTTTGGATAAATTTATTATTGCATTGTCGCAGAAATGGTGATGTGTCTCATTTCAGCTTTGGGGTGTGGCATGGAATGAGAAATTGATGGATTGATGGGGACGGGCTGAGCAACTGGGAAATGCAGTGGCCTCGAAATCATTGGAACCGAAGTCTGATGAGGCGGTCTCGGACAACCCTTACACAAGGCCGATGGAGTGGCTGCCTCCTCCGTTGCTGCTGTTCATGCTCCTCCTCCTCCTCCTCCTCCTGAGGTGGTGTGGCTATGCCTGGTGGCAATGGCTGCACCCTCATGATGGCCAAGTTGTGCAGCATGCAGCACACCACGACGAAAAGGGACACCTGCTCAACAGAGTACTGGAGGGCTCCTCCCGAGCGGTCAAGGCAGCGGAACCATTGCTTGAGCACTCCGATGGTCTGCTCAATGATGTTCCTGGTGGCAGCATGGCTCTCATTATATGAGTGCTAGGCAGGAGTGTTGGGGTTGCGGAAGGGAGTCATGAGCCAGGTGGAGAGCGGATAGCCCTCGACTCCCAGCAGCCAACTGTGAGCTTGATGTGGTGGCTGTAACAGAGCTGGCACACCGGTCTGGCGCAGGATGAAGGCATTTTGGCTGCTGCCAGGATAGCGGGCATTGACGGTGAGGATTTGCTGTGTGTGGTCGCACACCAACTGCACATTAAGTGAGTGGTAGCCTTTGCGGTTACGGAATACCTCAGGATTGTTACGAGGTGCCTGCAAAGCGATGTGGGTGCAGTCAATGGCGCCCTGCACCATGGGGAAGCCCGCTATCCTAGCAAAGCCACATGCATGCTCACGCTGCTTCTCTCTGGTCATGGGGAAGGAAATGTAGTCCCTTCTCCTTCTGTACAGAGCATCTGTGACCTCGCGGATGCAGTAATGGACGGCGAACTGCGATTGGTTAGATATGTCTCCTGTTGCACACTGGAAGGATCCGCTGGCGTAGAAATTGAGGGCGACGGTGACCTTGACTGCCACTGAGAGAGACGTGGTGCTCCTGATGTGAAGCTCGAGGTCTGGCTGCAGGAGATGGCAGAGCTCTGTGACCACGTCCTTGGTGAAGCGGAGCCTTCTAAGACACTGCTACTCAGTGAGATTGATGTAGGAGAAATACTGCCGAAATACCCTGGGAGGGTAAAGCCTCCTGTTGAGAGCCCTGTTGGCCCTCCTCCCTCTGGCCACATTTTGCACTCTTTCTCTCTGACTCCGCTGTTGACGCTGGAGGGCGAGGTCCAGTGCCAGTACAGCCCCCATTAAAGTATGGAAATGTTGCATTTTAAAATCTCTCCAAACTGAAACTGAATAATTTTTTTGAGGCAGAAGACTCCTTCAAGTGAAAACCGCTGAAATTACTCAAAACGCCTGTTTGCCTATGTCAAACTGACAAGGCAGCAGTCTTTGCCGACTAAAAATAAACTGGATGTTGACACCTTTATATAGTGCTCCTCCAGCGCTTATCCGACTGCATTCCGCCTCCTCTACCTGTCGTTACTAATGGCAGGTGCTCAGGCAGGGGCGAGAGTAAATTTATGAGCCGGGGTGCTGCCGGGTCACTGCACAGCCGGATGACGTCACGATCTCTTGGTTGGCCTCCCACATTCAACCCTACATAAAGCTGAGGTGATCCAAACCTCGGCTGCCCCTGTCCTAACTCGCACCACTCCCGTTCACCCATCACCCCTGTGCTCGTTGACCTACATTGGCTCTCGGTTAAGCAACGCCTCGAGTTCAAAATTCTCATCCTTGTTTTCAAATCCCTTCATGGCTTCGCCCCTCCCTATCTCTGTAATCTCCTTCAGCCCCACAACCCCGAAATATCTGCGTATCTCTAATTCTGCCCTCTTGAGCATCCCTGATTTTAATCGCTCAACCATTGGTGGCCATGCCTTAAAGAGTCATAGAGTTATACAGCACAGAAAGAGGCCCTTCAGCCCATCGTGTCCGCGCCAGCCATCAAGCCCTATCTATTCTATCCCATTTTCAAGCACTTGGTCCGTAGCCTTGTATGCTATGGCGTTTCAAGTGCTCATCTAAATGCTTCTTGAATGTTGTGAGGGTTCCTGCCTCTACCACCCTTTCAGGCAGTGAGTTCCAGATTCCAACCACACTCTGGGTGAAAAAGTTTTTCCTCAAATTCCCTCTAAACCTCCTGCCCCTTACCTTGAAACTATGCCCCCTGGTTATTGACCCCTCTACTAAGGGGAAAAGTTCATTTCTATCTACCCTATCTATGCCCCTCATAATTTTGTACACCTCAATCAGGTCCCCCCTCAGCCTTCTCTGCTTTAAGGAAAACAACCCCAGCCTGTCCAGTCTCTCTTCATAGCTGAAGCGCTCCAGCCCAGGTAACATCCTGGTGAATCTCCTCTGCACCCTCTCCAATGCAATCACTTCCTTCCTATAGTGTGGCGACCAGAACTGCACACAGTATTCCAGCTGTGGCCTAACTAGCGTTTTGTACAGCTCCATCATAACCTCCCTGCTCTTATATTCTATGCCTCGGCTAATGAAGGCAAGTATCCCATATGCCTTTTTAACCACCTTATCTACCTGTCCTGCTGCCTTCAGGGATCTATGTCCATGCACACCAAGGTCCCTCTGATTCTCTGTCCTTCCTAGGGTCCTACCATTCATTGTGTATTCCCTTGCCTTGTTAGTCCTCCCAAAATGCATCACCTCACACTTTTTAGGGTTAAATTCCATTTGCCACTGTTCTGCCCATCTGACCAACCCGTCTATATCGTCCTGTAGCCTGAGGCTTCCCTCCTCGCTATTTACCACTCCACCAATTTTCGTGTCATCTGCGAACTTACTGATCATACCTCCTACATTCATATCTAAATCATTAATGTACACTACAAACAGCAAAGGACCCAGCACCGATCCCTGTGGTACACCACTGGACACAGGCTTCCAGTCACAAAAACAACCTTCGACCATCACCCTCTGCCTCCTGTCACTAAGCCAATTTTGGATCCAATGTGCCAAATTGCCCTGGATCCCATGGGCTCTTACCTTCTTGACCAGTCTCCCATGTGGGACTTTGTCAAAAGCCTTACTGAAGTCCATGTAGACTACATCAACTACACTACCCTCATCCACACACCTAGTCACCCCCTCTCAAAATTAAATCAAATTGGTTGGACATGATCTCCCCCTGACAAAGCCATGCTGACTATCCTTGATTAATCCTTGCCTCTTCAAGTGGAGACTAATTCTGTCCCTCAGAATTTTTTCCAATAATTTTCCTACCACTGAAGTTAGGCTCACTGGCCTGTAATTCCCTGGTTTATCCCTACTACCCTTCTTGAATAATGGTACTACGTTAGCTGTCCTCCAGTCCTCTGGCACCTCCCCTGTGGCCAGAGAGGCTCTGAAAATTTGTGTCAGAGCCCCTGCAATCGCCTCCCTTGCCTCACACAGCAGCCTGGGATACATCTCGTCTGGGCCTGGGGATTTATCCACTTTTAAGCCTGCTAAAACCGCTAGTACCTCCTCCCTCTCAATACTAATTTGTTCAAGTATATCACAATCCCCCTGCCTGATTTCTATGCCTACATTGTCCTTCTCCATAGTGAACACAGATGCAAAATATCCATTTAAAACCTCACCCACATCTTCCGGCTCTACACACAGATTGCCACTTTGGTCCCTAATGGGCCCTACTCCTTCCCTGGTTATCCTCTTGCCCTTAATATACTTATAAAACACCTTGGGATTTTCCTTTATTTTGCCCGCCAGTGTTTTTTCATGCCCCCTCTTCGCTCTCCTAATTTCTTTTTTAAGTACCCCCCTTCACTTTCTATACTCCTCTAGGGCTTCCACTGTTTTTAATCCTTTGTATCTGCCAAAAGCCTTCCTTTTTTTCCTAATCCATTCTTGTATATCCCTTGACATCCAGGGTTCCCTGGGCTTGTTGGTCCCACCCTTGACCTTGACGGGAACATGTTGGCGTTGCACTCTCTCTATTTCCTTTCTGAAAGACTCCCACTGCTCTGATGTGGATTTTCCTACAAGTAGCTGATCCCAGTCCACTTTGGCCAGATCCTGCCTTATCATATTAATATCGGCCTTCCCCCAATTTAGAACCTTTATTTCCGGTCCATCTTTTGTCCTTTTCCATGACTACCTTAAATCTCACCGAATTATGGTCACTGTCACCAAAATGCTCTCCTACTGACACTTCTACCACTTGCCCGGCTACAATGCCTAGAATTAGGTCCAGTACCGCCCCCTCTCTTGTAGGACTTTCTACATGCTGGCTCAAAAAACTCTCCTGGATGCACTTTAAGAATTCCGCACCCTCTAAGCCTTTCACACTGACTATCCCAGTTAATATTGGGGAAGTTGAAATCCCCTACTATTATTATCCTATTATTTCTACACTTCTCTGAGATTTGCCTACATATCTGTTCCTCTATCTCCCCCTGCCTGTTTGGGGGCCTATAGTACACTCCCAGCAAAGTGCTTGCCCCCTTTTTGTTTTTAAGTTCTACCCATATGGCCTCATTAGAGGAACCTGCTAAGATATCATCCCTCCTTACAGCAGTAATTGACTCCTTGATTAATATTGCGACACCCCCTCCTCTTTTACACCCCCCTCTGTCTCGCCTGAAGATTCTATACCCCAGAATATTGAGCTGCCAGTCCTGCCCCTCCCTCAACCATGTCTCTGTGATAGCAACAATATCATACTCCATGTGTTCATCAACACCTTCAATTCATCTGCCTTACTCGCAAGACTCCTTGCATTAAAATAAATGCCATCCAGCCTTGCCATACTCCATTGTGCCGTTACATATTTGCTCTGCCTTCCAGGCTGACTTGTTTTTTCCTCTATATTTGGCTGTACATCACCCCCTGCTATCGCTCCATTCCATATCCCATCCCCCTGCCATGTTAGTTTAAACCCCCCCCCCCCCCAACAGTACTAGCAAACCTCCCCGCAAGGATGTTGGTCCCGTTTCGGTTCAGGTGCAACCCGTCCGACTTGTACAGGTCCCACCTTCCCCAGAAGCAGACCCAGTGATCCAGGAAACTAAAGCCCTCCCTCCTGCACCAACTCTTTAGCCACGCATTCATCTGCTCTATCCTCCTATTCCTATACTCACTAGCACGTGGCACCGGGAGTAATCCAGAGATTACAACCTTTGAGGTCCTGCTTTTTAATCTGCTACCTAGCTCCCTAAATTCTTGTTGCAGGACCTCATCCCTCTTTCTACCTATGTCGTTGGTACCAATGTGAACCACGACCTCTGACTGTTCACCCTCCCCCTTCAGAATGCCCTGCAGCCGTTCAGTGACATCCTTGACCCTGGCACCAGGGAGGCAACATAACATTCTGGAGTCATGTCTGCGGCCACAGAAATGTCTATCTGTTCCCCTTACGATAGAATCCCCTATCACTATTGCTCTCCCACTCGTTTTCCTCCCCTCCTATGCAGCTGAGCCACTTGTAGTGCCATGGACTTGGCTCTTGCTGCATTCCACTGAGAAAGCATCTCCCCCAGCAGTATCCAAAACGGAAAATCTGTTAGAGAGGGAGATGGACCCAGGGGACTCCTGCACTACCTTCCTAGTCCTTTTACTCTGTCTGGCGGTCACCCATTCCCTGTCTGCCTGTGCACTCTTTACCTGCGGTGTGACCACCTCGTTAAACGTGCTATCCACGAAGATCTCAGCTTCGCGGATGCTCCACAGTGACTCCAGCCGCAGCTCCAGCTCCGAAATGCGGATTTCGAGTAGCTGCAGCTGGAGACACTTCCTGCACATGTGTTCACCCTGGACACCGAAAGTGTCCCTGACTTCCCACATAGCACAGGAGGAGCACTCCACGCTGCCGAGCTGCCCTGCCATGTCCTACCCTTAATTTACTCCCTTTACTTCCTTTAAATTAAAGAATATTAAATACACTAAGGACCTTAGTTCCCTTTAAACACTACTTACTCTAAACTAGAGACCTTACTTTTACTTCAACGACTGGACTGTAGAAATACTCACCAGGTCCTACTTACCAATCAGCTCCTTCCCTGGTTGTGACGTCACTTTAGCGGTTTCGCAGTTTTTGGTTTGACTGCTCCCGCTCTCGGACGCTTTCCCAACTCGCAGCACTCCGGTCCTGTTGGCTTGGCCCGAAGCTCTGGAATTCCCTGCCTAAACCTCTCCGCCTCGCTAAATCTCTTTCCTCCTTTAAGACGCTCCTTAAAACATACCTCTTTGACCAAGCTTTTGGTCACCTGCCCTAATTTCTCATGTGGCTCAGTGTCAAATTTTCTGCCTTTTAATACGCCTGTGAAGCGTCTTGGGACGTTTTACTACGTTAAAGGCACTATATAAATCCAAGTTGTTGTTGTTGTTGTTGTGGCGAGTCAACACAGATTTATGAAAGGAAAATCATGTTTAACAAATCTGTTAGAGTTTTTTGAGGTTTTAACTAGCATGATAGATGAAGGGGAACCAGTGGATGTGGTTTATTTGGATTTTCAGAAGGCATTCGATAAGATGCCACACAAGAGGTTATTAAACAAAATTCAGGCTCATGGGATTGGGGGTTATATACTAGCATGGATTAAGGATTGGTTAATGGACAGAAAACAGAGATTAGGAATAAACGGGTCATTTTCGGGTTGGCAGGCTGTCACTAGTGGGGTACCACAAGGATCAGTGCTTGGGCCTCAGCTATGCACAATCTATATCAATGATTTGGATGAGGGGACCAAAGTTATATATCCAAGTTTGCTGATGATACAAAGCTAGGTGGGAATGTAAGTTGTGAGGAGGATGCAAAGAGGCTGCAAGGGGATATAGACAGGTTAAGGGACTGGGCAAGAACATGGCAAATGGAATATAATGTGAAGAAATGTGAAGTTATCCACTTTGGTAGGAAAAATAGAAAAGCAGAGTATTTTTTAAATGGTGAGAGTTTGGGAAATGTCGGTGTTTAGAGGGACCTGGGTGTCCTTGTATACGAATCGCTGAAAGTTAACATGCAGGTACAGCAAGCAATTAGGAAAGCAAATGGTATATTGGCCTTTATTACAAGAGAATTTGAGTATAAGGGTAAAGACGTCTTACTGCAATTATATAGGGCCTTGGTGAGACCACACCTGGAGTATTGTGTACAGTTTTGGTCTCCTTACCTAAGGAAGGATATTCTTGCCATAGAGGGAGTGCAACGAAGGTTCACCAGACTGGTTCTTGGGATGGGGGAACTGTCCTATGAGGAGAGATTGAGTAGACTAGGCCTATATTCTCTAGAGTTTAGAAGAATAAGAGGTGATCACATTGAAACATACAAAATTCTTACAGGGCTTGACAGGGTAGATGCAGGGAGGATGTTTCCCCTGGCTGGTGAGTCTAGAACCAGGGGTCACAGTCTCAGAATAAGGGGTCGGCCATTTAGGACTGAGATGAGGAGAAATTTCCTCACTCAGAGGGTAGTGAATCTTTGGAATTCTCTACCCCAGATGGCTGTGGAGGCAGAGATCGATAGATTTTTGAATATTAAGGGAATCAAGGGATATGGGGATAGTGCAGGAAAGTGGAGATGAGGTAGAAGATTAGCCATGATCTTATTGAATGGCGGAGCAGGCTCGCAGGGCCAAATAACCTACTCCTGCTCCTATTTCTTATGTTCTTATGACCTGAAACAACATGTTCAATCACGAACATCTTGGCCTTTGTCAAAGAATGGCTATCCATTCAATATTGATATATGGCTGTTGATCTAATGTAATTATGAGAGATGCAATCATCTATAGCCTTTTGTTTCTGTATAACTTCAGTGGGGTTTTATTTATATTTATGTGTAAACTTACCTGAGAAAACAGTCTAGTGTCAGTAGGGCCTAAATTTAACATTGTTGCTCCCGTTTTAGACCCATAAACCAATTTAACAGTCCCAAGGCCCACGCCCAATCTGAAAGGTAGAGCCTTTTTTTTTTGAAGGTGGCCCTGGCGTATATTTCAGACACAGATTGTTAAATTTGTTTTCGCTAGTGCGATGGGAGAGAGGCGATGTCAGCGGTGAGGGCATGGAGTTCGAGGTGGGGGCCAAAGACGATGGCTTCGGTCTTCCCAACATTTAGCTGGAAGAAGTTATAGTTCATCCAAGACTGACACCAATCTCCTCTTGTCTGACGTAAACCATTTTTGCCACCCAAGAAAGATTAAATTCATGTTATTTGTACAGTATTTTCCTTCACCCTTATGCCGAGTGATTTACTGTACTATACATGCAAAACCAGAATTCATCAATGTTTGATTATTCGCCAGTTTTCATTATCCAATAGGGGAGGTTCCCTCCATTATGGCAGATAATAGAGGTTACACTGCATTTTAAATTGCTCTTGGGTACAAAAGGTAATAAATCACAGACAATCCAATCCTACAAGCTATTTATACTTTGTGAATGATGTTGAAAATGACTGAGATCGTGGGATGTTAAGCGTGTCTAAGAACATACTGCCCATCAATGCCCAGAGTTTTCACATAGTGAGGAATATGGAAAGCAGTGTAAAATCCTCCCACAATCTGAGTCAAGTAACATCAAATTTAGAGAAAGAAAAGTTTATTGTACCACTTTCAGAGCTCGCTATCAAAGCTCAATTATGAACGTACTGCAAAAGTTAGTTAACACTGGCTGTTAGGCTGAACTAGGAAGTACTGTCATCAGATGTCAACAGAAAATTCTGTCAACCGTCACTATAATACCAATAGAGAAAACTAATTAAAAAGCTTGTAAGATTATACTAGTACTTCAATTTCCAAATCTGATTAAGTGTCCTGTATGAACTACTAATTACAATAATCTTATTAAAAAGATTCCACACCGGTGCATTTACAGCCATCAGATAAAATTAATAGCTGCTTTTATCTAATGTTAAAAAGAGGAAAAAAAAATCATTCTTATTTATTCTACTTTACTCTATTCTTAGCAAATTAGTCTGAATAAATTAATACTTCCATTAACCCTTCGCGAACTGGAGTAATATTTTTGCATCCTGTCCAAAAACAATGTAAGATTCACATTTGTCAAATTAGTTAAAGTGTGGATAATGTTCAGTATTGAGATCATTTTTTAAAAACAAGAATCTTACTTGCAATTTTTAATCATGGAACAATTTAGAGAAAAGTGATTTACTTGGTACAAACTAAAAATCTCAGCTCTAAAAGGGTTAATGGTGAAGGTGGTCCAATGTAATTAGCAATCACAGCCCAGCTCTTACACTTAAAACAACTGTTGCATCACAAATTAATAGGAAGCCCCTAGAATTCTATCTTACATCAATTTAGGGGGAAATTTGAAGTCACAAAGATCAGACTGTGCTGTTTGAAAGCTGTAATGCTTCATTGATTCAGTACGATCACTTTTAAGAATTTCCCATCCAAATATCATCTCTGTAATTTGAGCTGCATTTAAGATGTTCTATTTTCAATGTGAAAGATCAGGAGTATTTTACATAACGCGAGAGCTTACACAGTTTGCTGACAATCATGTTGTGACTCTAGTTCAACTCGGAGAAAACGGTAATCAGTGTCACTAAACTAATGTCCGTATGGTTTGTAAAGACATGTCTGTCGGATCCTGATCCTGAACAGAAAAAGTAAAGCTGCAATGCCCCACAACTGGCCTCAGAGAACATTTTTTTGCATGATTTGTGTACGTCACTGATCTCACGTTCTGTCCCTGGGATCTGGTTCTGTAATTTTCAGGAACCCAGAAGTGAAGACTGGAGGTCAGTGTGTGCCTGTGTACATAAACCATATATCCCTGAAATTGATCTGCCCTGCATAAACTTGAATATTTTCACAGCAGTTTGTGCCACAAATAATATTTTGAATGCACGCTCTTCCGCAGCTCTTGCTTGTATCTCAGATAAAAAAAACATTGAAGGATGATGGAGCACTTCAGCTTTAAATGTCCTAAAAATAGACCACACTGATCTTTAGTGAGTCAAGTATTTTCATTCTTAACTTAAGGACTGCAATATTAATTTAATGGAGAATTTCAACTTAAATCTATAGAATGGAAATTATATTTTAATATAGCACGCAAAGTGTTTATGTAACCCTTCAGGTTCTAGTTAAGGAGCGAATTCTGGTGCAATGCTCAATGGAACGTTGCCTATTGAACATTTATTACTGATTATTCCAATAACCTCCCATCAACCAGGAGTTTTTAAAGGGCCATAACGTCACAGTGATTTATCTGATCCAACAGTAAAACACCTGGGATGTGAGAAATGGAGTTGTATGGCAACAGTGCATTTCACTGTTTATAACTGTAAGAACTTACTTATATAATTCGCAGATTCTATGAAGCCAACACCAAATATCTAGTAAAAATCTCCTAAATCAACTTATTGTAATACTTCTTTACTATGGCGAAAGTATTAGACAGTTAGTCAAAGAACAATAAAGCAGTTATTTCAAACCTATACAACTATCAAGAGCCTAGTTTAAACTGCCATTTCTTAGTCCACTTTACTGACTGACTGAGCTTCAAGTCTCCAGTCAAAGCAATGATTTAATAATTCAGGTCCATCTACTATAAATTATTTGTGGTGTGTTAATACTGATGCTTCTGGTTTTGAAGGAAGGCAAAAATTATATTTTTAAAACTGATTAGCAAGTACATGCAAAGGTATTTTTAACGTGTACCACTAAAAGATTTAAATTCTGTAAAAGAGATGATGAATGTTAGCACAGAAATTTACTGCATATATACCACAAATGTAGCTTAATACGCATCAAAACTTTGAAAATATTCCCTTCAGATTTGTTTTACCAAACATTTTCTGCTGTCAGTGGAAGTATTCCAGATCAATTTCATATCCTCATAAAATAGGCAATAAGCCTCATTTTCTGTGATCACAGCCTTTGTTTATGCAATGCAAAACAAGATTACATTTTTTGCATAGTTCCATAAAAAAACAAATGAGTACTTTGTTATTTACGAACTATATACTGATGGAATTTACATCTCTAGACAAGGCACTGCTGGAATAAGTGCTTCTTAATTAGTTTTCATCCAAGATAAAGTGATTTCCACCAACACTGGATTTGTATGACTATTGAAGAAATAAAGGATATCACACAGTCGCAGTGAACCACATCACAGAAGGTTATTTCAAAAATGATTTTGAAGATCTTTCTCATGAGAAAAATAACGTTTGTAATTTACTGATATTAATATGACGTACATTGTGGTTTTCAGTCGTTTGAAATGGAAAATTGCTTTCTCTTTCCTTTCCTGTACAATGTGGCCTGCTTAATATCACTTTTTATTGAAAGAAAAGAAAGAACTTGCATTTATATGGCGCCTTTCACGACCTCCGGACGTCCCACAGTGCTTTACAACCAATTAAGTACTCATGAAGTACTTTTGAAGTGTGGTCACTGTTTTAATGTAGGAAACACAGCAGCCAAATTGCGCACAGCAAGCTCCCACAAACAGCAATGTTATAATGAGCAGCTAATCTGTTTTTTTTTAAAAATGAGGGGTAAATATTGGCCAGGACACCAGGGAGAACTCCCCTGCTCTTCTTCAAGGTGGGATCTTTTACGTCCACCCGAGAAGGCAGACGGCGGCCTCAGGTTAACGTCTCATCTGAAAGACAGTATGCAAAACTATTTTTATTCAATGTGATAATTATTTCAAAATATGGTTAAAATTGATATACAATGTTAGTCCATGATCATTAAAGAGCAGGACCCCGAAAATCTGTATCTTCGGTGTGTGTCAGTCAGAATTTAGAGTGGGATCTGGATATATTGGGCCGCAGCCTTGCATGGAAATATCCGTCTGTTCCAAACATGGTAATTGGTGGGGGGGGGGGGGGGGGAGGGGGAGGGGTGGCGGGGGGGGTGGGGCGCCAGGGCGAACTCAGGGGCTCCAGGAGTTCCCACACCTAAGGTAGTCACTGAGATCCATTACAGGGTCGGCTTGGTTAGACCAGGCATACCTACCCGATCACCAGCAGTTGCTGAGCCCACCTGAGGGCCCAGGCTGGGATCATAGCCTAGACTGTTGAAGATCTGGGAGTAACTTTTCTTTTTATGGGTGGCATGAGGACGCCTTTACCATTTATGAGGAGGGGGAGGAGGGCACTAGCCCCCTCCCTGCACTGACTTGGGAATATTTGGTCAGACCTTCTGGCCTTCCTAGAATGGCGAGGTAAAAAGGGAACCTCCCCCGAACCTCAGAAAGTCTGCTGTGGTCAGCTGCAGAGGTTCCCAGCGGGTCCAAACCTGGTGTAACCAATTCACGGGGCCCAGATTTTCTATCCATCCACCTGCACACTGTAACTTGTTAATTCGACCTAAATTTTACTTGTGATGGGTAGTACCAGGATAACACTTGAAATAAGTCTGCTGGCAGTAACTGCCGATATTTGAGTATTTAAATGTTTACCTAGCTGCCTTAGAATCATAGCGTAGAAACAGGCTATTCTGTCCTTCAAGTCTGTGCCAGGGTTATTCTCCACGAGCCATCTACTCATCCCACTTCCCTGCTCGCATTCCATACCCTTTAATTTTTCTCTCTTTCAAGCAACTATCCAATTCTCTTTTAAAAGAATTTATGGACTCTGCAAAGTCTCAATAAAGGTTTATGGCCAAGAATTCCACATACTAATCATTATCTATGCAAAGACATTTTACTAACCTCCCATTTAGCTCTGTGTGATCATCTTAAATTTGTGCCGTCTTGTTACAAGCTCACTGAACAGTGGATGTATTCTGTCAATGTTTATCTTATCATAAACCTTCATAATCTTGAAGATCACTAACAGGTCACCTCTGAACACTCTCAACTCTGGTGAGAAAAGTCTTAACTTCTCGGGGCTCTCTTCCTGGCTTTAACTTATTCTGCACCTTTTCTATTGCTCTTATATTTTTCCAATAATAGGGTACCAAAAACTGTACATAATATTCGAACTGCAGCCTAAGATTTTGTACAATTTTAACACTAGCTCTTTACTTTTTTATTCTGTGCTTTAAGCTATGTGAGGACCATCACACGTGAGGACACTACCCACCAGGTACATGGTGCATACTCATGTGACTCGGCCAACGTTGTCTACCTCATACGTTGCAGGAAAGAATGCACCGCGGCATGGTACATCGGCGAGACCATGCAGACACTGAGACAACGTATGAACGAGCACCGCGCAACAATCGCCAGGCAGGATTGTTACCTCCCAGTCGGGGAACACTTCAGCAGTCAAGGACATTCAGCCTCGGATCTGCGGGTAAGCGTTCTCCAAGGCAACCTTAGAAACACACGACAACGCAAAATCATCGAGCAGAAACTGATAGCCAAGTTCCGCACTCATGAAGACGGTCTCAATCGGGATCTTGGGTTTATGTCACGATACATGACGTGATCCGGACTCGAGTCGTCGTTAGCTTGTTCACAGATGTGATTCCCAGTAAAAAAGTAAAAATTTTCCCAGTAAAAAAGTAAAAAAATTTTAAAGCCTTTCGTTTTACATACAGACGGCAGCTTTTGACACGTTAGAACCCCTGCGACTACACCTCATTGTCTCAGTTGTATCTTGCTATGTCTTTGATGTGGTACCTTCCTGGCTGACGTAATTAACTTTATCACACCTCGGCAGATAGTCAGGATGATTTAATTTATTGGTCTGCAATTGTAAAGTACACATGCTTTGTTTTCTACCTATATATGCTTTGGCGATTCTGTATCTAATTTACTTCACCTGAGGAAGGAGCAATCGATAGCTCCGAAAGCTTGTGATTTCAAATAAAACTGTTGGACTATAACCTGGTGTTGTGCGACCTCTCAATTTTAAGCTACAAAACCAAGGATTCCTTTGCCTTTTTTATCTACTTTTGTTGCCACTATTAATGACCTGTGTATCAGTACACCACACGGATCCTCTACTTCATTTAAAATCTTAATTTTAGGTGTGTTTCTACATTCAACTGCATCTGCCACCTATTTGCCCATCTTGCTAGCCTGTCTATGTCCTCCTGCAGCTTTTCACAATCATATATCATAATTTGGCATCATAAATAAATTTCCATATTGTTCCTTCAATTTCTGTAGTAAATAAAAGTGGACCCAACAAGTACTCAGTGGAAGACTCATCACCACACCTTTCCATTCTGATAAACTTCATTTTACCTTTACTTCAGCCCTCCAACCATCTGCCTATCCATGCGGTCATATTTCACTTAATTTCACATGTCAATGGGCCAAAACATACTGGAAAAATAATGGCATGTTAACAGCTATGCAAATCGGCCAGCAAGTTCAGAGGATTGAGAGATATGCCAAGAGTTGCGAATCTCCAGAACTTGCTGGTCGATTTACAGCGCTCCACCATTTGCTTTGCACGAATGGCATCTCGCGCCATTAGCCACCCCGTTATTTTTAAGAATTTGTCCGATTTGGACATTAACTGCCGATTAAACTCGCCGCAGAAAGTTATGCCTGGTAATTAAGAGTGTAAGCACCCTTTTAATGACACGATAATTGTTAAATGCAATGCCAATCAACCTCTCTGACGCAGAAATGAACAATTTGAACTGTTGAATCTCATTCCTGCATGTAGTAAATTATTTTTAGAGATTTAAAACATTTAAAATTTTATGGCCCAGTGGGCGGAGGGCAGTGATTTGAAAAAATCTCCGCCTGGACCGGAGGGCTCCCGGGAGGCGCAGAATTCCATTGCTGTGCCTCTTCAAACTGCCGGTGTGCAGGGCACGCATATCCCAGAGGCGCAGGTAGTTCGCAGCATCCCTGGGATCACGTGGGCCATGGGGAGCCAATCAGAGCAGGGAATCTCCATTCATAGATTTGACAGGAAGACCTGTCAAATCTATGAATAGAGATCAGCCCCAAAACATAAGTAAAACTTCAAATACATTTAAAAAAAACATCATATTTTTAAAATGACTATAAATTACATAAATTAACTATTTTAAACAAAAATTTAAATATTTGAAAAAAATAATTAAAGTTTTAACGGGGCTAAAAATAAACTTACCTTTCTTTAAAGTATTTAAAAATGATAAATCAGTGGAAAACATTTTTTTCTTTTTACGTTCTTCAACTATTAGCCTGGTAAAAGCAGGCCTTGCGCCTGCTTTTCTAGGCGCAGCTGTTTCCAACTTACCTGGACTGAAGCAACTGTGAAAAAAATGGAAGTTTCAGCCGTACGCGCTGCCTATCCGGTGCAGGCGCTTGACCAGTCAAGCCCTTTCTTCACAGAACGGAAGTTCCGGTTTTCAGCGCATGCGCAGTGCATGCCTAAAACCGGCACTTCCGTTGGCCCTACGGGTGAGTACACAGCGTGTACACACCCGTAGGGAACGGAATTTCTGGGCCTTTGTTTTTCTTTCTTTTCCTTTCTGTCTCTCTTTTTTCTTCCTTTCGTTCTCTTTATTTCTCTTTCTGTACCTGATGTGACTCAAATTCGCCTACTCTAATTCACCGCCGATCCTCTACTTCTTTCTCAATTCTTAAATCTCATTAGTTAATGAGATAGACTGTTGAGCCCATCATTCACTAAGGTCCAAGATGCGCCATTGCCTGCGCCACACCGTTATCTGGTTACACTTCCAGCAAGTTATGGCACAATTTTTTTTCAAGCAGAACAGTGCAGGAAAAAGTTTAACTAACGGTGTATGCTGCAAGAAGTCCCACTGCAGCAAAATTTGGCCCATTATCTTTGCCATGTCTAATATGTCATACCTTGTCAAAAGCTTTTTAAAAATTCATATAAACCACATCCACTGCATTTCCTTTATCCATCATCCCTATTGTCTATTTATTATTAAAAATCCTGTGTATGCGTGTAATTTCTGTCCAGCATCCAGTTGTCATGATGTTTATTTCATGTTTGTAATGTCAACATACACACTGCCTACATAAATAATGAAATTGTGTAGGTAAACACTTGTCTGTAACAATGTAGTTGCAGGCTTTGACCATTAGGTGGCGCCTTGGAATGTATTTTTGAAATCTCTCTTCCAACTCCATCGGCATCTTGCACAAAAATCTTATTTTCATCTACTGACAGTGGGAAATGCCACAGGAAATGTAGTAATTTCTCTAAAGAATTCTACAAGTTTGGTCACGTACGACCTGCCTTTTAGAATGCATCAGCTGTGGCTCAGTGGTAGCACTCTTGCCTCTGAGTTAGAAGGTTGTGGGTTCAAGTTCCACTCCAGGGACTTGAGCACAAAATCTAGGCTGACACTCTGGTGCAGTACTGAAGGAGTGCTGCACTGTTGGAGGTGTCATCTTTTGGATGAGATGTTAAACCTACCCTCTCAGGTGGATGTAAGGGATCCCATGGCACTATTTCGAAGAAAGGTAAGAGAGCTCGCTCTGGTGTCCTGGCCAATATTTATCCCTCAACCAACATCACTAAAACAAATTTTCTGGTCATTATCACATTGCTGTTTGTGGGACCTTGCTGTGTGCAAATTTGGTGCTGCATTCCCTACATTCCAACAGTGACTACAGTTCAATAGTCCAGTACTTGGCTGTGAAGCACTTTGGGACGATCTGAGGTCCTGAAAGGCACTATATAAATGTAAGTTCTTTCTTTGTTTCTTGCCTTTTAGAAATTACCAATTAAAATTTACCAGCAACTTAAGTAAGACTAGCTGGCTTACAATTTCCTGGCTTATTCCCTGTCTCCTTTTTTGAAACGAGTATTCACATTTGTTCTCTGGCACAACTTTCCTTTCCACATAACTGTAGAAAATTATAGTCAGAGCCTCTGCTATTTCTTCCCTAGCTTCTCTCAGAATTCATGGATGTAAACTGGTATTAGGTCCCAGTGATTCGTCTATCTTAAGTTTGAGTAACGTCCTTAGTATCATCTTTCCTTGAATAATAACCTCTGCTAACTGTTCTATATCCACCTCTAGTGGTTCTACAATTTCACTGTTCACCTTCTCTGTGAAAACTGAAGCATAGTACTCAATCTCCTCTCGTTATGTTAAACTTGTATAGTGCACAGTTCTGGACGTCACATTATTAAAAGGATATAGAGGCACTGGAGAAAGTGCAAATAAAATGATACCAGAACTGAGAGGTTATACCTATCAGTAATGATTGAACAGGCTTGGGCTCTTTTCTCGAGAAAAGAGAAAGCTGAGGGGTGACCTGACAGAAATCTTTAAGATTATGAAAGGGTTTGATAGGGTAGGTGTAGAGAAGATGTTTCCACTTGTTGCGGGTGGGGGGGGGGGGGGGGAACCAAAACTGGGGGCCATAGATATAAGATAGTCACTAATAAACCCTCTACCTGACGAAGGGGCAGCAGCTCCGAAAGCTCGTAATTTTAAATAAAACTGTTGGACTATAACCTGGTGTTGTGCGACTTCTCATTTTTGTCCACCCCAGTCCAACACCGGCATCTCCGCATCATGACTAATAAACCCAATAGGGAATTCAGGAGAAACTTCTTTACCCAGAGAGTGGTTAGAATGTGGAACTCAGTACCGCAAGGAATAGTAGTGGCAAATAGCACAGATGCATTTAAGGGAAAGCTAGATAAACAAATGAGGGAGAAAGGAATAGAAGGATATGTTGATGGGGTTAGATGAAGTAGGGTGGGAGGAGGCTTGTGTGGAGCATAAACACCGGCATTGACCTGTTGGGCTGAATGGCCTGTTTCTGTGCTGTATATTCTATATAATTCTATGTAATACCAGAATGTCTCCTTCATCCCTCTATCTATTACTACTAATATGACTATAAAAAGCATTTTTATTACACTATATGTTCTTCTTTCATATCCTTAATGTTTCTATCATCCCTTTTTGTAGCTTTCCTATGTTCTTCCTGTTTGTCCTGCCCTTTTTTATTATCTGCTATGGAAGTGGCAAATGCTTATTTTTATTTTAAAATTGTATCTATCTCCCTATTTATCCATGGAACCCTAGCCTTTGATACAGGCTCTTTGGGGGCAAAATTGGGTGCCTTTGCACCTCCCCCGGGGGCGCTAACGGGGCGCAAATTACTTTGCGACCGGGCGTGGCGCTGACATCGACTCCCGCCATATTTGGTGGGAGTTTTGCGGTGGCGCTACGGCGTTGCACCCCGATCTCCTTTGCCCGGAGATCGTGACGCCATCGCCGTGCGCAGCGCCCCGGACCCGAAATTGACTTTCGCCCCCTGCAGCAGCGCCAGTCGAAAACACCGACAGCTGCAGGAGGCGCGCATCGGGCGGCCGGCCGCTTCGGGGGCGATGATTAAAGGCGAGGTGGCCGAGGTAAGTAAAACAAAACTTACCTTTCTTGTTCCAGTTTTTTTCACGTGTTCCTGCCCGTGATCGATCAGCCTGGCTCTCTGCTTGAGTGCCGGGCTGATCGTACGGGATCGCGGCTGCCTTGGTGGTCCAGGTAGGTACTTTCTATATTGTAGAGCTTGTAGCGATGGCCCTTCCCTTTAAGGGAGGGAAGGAGCCTTTGAACGCGGCAGCGCTGCACGGCCCAGTGTGCAGCGCTGCTGAAGTCTCCGCCCCGCCTGCTGCCGATTGTGCTCCAAGAAGGAAGTGGAGTGCTTGATTTAGTGCTCCACTTCCTTCTTGGAGTGCAAACGGCGAATTTTTCATAAGTTTGAAATCGTTAGTGCCTGGCCAAACGGGGCGCTAGTGAATTTCTCCCCCTTTATCTCTTATTGAAGTTTGTGTGGGGGGGGGGGGGGCTGGGGAAATGTTAACGTAACCTGTTGGCCGGGAAACGGGTGGGTTCAGGTCAGTTGCTCGTTTTACACCAGCCTAATTTTACTCTCTGTTGACTTCAACACTCTCCAACCTGAACCTGCCCATTTCATACCAAGCAGGCAATGTTAAAAACAGCACCACACAAACTACTCCTCTTAATTCAAAGTCATACACACCTCCAAAAAAAGTCGAGTTATCCAGTAATTTGAATAAAGCAACTTTAAATTAACCAGAGTACTTTATACCTGATTTGTACTGTTTCCGTCTCCAATTTAAATATTTCCTATTGCTGACCTGCAGGTCTATTTGCCAATTTTTTCTTCCATTTAATCTTATCTTACCCTTATTTTCCAGTCAACTTTTCTTATTCTATTCTTAAACTGAATCTAATTGTATTGTGGTTACTGCTTCCCAAGTGTTTCCTTGCTTTTAGGTGACTGACTTGCTCCATCTCATTCTAAAGCTACAGTACCTCTGTTCAGAACCAGTGCCAACAGAGAAATCTTTGGCCCGAAAATTAAACCTAATACGCGAGAGTACGCACTGTGTACTCTCGCGTATTAGATCCCGAATTGCCGGTTTCCTGCATGCACTGCGCATGCGCGGGAAACCGGCACTTCGTGAATTGAAAAGGGGGCGGTTCCTAAGTGAACCACGTGCCCACTACAGGCAGTGCGCACGCAGTGCACTTAGTTTTTTTTTCAGCTTTGAACGCACAGGTAAGTGGTGAAGATTTTACACATAAAGAAAGCAGGCGTAGGACCCCCTTTTAACAAGGTAAGTAGTTAATTAAGTGTTATTTTAAATTTTTTTCAACAGGTTTATCTTTTTTAGAGACTTTAAAGAAAGGTAAGTTTATTTTTATAACTTTTAAAAAGATTTTAAATTTTTTCAAAAATTTAATTTTTTGTTTAAAGTGGTTAATTTATTTAACTATACTTATTTTATTAATGTGATGGCTTTTTTTTTTATTTAATTGAGGTTTAGCTGTTCTTTTGGGGGGGTGTAGTATTCATAGCTTTGACAGGTCTTCCTGTCAAAACTATGAATGAAAGATGGTGTGCTGCCATTGGCTCTAACTGAATCACGTGATCCCAGAGCTCGCACGAACTAATTGCGTCTCTGGGTCACACAAGCACTGCACGGTTCCAAGAGAGAGAGCCTTTGAAACTAAAGTTCGTGTGGGCCCGGAGCAAAAAGGTAGGCGCGGAGTGCGATATCGCGGGGAATCCTTACCCCCGCGGGAACCCTCACTGTTTAATTTCTGGGCCTTTATCTTTGCGCCAGCAGTGGGGTAGATGCGATCTTCAATGTTAAAAATATATTTGCTATCCACTTACATACAAGCTGGAAACACGGCTGGAGTCCCATCCTCCGACGGCAGAACTCCAGTTATGTCGTAAAAAAGAAAAAAACTTAAATCATTAAGTAACTTAAGGGGGAAAATTTGGTATCGACCATTTTGGGGCGCTAACTTTAGCGCTGGCGACCGCAAAATTGAGTTTTAGCACCCCAAGTGGGAAGGGGAGCGCTAAATCAAGCGCTACACACTTCTCTTAGGGCGCTAACGTCGGAGAGCGTGGAGCTACCTTCAGAGTGCTAATCAAGTTCCGGTGCTGTCAATTAGGAAGTTGTCAGACAGACTGGCGCCTTCCAGTTCTTAAAGGGGAGGTTCAATCATGCTGCACAGCCTCACTCTGATCATTGCTGCTTGTGAACTGGGCCTGCAAGGAACTGCAAGCCTTCACTCAAAGAAGTCATGGCTGATCAGAGGCCCAGAGAGAGAACTCGCCGGTTCAGCGACCACGCTTTGGAGGTTCTGGTTGCGGCCATGGAACGCCGACGGGTAGTGCTCTTCCCGGACACTGGCAGGAGGCCATTTCCACAGGCCTTTAGGAGAATGTGGAGGGATTTCGCCCAGGACGTGTCGGTCAGAAGTGTAGTCCCCAGAACTCTCACCCAGTGCCTGAAGAAGTTCAACGACCTCACTCGGGTGGTCAGGGTGAGTAGATGCTTCAAAAACCTCTACATGCCATCACCTAAACCTCACTCTGTGTGCACACTGTATAAACCGCCACATCCTCAACACTCACCCACCAACTATGCCCACCGACTAAAAGTCACATCCACATCTCACGCCTTGCATAAATTAATAGCTATTCAACTATGGTAGGCACATCTGCCAAACACTTGGCTGCACACTCACTCACACACTGTCCTTTTTCTTGGAGGCCAAGCTTGCTCATAACAGGAGGGAGCAGCTATGAACGGGAGGAGGTGAGGCAGACCTGCACCCGCTTACAGACCTGGAGGAGCGAGTGGTCCGCATCATTGGGGCCCAGGTCATGGGCGCTGTGGCTGTCGGAGACGTCGATTCACCTCTTCCTCTTCTCTCATACCACTTCCCCCTCACACCAAAAGTCTTTCCCACACTTTCCATCTAAGTATACTGTCGCCATTCCTTGCTTCCTTCCTGCCCCCTCCCCTGACCTTAACCCCACCCTTGTGCCTTAATGCTTTCAGATAATCAGCCACCAGCCTGTCCCTCAGCCTCCCAATGGCAGTGACACGGGAGAGGAGGTGGAAGAACAAGCCAGAGCCTCACTGCCTGTGTCTCCCGAAGGCACTTGGTCCGATAACGGGGCGACGTGGTCGCTAGAGGGGAGCCTAGTAGATGGGTCTGATGTGGGTGAAGCTCCGGGACCCAGTGGGCTGCAGCAACACCACGGGGAAAGGGAAGCTCGGGGGCCATCACCCCGGAGGGTGAGTTCGTGCGCGAGTTCTGCTGCACAGGATGAGGATGTCGATGTGGAGGCGTTGACAAGGCGGGCGATGGCCATGCACACCAAGCCTCATGGGTGCAATGGCAAGGGTGCCCAAGAGCATGGATGCACTGGCAAGGAGTGTGGAGGAGATCGCGTCCAACACTGCACTCAGCTCTGCTCACACCATCGAGCCCATCCTTGGCAGTTGGCAAAGGATGGTCGACTCGCAGAGAGACTGTGGGGACCCAGACCCCATGCCGCGTGTCATGGGTGAGGTGGCAGCAGCTATTACAGCACAGGCCAAAGTAACGCAATGGCTTAGTGCTGTAATGGAGTCAGTGGTTGGTGGCATGCCATCTCAGATTGATGCCACACAAGCGCTGACTACTGCCATTATCGCCGGGTCGCCCACTGTCCACCTGGGATCTCACGGTGCCGCAGCAGGCCAGCAAACTGTGCTCGGGCAGATTGCCCCGGATGCTGAGGTGCTGCCCTGGGGGAGTGGCAGTGTGTCAGTCGAGCAGGAAGGTGCTGTCCTCTCTCAGGAAGACAGCATTCCTGCTCCCACCACTGCCACTCCGCCATTGCACTTGACGCAGCCTGTAATCGAGCCATGCTGAGTTGGTGCAGTCTGCAGCCAGGCCCTTCAGGCCCAGAGCTGGTCGAGGGTGTCCTGCAAGGCCATCTGCAGTCTCTGGCTCCCAGACTCAGCAGCCTTCCACCAGCCTTGCTGCAGTCATTACGGAGGAGCAGTAGGGTTGGGAGGGGTGAACTCAAAAGGGGGAGGAATACTTTAGTAGCAAATGGGGGTATAGTGTGTGTCGCAGGATGAATGCATCGTGGCTGCTGCCAGGACAGCGGGCACTGACAGTGAGGATGAGCTGTCTGTGGTCGCACACCAACTGAACGTTCAGAGAGTGGTAGCCTTTGCGGTTACAGAACACCTCTGCATTGTGATCAGGTGCCCGCAATGCCACGTGGGTGCAGTCAATGGCGCCCTGAACCATGAGGAAGCCCGCTATCCTTGCAAAGCTACATGAGCATTTGTCCTGCTTCTCTCTGGTGATGGGGAATGAGATGTACTCCCTTCTCTTTCTGTAGAGAGTGTCTGTTACCTCCAGGTTGCAGCAATGGACGGCGAACAGCGAAATCTTTGCGATATCCCCTGTTGAAGCCTGGAAGGAGTCGCTGGCGTAGTAATTGAGAGCGACTGTGACCTTAACTGCCACTGAGAGAGACGTCCTGGTCCTGAGCGAACGCTAGAGCCCTTGCATGCAGGAATTGGCACGGCTCAGTGACCACCTCCTTGTTAAAGTAGAGCCTTCTAAGGCACTGCTCCTCTGAGAGATGAATGTAGGAGAAGTGCTCCCGGAAAATCCTGGGAGGGTAAGGCCTCCTGTTGCGAGGTTTGTCGGCCCTCCTCCTACCTCTGGCCACATTTGGCAATCTCTATCTCTGCATCCGCTGCCTCCGACATAGTTGTCGGAGGGCAAGGTGGAGTGCCAGTACAGCCCTCATAAATGAGAGAAAAGAGGACGTAGAAATGTTCAGAGCAATACAAGTGAAGAAACTGTTAGAGCAGCAACAAAGCAAAAATGGAGAAAATATGAACGCAGCCAAAATGCTATCTGACAAGCCAGCAGCAATGAATCTGACCTCCCAATGAACCGGTAAGTGATTCCTTTAAATAGTAGTCCCGGAGCGGCAATCACAGGTATCAACGACTGCTATTTCTGTTGTTCTGAGCGCCAGGCGGAAAGTCAGGGGAAGCGACTGAATTTCGTATCCGGGGCGCTAACAGGCCGTTGCACACTCATTGACGTCACAGTCTGAGCGGCGCTAGAGGGCCAGGCGCTAAGTGTTAACGCCGGCGCTAAATGCCGACTGAAGTTCGCGGGCGGCATTGGAATCACCGCACACGGGCGAAAAGGTACCGAATTTCTAGCCCTTAGAGACTTGAAATAATGCTGTTAACACCTTTCTGAAAATAGTGGACAGGAAATTCATTTGTGGGTTAACGTCCCCGTTAAAATAGCAGGCTCAGGAATTTTCTATGAAATTTCAAGCCAGTACTGTCAGAAAATAGCTTCTACATGATTTTATTTAATTAACCGAGGAAAGTCCCAGGGTAATTGGTTACACTTAAAATCACACTTAAGATCAATATTTTAACCTGTCAAACAAGATTGATCCCAAACCAGTTCTACTGACAATACAGGATAACTGTCCATATAAGAATGAGATTTATTGGTCAACACTGCTGTACACTAATATGATCATAAGGATGTTGGTAGTAATGATCAAAAATTTAAGTGGAAAATTTATTGGATTTGCATCTAACGAGAATGTGTGTGTCTGGGTCAGTGTACACATTATGGTCTGGTACTAGCTTTAAATACTAAGATTAGATTTCAACAGCCCAAATGAGACAGTTTTTTCCTGAACAAATATGTAATTGAAAATTTATAAATATAGGACCAGATTTTCCTGGGGACTTGTGCTGTTGTAGGGACCTTTGAATGGTGCAAAGAGGAAATTATGGAGTAAGTGACACCTTCACACCATTAATTATGCCACTCCATATTTTCCTTGGACTTTTGCACAGCTCCACCGTTACCCTCGTCGAAAGCAGTTAAAAGGCAATTATCATAGCTCCGCACCCAATTAAATAAATGGCGGTCGCGATTTTGTTGCATTTAAGCCAGTTTTCACGCCACTGCCACTTAGACTTAAAAATAATGGTCCAAATGGCCTGGCAGTAGCGTGATTTATTGCTCCATGATCGGGTTTAAACTCCCAGTTGTTAAAAATATATTACTGTTGCAAAGATTAAACAACTAGGACCTTTGAGTATCCACTTCCTGCACCTGGGATTTTCAATTTTAATACTGCCACACCATATATCCGGTGTCCATTCAATTTATGAGATCATTTTCAGAATTTAAATGACAATGTTTTCCCACAGTGCTCAACCTCACTAAAGCCACTAACATGACAAACATATATTTTCTAATAACTCTAATTTGCTTATTAGTCACTATTGTTTCAATCAGTTATGTATAAATTGATTTACACGTACGTCAAAAAACATTGCAAGCCCATCTACTCAGCGTGTCATTATGTACATTTTTGCTGCCCACAAAGATTTGTGGTCTACAGTCTCACTCAAACCCAGAACTTTTCAATAAGTTCAAAGTTAAAGGTCAGCTTGCTTAGCTCATTTTATGCCCTCGTAATCCGTGAAAATAAAAGTCAATAATTTTTTTATTCCTAAATTATTAATAATTTATCATGTAGTGACTCGGAGTGGCCTGAATTCATAGATCACACACAGCAGAGAAACTGACAAAAAAAAAATCTCGAAACTCGAAAAGGGCCACGACAGCCGAATATAATTGTAGATTCAAATTTATTTAAGAAGTGACACTTCCACTTACTGAAGCCCTTCTGCGGCTCTGGATGGTGACTGTGCCCTCACTTTAGCTCTTAGATGGGCGCTGAGTGCCTGATTCGCCGGTACGCTTGCTGGGGTCTATTCTACTTAGAAAACCAGCAAAATCTGGGGCAAGTTATCAACGGCGAGAGCGTCGAGCTGGACGGCGAGATTTACGGTGAACGCCACCAACTTCGCCGTTGTGGGAAAATCTGGGCCCTAGATAGACTGTCTACATTTTATAGTCGTCTTCATTATTTGAATGACATGTGACTTCCACACACTGCAGAATGAACCCTAGGTTGATTGTTTTTTTGGGAAACCAAGTGCTTAGCAAGCGCATAAAAATGTCGTGGTGATGTTGGAGTTAGGTGATGCCTCATGTGGTCTACTTCAGCCCTTTATAAACTCCAAGATCTCTGCCATTGCACAGTTCATTTTTACCTGAAGCTAAATTGAAACTAAATAGCCGCTAAAATGTCTCTGCAATGCCCGAGGGGATTGTTGGGTGGAATTGTGTTGTGTGGAGGAAGCATATTATTCAAAGAATGAAGGCCCATGGTCTGTATTCTATCTTCCTTCTTCATTTAAGCATTCTCCACCTGTGTGGTGGGATTTCCAGGCTGGGAAAGAACCTGGAGAATAACTGACAAATTTGTGAATAAGCATGCTGCACAAGTGCTCTGACAACTTCTTAAATAGAACGATATAGTATTACATACATTTTACAGCTCAGAAACAGACCATTCGGCCCAATAGGTCTATGGCATTTTTTATCCTCCACACGAGCCTCCTCCCACCTTATTTCATCTCAGCCTTTCAACATATCCTTCTATTCCTTTCTCCCTCATGTACTTATCTAATTTCCCCTTAAATGCATCTATGCTATGTGCCTCAACCAATCGACTTCGTAGCAGGTTCCACATTCTAACCACTCTCTGAATAAAGAAGTTTCTCCTGAATTCCTTATTGGATTTGTTAGTGTGTATCTTATATTTATGGCCCATAGTTTTGGACTCCCCATGTGGAAACATCTTATCTATATCTACACTATCAAACCCCTTCATAATTTTAAAGACCTCTATCAGGTAGCCTCTCAGCCTTCTCTTCGCTGGAGAAATGAGCCCCGGCTTGTTCAGTCCTTCCTGATGGTTACAACTTCTCAGTTCTAGTATTATCCTTGTTAATCTTTTTTTCACCTTCTCCAGTGCCTCTATATCCTTTTTGTAACATGAAGACCAGAACTGAGCACAGTACTCTAAGTGTAGTCTAAAATGAGAAGTCGCACAACACCAGGTTATAGTCCCACAGTTTTATTTGAAATCACAAGCTTTCGGAGCTATCGATCGCCCCTTCCTCAGGTGAAGGGGCGATCGATAGCTCCGAAAGCTTGTGATTTCAAATAAAACTGTTGGACTATAACCTGGTGTTGTGCGACTTCTCATTTTTGTCCACCCCAGTCCAACACCGGCATCTCCGCATCATAAGTGTAGTCTAACCAAGGTTCTATATAAATTTAAAATAACTTCTCTGCTTTTGAATTTTATTCCTCTAGAAATGTAACCCAGTGCTTTGTTTGCATTTGTTTTTAAACATCAACTTCTGGTGTATCCTGTAAGTTCAGTCTATTTTGGTAACAGGTCCTGATTATGTATGTGTGCGACTATAGCCCACAGGGATGTGGGCAGAAGAAGTTCATGAAAGTCAATGAACACGATCTAAAACAAAGATTCTACTCTGGGGCCCCAAGACCACTCGGGTGAGTAAATTGGTATGTTGAGAGGCCTTTGTAACTTTGGTTTAGCAAGCCAGCAGTTCACCACTTTCTACATAGTGTCAGTCTGGCTCAGTGGTAGCACTCTCACCTCCAAGTTACAAGGTTGTGGGTACAAACCCACTCCAGGACCTGAGAGTACATAATTTAGGCTGTCACTACAGTGCCATACTGAGGGAGTATTGACTCACCAGAGGCGCTGTCTTTTGGATGGGACATTTAACTGAGGTCATACCTGCCTGCTTAGTAGCTCAGGTACATGTTAAAAATTCTATGGCACTTTCTGAAGAAGAATAGAAAGTTCTCCCAGTGTCTTGGCCAAGATGCTTCCCCTCAATCAGCACCACCAAAATTTCTCAAAGACATGCTTTATTAAAACAAGTCATTTGTTTTCTTCCCCCTCCTCCTCCTCCCCTACAGGTGATTCCTGTTGTCAAATACTTGCATGCTGATGGGAATGTTTCTGAGTGAAACCCCGTGGATCTGTTGGTTAGGGAACTGTTGCCGGTTTCCCTGCTCTAACTAATTTGGCCACAGTATGAATAGATTTGTTATAAGAGCTGAGCCCTTCATGCAAAACACTTTGCCATTTTTACAGAGTCTGCACCAGACATTTTGCACCTGTGTCTGGATTTGCTGAGGAACTACAGGGAATGAGCCAATGATGGCATGGCAAGGGTATGGTGACCAAGTGCATATCATCCTGAAAAGGATGCTAGTTCAGCAGAGTCTATTCAAATTGCTTTCTAATAATGCGTCCCAAGCGGCTACTTGCATCGAATAGGACACTGATTGAAAGCATCCCCATGCAGTTTGCCTTGGGTAACTCATAGTCCACAGCAGAGGGCTGCTGGTAGTGAGCCAATTCATTTGCAAATCCTTTCCTCAGTTGTTTTGGCAGACCCCTCAGTTCCTTCCTAGGATGTCTATGCTTGGCTTTTGACTGTCACTGTAGGTCTGTTGTCTGAAAGGTATCTGGTGCTGCTAACAGAATGTCGTATAATGCCTTTGTCCTTGGAGGGGAATTTCTGCCTGAGGAAAGCTCCATATTCCTAAACTAATACTTCTCTCCTTGGAGGGGTCAGGTGCATTTTGCCTTTGGCTTATACAATACTCGGCACTGTTCTGTGCTGAGAGGGCCTCAGTACTGACTTGCACCAGTGAGTTCTTGGCCCAGAAGAGTTCATGATACAGAAGAGTGCTTGACATAGAAAGTCCTTCGTGTGTGACAATGGTGTAGCTTCTCCAGGCCACTGCTTTCACTTCTCAGCCAGCACCAGTCAGTTTTTGGCATCAGCCAGAGTGGCTGGTTCCTTGGTACCAGTGAATGCTTCACAATGCCTGGCTGGGAGTACAATTGTGTGGCTGTTTTTCTCTTCTTATTCCTTAATTTGGCCCTAAACACAGATTGGAGAATTGGGCACCTGTAAATTTGGAGGCAGAATACACATGTAAATGGTGAAAGATAAAGAAGACATCTTTCAACCAGACCGACTTTTAGCTGTGGCATGCTTAACGTTATAATGTCTAAATTAATCCTGTGAAAAGTCTGAAGGCTATCCCAGTTCAAAGACAGGAGGTGGAAGGCAAGCAGCAAAGGTTACAATCTTCTTAAATGGTGAAAAATTATCTGGTGCAATGATTTAGATGCTTGGGCTCTATAGGATGCAGGGCTAGGACACGACATGCAGCACCACCTATCTACAATTACATTTTTATATGCAGCGCGTTGTGCGTGAAGCACACAGTTAAGTAGAAACAGTCAAACAATTCACTGTTATGACATATAGAGGATAAGAATGTATTTTCACTATTTTCCTCATTAGCATTCAAAGTATAAATTTTGCAACAGAGAATAAAAGGGAATTATATTCATCTAAATTACATGTTTATAAGGAATACCTATTGCTCTGACTCCTCCCATTTCCTCAGGTTTTAAGATTTAAGATGGTCTGGAAACAAAGAGATGGACAGAATTTCCCTAAAGTGTTGTGACATTTTATCCTGTGTAATTATGAATGGGACAGTGAACTGTGGATAGTAGTTTAAAGGATCAAACATGAGAACAACTGATTTGCCAGTAAGAGCATAGTTCTCTCTATTACAGTTGGGATCGTGTGGCAATTTAGAGGAATACTATTTTGTTAGATACAGAGGTCATTCATACACCAACACCAGGAATATGTGGTGCCTTGGCGCATGCAAGGATTCATAAAAGCTGCTCTCATAAGTATTCCATGAATGGTGTTTGAAATAACCAAAGATGAAGTTCAAAGAGATCTAGGGCTCTCACTAGACTTGACTCTCAATATGTCCCACTACTGCAGAGGAGCCATCCATAAAGCAAACAGAATGCTGAACATTATAACTAAATGAGTAAAGTTATTCAAAGCTACGCTCAAATTGTGTAGTGCTCTGGTCAGACCACACCTTGAGTTCTGTATTCAGTCTTGGTTACTATACACACGCAAGACATTTTTGTCAGTATAGCTGCCATACCAGATGTTGCCCTAAGCTGTGGTTAAATCACATTTGGTGATTTTAAAGCAATTATTACATGCTCCAAAGTTTGTGGTATATAGCTAGGGTACACCTACATCACAATTACATCTGCAGTACACTCTGATGTCACCAATAAATCGCAGCCTCACGTAGAAGAATTGTTTATTGTTCAACTGAACATTAATGGGCACTAATGTACGTTATCATGTCAGGCTGAAGATATCCAAGCCAACTAAAGAGGAGACTGATGCTTCAGTTTAGCACTCATCAATCATAGCTTCAGCTTTCCAACTTAATACAAATGCGTGATTATTAGTGTAATACAACATTTCTGGCATTGCAGGTATGTGAATGACCTCTGTACCCAGCAGAACGGGTTCATCACTTAAAGTGGAAGAGGTATTCATTTATATGTTAACTTCCATTTTCTAAACCAAATATAAACTTACAGATTTAACCTGAAGTTTAATCTAACACATCACACCACCACTGTGATAATTTTTTCAAAATATCCTTAAACAAATTCAACTGCCCTCACAAAGCACATCTTTCAACCAGATTGACGTTTAGTAATGGCATGCTTAATGTTACAATGTCTAACAACCGTCAATTTTACTAACCTCCAAAGTGAGAATTTTAATGAACTGCAAAGTAAGGATACTTTTTCCTTATAAAAGTGACAAAACAGTCTTTTATCTACTTCTTTGCTGAGAAAGATTTACATCAGCGTGTACTGCAGATGTAATCTGTGCTGTAGGTGTACCCTAGCTATATACTGCAAACTGAGGATCACACAGTGATTTATTTTTAAATCACATTTTGTTTGTTAAGTAACTTAACCATAGCTTGGGGCAACATCTGGTAGGCCAGCCTTACTGACAAGGAGGTTATTCCTGAATGTGTGCCTGAAAGTACAACATCTGAGGTACAACTTAAATACCTGTGACCACTGTCCCAGTGCTCTGAGCATCTCCAAAATAATTCACTTTATGCCGGAGAGCAATAAGCACTGGGGCTGTTCGGAGCCAAGGCTGAGTGAGGAAACATCGTAGGTAAAAAGGAAAACAAATGTAAATGCTGTGAATCTAAAATAATAAAACGCACAGAAAATGCTGGAAATACACAGCAGGTCTGTCAGCACCTGAAAAGAGAAATGACAGGTTAATGTTCCAAGTAGCGATCTTTCATCAGAACTGGGAAAAGACTTGAGAGTTCCTTTACAGGAAACGCAAAACAGGAAAGGGAGAGGAGAATAAATAATGGCCCGAAAATTAGACCTAATACGGGAGATTACGCACTGTGTACTCTCGTGTATTAGGTCCCGAAGTGCCGGTTTCCTGCATGCACTGCGCATACGCGGGAAACCGGCACTTCGGGTATTGCGAAGGGGGCGGTTCCTAAGTGAACCGCGTGCGCACTACAGGTTGTGCGCATGCAGCACACTTAGTTTTTTTTTCAGGTTTGAACGCGCAGGTAAGTGTTGAAGATTTTACACATGAAGAAAGCAGGCGTAAGACCCCCTTTTAACAAGGTAAGTAGTTATTATTTTAAATTTATTTCAACAGGTTTATCTTTTTTAGAGACTTTAAAGAAAGGTAAGTTTATTTTTATAACTTTTAAAAAGAATTTAAATTTTTTCAAAAATTTAAATTTTTGTTTAAAGTGGTTAATTTATTTAACTATAGTTATTTTATTAATGTGACGGCTTTTTTTTAAATTTAATTGAGGTTTAGCTGTTCTTTTGGGGGCTTGTTGTATTCATAGTTTTGACAGCTCTTCCTGTCAAAACTATGAATGAAAGATGGTGTGCTGCCATTGGCTCTAACTGGCCCACGTGATCCCAGAGGTCGCATCGCACTAACTGCGCCTCTGGGACACGCACACACTGCGCGCCAGGCACCAGGGAGAGGCCCAGGAACTGAAGTTCGTGTGGGCCAAAACCATAAAGGCAGGAGCGGAGTGTGATATCGCGGGGGATCCTTACCCCCACGGCAACCATCGAAGTCCAATTTCTGGGCCATTGGTCCAGAGTCAGATATGCTAAATCTGCTGCAAAGGAGCAGCTAATGGGTTTAATAGCCTGTGAACAGCTTTTTAAAAAGGTGGGAAGAGATGAGAAGTGCAGGATGGCATGTAATGGTCCAAAAGGAATTGGAAAGACAAAAAGGTGAGCAAAAGAGCTCCAAAATAATGGGCAGTAAAATAGAGATCGGAAGTTGCTAAAGTCAATGTTCAAACAATAGGGCTGCAAAATACCTAGGTGGAAGATGAAATGCTAATCTTGAAGCTTGCGTTGAACTTAGTTGAAGCAGTGTAGAAAGCCAACTGTGGAATAATTGGAATTGGAATAGAAGGGGGGAGTTGAAGTGGTAAGCCACAAGGACACTAGAATTATGCTTGAGGACGAAGTGAAGATGTTTAGCATATAGTCATACAATCTGCATTTGGTCTCTCCACAGAGAGCAATAAATCTGCCTCACACAGAGAGGGGGCTAAATTGGATAAGGCCCGAAAACATGTGCAGGGACCGCGATGCCCGATCTGCCCGCGCCCGTTGAAAGTAATGCAGGCAGCACGTGAAATTCGTGCTGCCTGCTCATTAACATGGTTGCAACGCTGAGCTCAGCGCTAAATGTGTTGCTGGTTGGCTCAGAGCTCAACAGTGGGCCCAATATCATGGAGGTCTGCTCTGTATTTAAAGGTTGCCTGCAGAGTGAAGGCTGTCTGCACTTCTTAAAGGGGAGGTGCTTTGTGAAAGATGTACCTCATTCTGACTGCAGCTAAGCAAATGGGAAGTTAGCAATGTCACAACAGGACAGAGAAAGGGTACCTCGGTTTTCCGATGCAGCAGTGGAGGCCTTGGTGCATGGGATCTATAGGAGGAGACAGCAACGCTCCCTATAAGGCGCGCACCTCTCTGCCGGTCCCGCGCAGCCCGGGACCAGCTTTTTCAATGTAAACTGTGAATGGGCCGTGCAGCCTCTTAAAGGGGCCGCAGACCCCCCAAAAATAAGAGGGAACATTGGGAAACAGGTTCTTTACCCACAGGAGGCCTTCCAGACAAACTGTTTGAAGGTAGTGGGTGGAGATCCCTGAAGCGGTCAATGCCAGGACCTGGATCCAGTGCCAGAATAAGTTTAGTCACCTCACACGAGTGGTCAAAGTGAGAGAATGCATCTTCAAATGCCATATCCCACCAAGTACACCACTAGCCTTAAACACTGCTCCATGCACCACACCCCCATCACTCACCTACCAAACAATCTCTAGCAATCACAACTCATACCTCACAATCATAGCTTCACCTCACCCTCACACATTTACCACTGTTGCAAGCCTCACACCCACATCTCACACCTTGCATACAATACCAACTATTCTACCATGATAGGCACATCACCCAAACACACTGGACCAAACTCACTGTCACACTTCCCATCTTGCAGGCTAAGGTGGCGCATTACTGGCACGAGAAGGAGCTAACAGGCGGGGGGCAAGCACAGCTGCAGAACCTGACCCAGCTGGCGGAGACGGTTCTAGAGATAATTGGAGGGGCTGTTACTGAGGCCGTGGCGATCGGCAAGGTTGAAAGCATTGATGATGATGATATGCTCATCCCTAATCCTTTTTCTCACAAGCCACTTCCCCCTTCATGGCACAATCTCTTCTCACTTACAAGCTGCTGACGGTGTAAGCATGCACATTTTGCTTTCCCCCTCTCCCCTCAACACAACCTGACCCATGTGCCTTTCTCCTTTCAGATACCCAAGAACTGCCACCAGCACATCCTGTGCAGGAAGAAGTAGAGGAGGAAAGTGATAGAAAAGAGATACTGTCACTTGATCTGACACTCCCAGGAACTAGCTCAGAAAATGGCGTTGCGCAAATTCCAGAGGGTAGTATAGAGATGAGATCTGCACGTGGCGAGTCACCAGGCACGAGTGGGCTGCATCCAGGCTAGGGGGAAAGGGTAGCACAGGTACCAGCTCCCCAGAGGGCGAGGTTGCACACGAGTTCTGCTGCAGAACACATAGATAAGGACTTTGATGGGGCGGCCTTCAGAAGAAGGGTGATGGGCATGCACACAGAAATGCTTGGATCCTCTTGTCACTGTCAAGGAGCATGGAGGAGTCCGGCTCCAACCTTGCACAGGGCTTTGCGTGGAGCTTGGAGCCATGATTTTGAGGATGGAAGTGATGGGCAACTCCATTGGAACACTTGGGGACCAAACCATGATACTGGGTGTGATGGGCAATGTTGCAGCTTCAATTGCAGCACAAGTAGAAGCCGCCCAACGTCTGAGTGCTGCAGTGGAAGCTCGGACTGCTCTCATGCAGGCTCAGCTTGCTGCCACACAAGTGCAGACTGCTGCCACTGTGGCTGGGTTTACGAGTGTGGAAAGGGGCTTGCAGGGTGTCACTGACGTCCAGCAATCTGTCCTCCAACAGATGGCTAGGAATGCTGAGGCTCTGCCCTGGGGGAGAGGCAGTGGCTCCGTGGAGCACGAACCTGCTGTCCTCTCGCAGGATGACAGCATTTGTACTTCCACCACTGCCACTCGGCCAGTGCCATTGCAGTTGCCTGTCAGCCAGCCAGCCCAGACTGCTACCGCCCATGCCGAGGTGGTGCAGTCTACAACCTGGCCTTCTAGGCCCAGAGCTGCTCGAGGTCGCCTTGCAAAGCCATCTACAGTGTCCCCCATGGAAAGTCAGCAGCCTTCTACCAGGCATAATGCAGCCACTGGGGTAGCACTTCATAGGAGCACTAGAATAGGCAAAGGCAAATGAAAGACAGACACCAAATGAATTTCTCTTATCTGGAAGGAGGAGAGCATGCCAGGGGATCTCAGAGATGCCATAATTGTGACAATCTTCAAGAAAGGTGACAAGTCCGATTGCGGTAATTACAAAGGAGTTTCCCTGCCGTCTGCCACAGGGAAAGTCATCACAAGAATCCTCCTCAATCGCCTTCTCTCAGTGGCTGAAGAGCTCCGACCAGAGTTGCAATGCGGATTCCGCCCACTAAGGGGCACAATGGACATGATCTTCACCGCACGTCAATTACAAGAGAAATGCAGGGAACAGCACCAACCGCTGTACATGGCCTTCTTTGACCTCACAAAGGCCTTCGACACTGTCAACCGTGAGGGATTATGGAGTGTCCTCCTCAAATTCGGCTGCTCTCAGAAGTTTGTCACCATCCTCCGCCTGCTTCACGACAACATGCAAGCCGTGATCCTGACCAACGGTTCCACCACAGACCCAATTCATGTACGGACCGGGGTCAAGCAAGGCTGTGTCATCGCACCAATGTTCTACTCGATCTTCCTTGCTGCAATGCTCCATCTCACCCTCAGTGAGTTCCCCGCTGGAGTGGAGCTAATTTACAGAACAAACGGGAAAATGTAGAACCTCCGTTGCCTCCAGTCCAGATCCAAGGTCGTCCCATCCTCTGTCGTCGAATTACAGTATGCAGACGATGCTTGCGTTTGCACACACTCGGAGGTTGAACTCCAAACCTTCGTCAACACCTTCACCGAAGCATACGAGAGCATGGGCCTTACACTAAACATCCGTAAGACAAAGGTCCTCTACTAACCTGCCCTCGTCACACAGTACTGCCGCCCGATTATCAAAATTCACGACAAGGCTTTGGACAACGTGGACCACTTCCATACCTCGGGAGCCTACTGTCAACAAGGGCAGACGTTGATGACGAAGTCCAACACCGCCTTCAGTGGGCCAGTGCAGCCTTCGGTTGCCTGAGGAAGAGAGTGCTTGAAGACCAGGACCTCAAACCTGGCACCAAGCTCATGGTCTACAGAGCAGTAGTGATACCCACCCTCCTGTATGCCTCAGAGACATGGACCATGTACAGCAGGCAGCTCAAAGCACTGGAGAGGTACCACCAACGCTGCCTCCGCAAGATCCTGCAAATCCAGTGTTCTCGCTCACGCCAACAACCCCAGCATCGAAGCTTTGACCATGCTCGATCAGCTCCGATGGACGGGTCACATCGTCCGCATGCCCGATACGAGACTCCCAAAACAAGCGCTCTACTCGGAGCTCCGACACGGCAAGAGAGCCCCAGGTGGGCAGAGGAAACGCTTCAAGGACACCCTCAAACCCTCCTTGAAAAAGTGCAACATCCCCACTGACACTTGGGAATCCCTAGCCCAAGAGCGTACAAAGTGGCAACAAGAGCAGGTCAGAGGCTAGGTATTCTGCGGCGAGTGTCTCACTTCCTGAGTTCCCAAAGGCTTTCTACCATCTACAAGGCACAAGTAAGGAGTGTGATGGAATACTCTCCACTTGCCTGGATGAGTGCAGCTCCAATAACACTCAAGAAGCTCGACACCATCCAGGACAAAGCAGCCCACTTGATTGGCACCCCATCCACCACCTTAAACATTCACTCCCCCCACCATCGGCGAACCGTGGCTGCAGTGTGTACCATCTACAAGATGCGCTGCAGCAACTCGCCAAGGCTTCTTCGGCAGCACCTCCCAAACCCGCGACCTCTTCCACCTAGAAGGACAAGGGCAGCAGGTGCATGGGAACACCACCACCTCCAAGTTACACACCATCCTGACTTAGAAGTATATCACTGTTCCTTCATTGTCGCTGGGTCAAAATCCTGGAACTCCCTCCCTAACAGCACTGTGGGAGTACATTCACCACACGGACTGCAGCGTTTCAAGTAGGCAGCTCACCACCACCTTCTCAAGTGCAATTAGGGATGGGCAATAAATGCTGGCCTTGTCAGCGATGCCCACATCCCACGAACGAATAAAAAAAAGCATCCGGGAAGGCGGCGAACACCTCGAGTCTCTTCGCCAGGAGCAAGCAGAAGCCAAGCACAAGCAGTGCAAAGAGCGCACGTCAACCAAGCACCCCACCCACCCGCCCCTTCAAGCACAGTCTGCCCCACCTGTGACAGAGACTGTAGGTCCCGCATTGGACTCATCAGTCACCTGAGAACTCATTCTTAATGTGGAGGCAAGTCATCCTCGGTTCCGAGGGACTGCCTAAGAAGAAGAAATGCACAAGGGTGATTAGTTGACTTTTTAAAGTTTTAGTGGAATTATTAATTTATAAATGTTTGTTTTGTGGTGGTTTTCATTTCAGCATTGTGGCCAAGAGGACGCTTTGATGTTCTGTGACAGAGGGATAGTAAGGTGGGGAAGTGTTGCGCAATGGGGATCTGGGGTTTCATTCAGGGGAAGCGGAGTCTGATGAGGTGCTCATGGACAGCCCATCCGGAACAGGGATTTGCAGGCTGCCTCCTCACGTTCTCCTCCTCATCTTCCTCCTCCTGAGGTGGTGGCGCAACCTGTGGTGGAGAGGGCTGCGCCCTCATAAGGGCCAAGTTGTGGAGGATGCAGCAGACCACCACGAATTGGGACACCCGCTCCGGTGGAGAGCTCCTCCCGAGCGGGCAAGGCAGTGGAACTGTTGCTTGAGCACCCCGATGGTCTGCTCAGTGAGGTTCCTCGTGGAAGCATGGCTGTCATTAGATGATTATTGGCCACGAGTGGTGGGGTTGTGGAGGGGAGTTGTCAGCCAGGTGTAGAGTGGCTGGCACAGTGGACTGGCGCAGGATGAAGGCATCATGACTGCTGCCAGGATAGCGGGCATTCACCATGATGTGCTGGCCATGGTCACACACCAACTGCACATTAAGTGAGTGGTACCCTTTGCAGTTATGTAACATCTCAGCATTGATATGCGGTGCCCGCAAAGCCACGTGTGTGCAGTCGATGGCGCCCTACACCATGGGGAAGCCTGGTACCCTGGCAAAGCCACGTGCGCACTCCTCCTGCTTCTCTCTAATTAGAGAAAAAAAGTAAGGAAAGAAGACTTGCATTTATATAGCGCCTTTCACGACCACCGGACCTCTCAAAGCGCTTTACAGCCAATGAAGTACTTTTGAAGTGGAGTCACTGTTGTAATGTGGGAAACGTGGCAGCCAATTTGCATACAGCAAGCTCCCACAAACAGCAATGTGATAATGACCAGATAATCTGTTTTTTGTTATGTTGATTGAGGGATAAATATTGGCCAGGACACCAGGGATAACTCCCCTGCTCTTCTTCGAAATAGTGCCATGGGATCTTTTACGTCCACCTGAGAGAGCAGACGGGGCCTCGGTTTAACGTCTCATCCGAAAGATGGCACCTCTGACAGTGCAGCACTCCACTGGAGTGTCAGCCTAGATTTATGTGCGCAAGTCCCTGGAGTGGGACTTGAACCCACAACCTTCTGACTCAGAGGCGAGAGTGCTACCAACTGAGCCACAGCTGATGAAGACAATGAAGTCCCCTCTTGTAGAATACAGAGCCTCTGTGACCTCCAGATGCAGCGATGGACAGCGAACTGCAAGATGTTTGCGATGTCGCCTGTCCTAGCCTGGAAGGATCCACTGGCAAAAAAATTCAGGGCTACGGTCACCTTGAGGGCCACTGGCAGAGCTGTCATCACCCTGCTCTGAGGCTGCAGGTCTGGTTCCAAGATGTAGCAGAGTTCTGTGACCACCTCCTTGGTGAAGCGGAACCACCGAACACACTGCTCCTAGCTTAGGTGCAGGTAGGAAAAGTGCCTCATGAAGAGCCTAGGTGGGTAAGGCCTCCTCTGATAGCCCTCCTCCTCCTCCCTCTGCTCCATCTCCCTGTCATGCTGCAGTGCAAGGAGGACTGCAAGTAGAGCCCCATGACTGGGCAGCACGTGGTGGACTCGGAGGCCTTCCACTAGCAGTCAATGCCTTCCTGACATCCAGCTGCACTCCCTGCACACTTTAACAACTTTATATATGTCTTCCAGCAAGCCAGTATTCATATAAACTCTGCAAGAGCCAGTACAAGAGAAATAACCAACTTACCTGCAAGTTGGATGTTTCCCTTTAAATAGCGCTGGTGGGGGGTCCCTTGTGCAGCTGAATGCACGTTCAGTTGTGCGTGTTCAGGAGAAGGAGTTGTTTGGAACGGCAACATCAAAAATTGCAGGTTGTGCGTCAAATCAGCGTTCTGCTGACTGACGTCACGATCTGCTTATTCTGCATACTGCGGCGCACACACGTCCTGCCCACGCTATCACCCTCAGCAAGATGGCGACCAGCACGGGCCGTGTCGGAAGCAGGTGGAAGTGAGGCGGCCTCCAATTTTTTTCTTGAAACCGGCCTTAACTGCTGGCGCTAAGGTGCCGAATTTCGCAGCCTGATTGTTTCTAGCCCTGGACTTTGATCACAAGGTAAATATGAATGAGAATGGCCACTTGAACCATCTTAGCTTCTCCATCTAGAAAGACCCTATGATCACTGCGTCCAATTGTTCCTTGAATAATTCCAGAGTCTTCGTCTTCACTGTTTTACCCAGAGGTCTATTCATTGTGTTGCTCATTCTTTGTTTAAAGAGCAACTATCTGCTATCAATCCTACAGTTGTTTTTTGCTAGTTTGCACCTATGTCCTCTTGTCTTATTTTAAATAAATGTTTGGATCTTCCTCTTCCATGTCATTTTCTATCCTATATACCCCTCAGAGTTACCTCTCAGTTGCTTCCTTTGAAGTCTGAAAACCCCAAGTCTCTGTAGTTTTTCCTTAATACCTCAGTCTTCTGTTGCTGTGGATTAGACTTGTGGCTCTTCACTGAACTGTTTCTAGTTGAATGCCTTGCTTGTGTCTTAGTGGCAAAACTGAACCAAGTATTCAAGGTGTGATCTAAGCAGAGCACTAAACAGCTTGGGCATTACTTCTTCTAACTTGTACTCCACTGTTCTGGCTATAATGTTCAGCATTCTGCTTGCTTTGTGGATCACTGCTCTGCAGTGGTTGGACATACTGGGGAAAATTTTGACTTTTGGGCCCATTCCGGCTGCGGTCTCATTTAAATTCCGCAGGTGAACTGCAGGGCACCAAACAGGCGTCCCGACGTACCTCTCCAGATTGAGCACTGGAAATCGGGCCGGAGCTGCTGCCAGCAAGATAAATTGCGGTGGTGGGAGGGGGTCGCGATCGCCGAGGGGGGCGGGGGGGCCTGTCACCTGAAACAGGCGGGTGGTTTGGACACCCGGCGCTAGGCCCCTTTAAAAATGGAGCCGGCCGCACTGACGATGTTAACGGGAAGGTAAGGCTACCGACCCCATTTTGAGCCCATTAACACCAGGCAAGGGCACTCAAAATCCACCCCATTGAGTGTCACTTAGTGAGAGCCCTAGATTTCTTTGAACTTCATCCTTAGCTATTTGAACATCATTTGTGGAATATTTATGTGTCGATTTTATGAATCCTTGCACGTGCAGGGCACTTGTAAACCGTGAATCTACATTGGACAGTTGTGGGCAGCAGGCTTGCGGTTTTTCACTTTGTGCTTGCAGCCTGCATGTCACCTCCCAGCATGAACGGACTCAGCAAATCTACCCATTTTGGTTCCTTAGGCGGCCACATAGTGCCTGAAAAATGTGCGCTACGTGGCCCAATTTCTAGGCCATAGTGTGGAACTTTGATAAACAGCGTAGGAAGAATCAAATGTATTTACTACAGTTGCAAGGAAAATGTCTGGAAAGAGCAGCCAGTACAGGGTGATGGAAGAATGAATGAGGAGTAGCAAAGGGAATGATCTCTTTGGGATTAGAGAGAACGATGTCCTTGGAGCTGGAATTCTGTTGTATACGGTGGAAATGATAGATAATCTGACAATGAAATGTAAGCTGGGGATCAGAAGAACTCTGCCACTGTTGGGAAGGGAGGGAGAAAAAAGGAGAGCAAAAGTATGGGAAATTGGGGTGACACATTCAAAAACCCTGTTGCTCCCAAATGAGAGGAAACCTCATAGAGGAAAGAGAGAGAAACCATTTCAAAATTTGTAGTTTGGAATGTGAGCTCGTCAGAGGAGGCACAATGGAGATAGAGAAAGAGATGGAGCCACAATCCAAGTAGTTTTGGGAATATTTGGGCTTGTAATAGATATCTGTGGAAAGTCTTTAGTCAGAGATTGAGAGAGAGAAAGAAGGCGGAATGGGAAAGCATAGTCAGAGATGCCTTGTGTCTTCCTTTTTCCAGTTCTAACAGAAATTTTCTACCCAGAATGTTAACTTCTCTTTTCACTAACGGGCCTGCTGTATATTTTCAGCATGCTCTGTTTTGAAGAAATATTGGGGGGTTAAATTCAACTTCAGCGGGAGTGTAAAAGGGTGGTAGCGGATCGGCCTCCCATTCTACACCCTGCCTGATTTTCCTTTCCATTGACTTCAAAGGACGTCACGGGCCGGGTGTGTAATGGGCAGCTGATCCGCTACCGCCAAAGTTGCATTTTACCCCTACTGTGTTTCAGTTCCAAGCCTCAGAAATGGTGGGCAGAGGATGGTTTAGGTTTCCAATTGCAACATCAATGGTAACCCTTTTAAAATGAATGGGTTACCATTGGTGTTACGATCACAAAGTCTCGGCTGGTGACTCTAAATAAGAGGCCAAGGGTCACCTGGCCATTTAAAAAAAAAATTACACTTACAAATCATTGTGAGTTCCAAATCTCAGTCATTCCCTCAGAGGACGTGTAAGGGAAAGTAGGCAGGGGAAAATCACCTCAGGCCGCTCTTCTGCACATCGGAGCAGATTGTTAGTCAGTGGCTCTGGCAGATGCCTGGAAGCAGGTCACCTGCTGTCACCCTCTTTCCAGAGACAAATGCTCGACATAGAGGATGACCTAAAGAGGCAAACAGCATCAGTAACTGAAAATGGATGTATGGGAAAGGAATATTTATTTTTATTTTTAGCTGGATCAAGATGTAAGGAAATAAAAGCTTCTAGTTCATAAGAACAGTTAAGGAACTTACTTCACATTTATGTTCATAGTTCCAATTCATGATGAAAGCCAACACTTGAACTTATATATATTGTTGCGAATGAGGACTTTCACTAGTCCTCAGACACACCGTCAATGGGTGTGCTAATACAACAATGCCAAGTGGTGTGTCTTTACACAAGAAAAAAAGTGCGACAGTCCAACTCAATAATGGTGACCGTCAACAGAATTATTAAAAAAAAAATCAGATAATAAATGAAAGCTGAATTTCATACATATTAATTAAAATTGAGTGCTGTACTGAGACTACTTAAAAAAAACAAAGGTGTACACATAAATAGGTTAATGTTGAAAGCTGCTGTGGAACATAACTTTCTTAATTGATGTTTATTTGATTAAAAAGGGTATTTGCACCACTATTCAAAATATATTTTGACACTAATTCAAATTAACAAAATTAAACTAAAATTTGTTTTATAATGCTATAATTTTTAGTTACAGCAACACAGCAACAATGTTAATTTTACATGACCTCACCTGCACAAGGTTTAAAATATTAGATTTTATTGTTTTAGTTGCAATTTTTCTGTGCCCATTATCTACGAGCTAACACAATAATGATATTCAAAGAGTGATTGTTCTTAAACCATGTGCAGATGGGGTCTGATTCTTTAATGGGAAAAAATGAACTAGAAACATTGACTGTTAGACTCGAGAAGGTAACCTCTTGATATCTTTCACATTAAATGTACAACATTGTTCTGCTATCCCCATCAGGTATGCATGCTAACAGACATGGCTACATTCCCATTGTGTCTATAAGGCAGAACATGGTAAGCCCCATCTTACATTTAACAGCACATTTACTGGATTGTCTAAGCCAAGATATTGTAAGACATTGTAATTACACAACAGATGAAATGACCCTGAGAAGATGTGAAGCTGTGTTAAATCTACAAAGGAAATTACAAGGATGCTGTTAACTTTGTCCCCTTGTTGATCAGTGCCTAATGGACAATTAAGGAGCTTGCAGCAGCCTGCTGAAAAATAAAAGCATGCTGAATTAGGTAGCAGTCCGTGTTGTACTGTAGCACTAAAAAGTACATCAAAGGGGTTAAATGGTTTCAATTTTTGCTGCTGCAGGGAACCAAGCTATAAAGAAGACCGAAAAAGATAGCTAATGGCTGTGCTTCAACATTAAAACGAAAGCCTAATCCATCTTATAATCAGAGAACAATTTGCAAATCATTAAGAGAAAAGTAAAATTCCATTAAAATACAAATCAAGTGCCCCTCATTGGACTAATAATCTTTTTGATATTATTTTGCATTTTACTACGTCTGTTCCCTGTGTACATACGCCTCTGAAGACTATTTTTCTAACATACTGCTATTTACCACAGCCCACTACTTTAACAAGAGACTGAAGGAAGTATAATCTGCTATTCAGAGCAGGTACTAATGAAGAATTCCATATATTCTGAAATTTAATTAAAACCCCAAAGATTTCAAATTAGATGCAATTTGAAATGCCTGGGGCAGAAATACATGCACTTGCGTGGCAAGGGTATCACACTGAAAGTTGATATCGTAATTGGTCTTGATGTATTTTGTGTTGCCATGCTGAAGCATAGAACTCATAACCATATAAAAATTCTCTATAGATTACCTGCTCATTGAAAATGCCATCACTCAGGTAGCTCAATACTAAATTACTATGCTGCTAAAATGCACAAAGTGAGTCTAAGAGTAGAACGGCACAGCTGCTCTATGCTGCCAATGAGTTATGCATATGTTGTTGCTGTCTTTTTCGTCCTAAAATATGCTCTGTTGAATATTAAAATATAATTGGCATGCACAATCAGTAGCTTAAGCCATTGTGCTCTTTTCTTTCAAACTGCGTCAGCTTCTCAAGAGTTACAGTGTTGAAGGATGCAAATCAGGTAAGTAATGACATTCAGATAATAATAAAAACACATTGATCTTCCAGCTTTTCTTCTTGATGACTGACTATTCAGTAATACTGTTGCCCATTTGTACACTCAGTAAACTGTGTTATTTACAAAATGGAATGGAAAATTTCTGGCTGGTAAGGCAGAACAGTAATTATTGCCTGTGACCTCTAGCCTACTAAATCACAGAAGGGCCATGACTTGTAACAAGTCCTTAACTGCAGTTTGCAAAATAGTGAAATTCTGGCTATCTGAGAAATCTCACATGGAATTATACAATATGCATCTGCCAATCATCAAAATTTGAATTTCCTGTTGACAGAGATGAGATTCTGACAGCTTGTGATACGTTTGGCTGTCATCTCCATACATTTAAAACCAGATGTCCAGCAAAAAAATAAAGATCACAGAGACTGATCTTTTACATTTTTTACCTTATTGCTAGCATCAGTCCAGAGACTGAGAAGTACTTAAATGCTCATTGTTGGCTGAAACATATATTACCAACAAATTAAGCAATAACTAGATTACATAATATTGGGTCACATTAACTGGATTAGACTAATAAATTCTGGATGATTAGACATGATTTGGTAAAATCTGGGTTTACACCAATGGAAAATGGATGTTAATGTTGGCGTCTATGGGCAGGTTAGATTATACAGCCCCTATTTTAACTTGGGGTGAGAATCAGGCAGGGGCTGAGGTGAGCGACAAACCTTTCTGACCTCGGCAGCATGGAGTCGCGGCGCTTTTAACTCATCTGCATGCCCCCAATTAGTTGCCACCGAAAACCGGAGCAGGGGAGGCCTAAACTTTCCTGGTGGGGCATGGAGGAGTACAGATCTTCCTGGTCCTACAAGGAAAGTAAAAAAAAAAGTTTAGAAAATGTACCTCTTTGGGCCTCTTCTGGTCCCAACTCCTCTTCCCGCCATCTCCATCTGGCGGGAAAGCCATAACTGCTTCTCCGCTCAGGCTAAAATAGCAGTGGGGCCCCAATGAAATTATCAGAGCCCAATCTGCATGTTTAAAGAAGGACCCCACCAATTTGTGGTAGGTATCCTTCCTGCTGCTTAGAAGAGCAGGTTAAAATGGAAGACTGCTGGAAGGGAGCGGGACATCGGCAGGTAAGTCTCCCAGGATTTTAACTGCCCATCTGCCGCCGGGTGGACAGAGTTAAAATTGCCTCTTATATTCCCTGATAATAATGATGCTGTTACTTAGGGGGGAATTTTGCCAGCCCTTGGGAGGTGGGTATGGAGGCGGGACTGCCGGGAAAATGGCAGAAACTGGGAGCGGGTACTGAACCCGCTCCCAACCCGCCTTCGTGCCATCTTCTCGGGAGATGGGTTCCCAACTCACGCAGGGACCCGTCTCCTCGAGGCGGGAAGGGGATTACAGCCAATTAACTGCCTGTTAACAGGTAGTTAACAGGCAGTTAAGAGGCTTATCCCCATTTTACCCCTGCAAATGCGGGCTTCCCAACGGCTGCAAACCTCGCCAGGGTCAGCGAGGCGAGCAGTGGGTCTGCGGGGGTGAGAGGGGTCGACAAGTCCGCTGTGGAGGGGAGTGATGGGTGCAAGTGTGGACAGGTAAGTATGAGAGGTGAGTGCAAAGTGTTAGAAAAAGTTTACTTACCTTTGTTACTTCCTGCAGGCTTCAACCCTTGGGGATCCGGAGGCTCCTCATCTTAACGGCAGAGATGACAGAATGGCTGCTGCATTCTCAGATGCAGCAGCCATCTGATTTCTGCTGAGGAAAGAGGTTTGGTGAGTCTTCAGTACAAGGGTTCACCTTAGAACAGAGATCGTCAGTGTTTGACAGCTTCTCAAAGCTGTCAAACGCTGACAATTCATCTGTCAAAGATTTTTGACAGATGAAACGTCATACGCTGATGTCCTCTGTCACCGGCTTTCCCTTAATTGGCCAGCTAAGCCCGCAGGGCAGGCTTAACAAGGTCAATCAAGGGAAAATAGAGTGGGTTGGCCGGACATCATTGGGGCGGGACTGAAACCTGACAACCAGCAGTCCCGCCCCCAATGCGCCCCCATTGACAAAATCCAGCCCTTAGTCTCCCTAATTGAACAAAATAAGCGATTTCCCCCACTCTTATTTTACACTAACAAGTTGCTTAATAAACTATTGGACTGATTACACCTCCTTAGACTGATTGCAATAAATCAAGTATACGTCATATGAATCAACATTTTTAGAAGCTGCGAATATTTGTTCCCGGACATGCACTTTAATTATGATGTTATACTACAGATTTTATGCCGCCCTGCCAACCTCCACTGCTGCACCCCGCTTCACCCCCCACAGAAAATAAATGGTATAAATCACACTTCAGCAATAAATGTGCACCACGGAACCTTTGATAATACACCTAAGATACTATTATTCCCCAGTATCAAACAGTGAAATAAAACTCCATAATTCCCAATATGGAACAATTGATATCAAATAATTTTGTCTGAGCCCCCATCCCATCACCTTCCTTTAGCTTGAATTACACAGCATACATGCAATCATTTCACTCAACTGTGTGCACGTCATCAGTTTTCACACCTAAATTTGTCCGTCAACTATTAAGCAATAAATACCTCAGGGTGTGCTGCAAGGTAGTAACTGATCCTGGGCTTCACACGAAATTCATGCTCGTTTTACACTCTTGGTGGTTCGTGATGTCATTTCACCCCTGCGATAATGCACTATCTTGTTAAACACTTCTGGGTATCTATTATGCTATGTAAATGCACCCTGTTATTTCTTTGTATTCAGTTGTACATTCACACTCAGTAAACTTGCGGTGAATACATCCTGATCCTAAGGATGGCATCATGCATCAAAACGTGCACTAACTCTCAGCATTCACCACGCTACAGCCCCTAAGACGTCTGACACTGGAAAAGAAGTAAAATTGTTCGATGAATTCCACTGCATTTATTTAAAAATTAACAAATTTGTGGCAATGATTTCAAGATAGTCATGTAATTTTTGAGTTCAGATGATAGCTGCAAGTAAAGTTCATCGTATGATCTAAAGCGCATGATTTGAACCCTTCCTGTACATCACTGTCTGGTAATCACTTTAGTCATATTATTCTCCATTAAAAACTGAAAGTTCTAAAACACTGGTTTAACCTTTCCACAGATATAATCATATATGTGGGTTTATACAAAATGTCTTCAGGAAGGCATTAACCTATACATAGGTTTGCAATGCTATTTTTTATTGTGCAACTAATATTTTTTTACCCATTTATCATTCTGCAAAACGGTAACAAAGGGGGCGATTTTGTCAATGGGGGCGCATTGGAGGCGGGACTGCTGCTTGTCGGGTTTCAGTCCCGCCTCCATCGACTTCTGGCCAACCCACGCTATTTTCCGTTGATTGACCTTGTTAAGCCCACTCAGTGGGCTTAGCAGGCCAGTTAAGGGGAAGCCGGTTACAGAGAACGTCAGTGTATGACGTTTCATCTGTCAAAAATTGGACAGATGAATTGTCATCGTTTGACAGCTCGGTGAAGCTGTCAAACACTGACATTCTATGTTGTTTGATGAGTCCTTGTATTCAAGACTCATCAAACCTCTTTTGTGAGCTGAAATTAGATGGATGTTGTATCGGAGAATGCAGCAGCCATCTGTCATCTCTGCCGATGAGATGCGAGACTCTCCGCATCCCCAACGATTGAAGCCTGCAGGAAGAAACAAAGGTAAGTAAACATTTTCTATCACTTTCCACTCACCTCACATACTTACCTCTCCACACTTGCACCCATCACTTACCTTCACAGCGCACTTTTGCATCCTTCTGACCCCCGCAGACCTACTGCTCACCTCTGGTGACCCTGGCGGGGTTTCCCGATGTCGGGAAGCCCGCGCCTCTGCTGGAAAAATGGGGATAATCCTCTTAACTGCCTGTTAACTACCTGCTAACAGGCAGTTAAGTGGCTGTAATCCCCTTCCCGCCTCCAGGAGACGGGACCCGGTGCGGGTCGGCTACCCGCCTCCTGGGAAGATAGCACGGAGGCGGGTTGGGGGCGGGATGGGTACCCGCCCCCAGATTCTGCCATTTTCCCGGCAGTTCCGCCTCTAAACCCGCCTCCCCAGGCCTGGCAAGATCGCGCCCAAAGAATCTAATGCAAACTTTAACAAACTGATGTAAACAAAATATTAGGCACCTGATGAAAAGTGAACATGAAAGACAATTTTATCGCCGCTGAAAACTAGCAGCACATTAAGAGTTTGTCAACAAACAGGAAGGGCCAGCAAAGCAGCTCAATCCATTAATAAATACTACACAGCAGTACAACTAATTAATTCTAAATTCAAATGGATAACAAACAGTCTAATGTCTTCTATTTTATAATGCAGTATTTATTTCATACTGAAATGTGCTGAAAATGATTCTGGAGGATATACGCCACCATGCTGGCTGCTGAACATTGCTAAAGAAATGTCAGTGCACAACGGATTTGAAAATATTTTCTTTCAGTGATAAAATGAAGAGATGGTTTACCTCTGTAGCATTCGTTACAGTTTGCATTTTATTCAGAAAATGCTCAGAATTAAGGAATTTAGTTGTGTTGTTCTGATTTGCCTTTATACCATCAATTATTGGGATACTACAAAATTACATTTTTAGAGGTTCTACAAAAGTGTGTGTAATGTATTATCACATGGTTGTCACATGGTTTAGTATGAGCATGCTCAGTTCACTCTGGCCTAGTAAAGCAAGGACCTTGACTAGCAGCTCATCGTGTCTCTGTCCTTCATTTGTTCTACCCACATATATTACATTTTTGGCGACAAGAATGGGATCCCAAAGCCATTTTTAGGAATCATGGAAGGACACAATGTTCAATCTTCATGTGGAAAAGTTTAAGGTGAATTTATGACACCTAAACTGAATTTTTGCGATGTTTTACTATTAATGCTGATGCAGAATCATCTGTGCTTCGCCTTCGCGTGTATGTATACACAGCAAGAGCAGCGTTGATTCTCACAGGTAGTGTGCTGAGTCACTGTTTGACGGGATCAGGACAATCATGGCCGTGCCTGTGGGATTCATCGGAAGCCTCGGCATGTATGACCGAGCTCGCGAACCAGCCAGTTCTTACATTGAGCGGATGGAGATTTTTTTTAAGGCCAATAACATCATTGAGACAGAAGGTGCAGATGAGAATGTTCAAGCTCAAAATAAAGTAATTCGTGAATGGAAGAAAGTAATTTTTCTAACGGAGATCAGGACAGATGTCTACGGAATGTTGACAAACCTACTCATGCCAGGGAAAGCGAAGGGTGCGTCGTTTGAAGACATTGTCAAGAAACTTGAGGACCATTTCAACCAAAGCCGTTAGAAATAGCAGAGAGCTAGAAGTTTGGTACCAGAAACCAAAAACAAAGTGAAACCATCAGTGAGTACATTGTAGCTCTTAAGAACCTGTCTTTGCATTGTAACTTCGGCACATTTTTGGATTGTGCGTTGCGAGATAAGTTTGTGTGTGGACTGGTGGATGAGCGCACACAGTCCAAGTTACCGAACACTCCGAACCTAATGTTTGACATAGCATACAAAATTGCCCGATCTATGGAGATAGCGTCTAAGAATACTAGGGAGCTCCGTCCAACTCAAGTGACTCGTGCAGCTGAGGTCTACAGTCACAAAGCCACCGCCAAACCTAAAGTTGTGAGACCAAGTCAAAAGCATGTCGGTGAGAACAGTTCAGTGAATTGTTATCGCTGCAATGGAAATCACTCACCACAGTCCTGCCAATACAGAAATGCGATGTGTTTTCACTGCCAGAAGCAAGGCCATATATCAACAGCTTGCAGAGCTAAATCAAAAGCAGGAATTAAGAACCAGTCTAGTGACAATGCAAAGCAGCGACAACAAAAGGAAGTTCACAATACTGAAGTGAACACACCTGATGTTGAAGAACTAGGCATCTACAGTATCTATGCCACTAGCAGCAATGCTAGCAGTCGTGAGAAAGACTTCCATACAAAACTTTTGATCAATGACCAATATATTGATATGTGTATCATGAGTAAGGACACATATGAGAGTAAGTTTAATAAAATACCACTTACAAAGAGTACCGCAGAGTTAAAAACCTACTCCAGAGAAATCCTAGAGACATGTGGACAAATGGAATGTACAGTTCAGTAGATAGGCCAGTCAGTAAAGCTGCCTGTTATTGTAGCGAGCTACAACAGGCCAACCCTCATGGGCAAAGACTGGTTAAGAAAGTTAAAACTAGACCAGAAAAACATCTTCAGTGTAGATGCTTCAAAGAAGCGACTCGACACAATGCTAAACAAGTACGAAAGCATGTTCTCAGACAGTTATGAGGGCATCACTGGGTATGACGTGCATATCCGCATCAAGTCCAATGCGAAGCCTTTCTATTGTAAGGCAAGGCTGGTCCCCTATGCATTAAAAAGTCAGGTGGAGGAAGAGCTAGAGAAACTGAGAGAGAATGGAGTGCCAGTAAAAACTGACAAAAGTGAATGGGCTACCCGGATTGTGTTAGTGCCCAAAGCAGACAAAACTGTACGCTTGTGAGGTGTCTACAAAGTTACTATCAACCAAGCGGTTGACGATGAGCAGTAACCGTTACCTTAATCGCAAGGTTTGTATGCAGCACTCTCTGGGTCAAAGGTTTTCTCTAAGCTTGACCTGTCGCACGCTTACGCTCAGCTGAATGTTGTCAGAGAGTCAACAGTATCTCACTAGCAACACAGACAAGGGACTGTACTCATACACCAAGCTGCTATATGGTGTAAAGTCCTCTCCCAAAATCGTCCAGGCTACGATGGATAAGATTTTGTAGGAATTCTAAATTGCTTATTCAATCAAGATGATGTGCTGATTGCAACAAGCAGCGAGGAAGAAAATTTAGAAGTGTTAGATTTAGTGCTTCAAAGGTTGAATTCCCACAATGTCAAATTGAAAAGGAGCAAATGTGCTTTTGTGCAGCCCGAGGTTGTGTACTTTGGTCTGAAAGTTGATGCAAATGGCTTGCAACCAGTTAAGGAAAAGGTTGATGCTGTCATCAATTCTCCAAAGCCACAGAACGTATCTGAGTTAAGATCTTTCTTTGGAATGGTCCAGTACTACGTACATTTCTTACCTGTGTTAGCGACCATATTAGCTCCATTGCACAAGCTCCTTAAGAAGGATGTCCAGTGGAAGTGGATGAAAGCACAACAGGAAGCTTACGACGCTTGTAAGAGAAGTCTCTCTAGCGATGCTCTACTTGTGCACCACGACACAGAGCGTGAGCTTAAGTTAGCGTGTGATGCTTCCAGCTACGGTGTGGGAGCTGTCATAAACCACGTAATAGACGACGGCCAAGAGAAACCAATCATGTTTGCATCATGAACCCTCACAAAGAGCGAAAGAAATTACGTACAAATTGAAAAGGAAGTACTCGCCATAGTATTTGGAATCAAGAAATTCCAACAGTTCCTGATCGGCAGAAAGTTTACCCTGATAACCAATCACAAACCGCTCCTAGCAATATTGGGGTCCAACTCTGCCATCCCTGCAATGGCCACATCAAGAATGCAATGTTGGGCAGTGTTGTTGTCACAATATGACTGCACGATTGAATATCGCACTTCAAAGCAAAATGTGATCGCAGATGCCTTGTCCAGGTTGTCACATGAGGACTCATGTGTTGGGAGTGAAGGTGAGATTTTCACGCTAGGTGCAGTTGACAAAGACTTTCCCGTGAATGCAACTGAGATTGCAAAAGAGACTCAAAAGGACACAGTACTGAAAAAAGTGTATGATCCATATTTGCCTCCTCCTGAGGTCCCCACCATCACTGACGCCAATCTTCAGCCAATTCGATTCAGTCCACGTGATATCAAGAAACGGCTGAGCGCACTGGATACAGTAAAGGCTGTGGGCCCCGACAACATTCTGGCTGTCGTGCTGAAGACTTGTGCTCTAGAACTAGCCGTGCATCTAGCCAAGCTGTTCCAACTTGCTACAGCTACAACACTGGCATCTATGGAAACTGCTCAGGTATGTCCTGTCCACAAAAAGCAGGACAAATCCAATCTGGCCAATTACCGCCCCATCAGCCTACTCTCAATCATCAGCAAAGTGATAGAAGGTGTCATCGACAGTGCTATCAAGCAGCACTTACTCACCAATAACCTGCTCACTGATGCCCAGTTTGGGTTCCGCCAAGACCACTCGGCTCCAGACCTCATTACAGCCTTGGTCCAAACAGAGACAAAGGAGCTGATTTCCAGAGGTGAGGTGATAGTGACTGCCTTTGACATCAAGGCAGCATTTGACCGAGTGTGGCATCAAGGAACCCCAGTAAAACTGAAGTCAATGGGAATCGGGGGGGAAACTCTCCGCTGACTGGAGTCATACCTAGCACAAAGGAAGATGGTTGTGGTGGTTGAAGGTCAATCATCACAGCCCCAGGACATCGCTGCAGGAGTTCCTCGGGGCAGTGTCCTAGGCCCATCCATCTTCAGCTGATTCATCAATGACCCTCCCTCCAACATAAGGTCAGAAATGGGGATGTTCACTGATGACTGCACAGTGTTCAGTGCCATTCACAACTCCTCAGATAATGAAGCAGTCCATGTCCGCATGCAACAAGACCTGGATGACGTTCAGGCTTGGGCTGATAAGTGGCAGGTAACATTTGCACCACAGAAGTGGCAGGCAATGACTATTTCCAACAAGCGAGAGTCTAACCACCGCCCCTTGACATTCAACGGCATTACCATCGCTGAAACCCCCACCATCAACATCCTGGGGGATCAAATTGACCAGAAACTTAACTGGACCAGCCACATAAATACTGTGGCAACAAGAGCAGGTCAGAGGATAGGTATTCTGCGGCGAGTGTCTCACCTCCTGACTCCCAAAGCCTTTCCACCATCTACAAGGCACAAGTAAGGAGTGTGATGGAATACTCTCCACTTGCCTGGATGAGTGTAGCTCCAACAACACTCAAGAAGCTCGACACCATCCAGGACAAAGCAACCCGTTTGATTGGCAACCCATCCACCACCTTAAACATTCATTCCCTCCACCACCGGTGTACCGTGGCTGCAGTGTGTACCATCTACAAGATGCACTGCAGCAACTCACCAAGGCTTCTTCGGCAGCACCTCCCAAACCCGTGACCTCTTCCATCTAGAAGGACAAGGGCAGCAGGCACATGGGAACACCGCCACTTCCAAGTTCCCCTCCAAGTCACACAACATCCTGACTTGGAAGTATATCGCCGCTCCTTCATCATCGCTGGGTCAAAATCCTGGAACTCCCTACCTAACAGCACTGTGGGAGTACTTTCACAACACAGTGGTTCAAGAAGGCGGGTCACCACCATCTTCTCAAGGGCAACTGGGGATGGGCAATAAATGCTGGCCTTGCCAGCGACGTCCACATCCCATGAACTAATATAAAAAAAACACCTTGACTGGTCAGTGTCTGGACACAGAGTTGAAACTATACCATAACCGTTGTACTGAATTGTCTTGTGAGCAAGGTTGTATCAAGTGGGGAAACAGAGTGGTGGTACCTACTTCTTTGAGAGATAGAATTCTGGCCAAACTTTATACTGAACATCCAGGGATCGTCAGTATGAAATAATTTGCAAGAAGCTTTGTTTACTGGCCTGGATTGGACAGTGATCTTGAATTACTTGTCAGCAAATGCAGTGTTTGCCAAAATTGCAGAAACAAACCACAGAAAACTCCATTACAACCCTGGTCATGGCAAAGTAGACCTTTTCAGAGAGTACATGTAGACTTCTGTGAGAAAGCAAATGATTATTTCCTGGTACTTGTAGATAGTCACTCAAAGTGGATTGAAGTGAAACACATGGGTTCAAATACTACAACTGAATGTACCATAGATGAGTTGAGGTCTATCTTTGCATGTCATGGCTTACCTGAAGAGCTTGTTTCTGACGATGGCCCTCAGTTCATTTCTGTTCTATTCCAAGAGTTCATGAAATGGAACAGTATCAAACACACTCTCGTTCCACCATATCATCCAGCTTCAAACGGAGCAGCTGAAAGGTCAGTCAGAATAGTGAAAGAAGCTCTCAAAAAGCAAGTGTTGCAGGGTTGTTCGGGACTCAGCATGAAGCAACGTTTGGCAAATTTCTTGCTGAAGTACAGAACTACTCCGCACGCTACAACTGGATACACCCCAGCAGAACTCTTGATGAAGAAGAGATTGAGAACACGATTGAGTCTTGTTCAACCAAATTTGGCCTCAAGGGTTGAACAGAAACAGTTGAGTCAGGAACGTTATTATGACAGCAATCAGAAAGAACGCAGTTTCAGACAAAACGAGTGTGTTCGTGTTCTCAGTCCCTCTGGCAAGTTGAGTTCACACAAGTGGGATATCGGAACCATAGTAGATATACCTAGCACAAAGGAAGATGGTTGTGGTGATTGAAGGTCAATCATCACAGCCCCAGGATATCGCTGCAGGAGTTCCTCAGGGCAGTGTCCTAGGCCCAACCATCTTCAGCTGCTTCATCAATGACCTTCCCTCCAACATAAGGTCAGAAATGGGGATATTCACTGATGACTGCACAGTGTTCAGTGCCATTCACAACTCCTCAGATAATGAAGCCGTCCATGCCCGCATGCAACAAGACCTGGACGACGTTCAGGCTTGGGCTGATAAGTGGCAGGTAACATTCGCACCACAGAAGTGGCAGGCAATGACTATTTCCAACAAGCGAGAGTCTAACCACCGCCCCTTGACATTCAACGGCATTACCATCGCCGAAACCCCCACCATCAACATCCTGGGGGTCACCATTGACCAGAAACTTAACTGGACCAGCCACATAAATACTGTGGCAACAAGAGCAGGTCAGAGGATAGGTATTCTGTGACGAGTGTCTCACCTCATGACTCCCCAAAGCCTTTCCACCATCTACAAGGCACAAGTAAGGAGTGTGATGGAATACTCTCCACTTACCTGGATGAGTGCAGCTCCAACAACAATCAAGAAGCTCGACACCATCCAGGACAAAGCAGCCCGTTTGATTGGAACCCCATCCATCACCTTAAACATTCACTCCCTCCACCACCGGCGTACTGTGGCTGCAGTGTGTACCATCTACAAGATGCACTGCAGCAACTCACCAAGGCTTCTTCAGCAGCACCTCCCAAACCTGCGTCCTCATCCACCTAGAAGGACAAGGGCCGCAGGCGCATGGGAATACCACCACCTCCAAGTTCCCCTCCAAGTCACACACCATTCTGACTTAGAAGTATATCGCTGATCCTTCATCGTCGCTGGGTCAAAATCCTGGAACTCCCTCCCTAACAGCACTGTGGGAGTACCTTCACCACACAGACTGCAGCGGTTCAAGGAGGCGGCTCACCACCACCTTCTCAAGATCAACTAGGGATGGGCAATACATACTGGCCTTGCCAGTGACGCCTAGATCCCATAAATGAATAAAAAAAATGTTGGTGGAACCAAGAGATATTTGGTTGAAATTGGTGACAACATCCGAAGTGTTCATGTGGATCACATGATCTCTGCTAGAGATGGACCAAGACGTGATCTTGAACCCCTTGATCATGAACACATAAATGAGTTTGACTCCGTTCAGACTTCAGTAACTGAAGTACCTGTATCAGGTTCAAACAAATCTGAGATAGAAACATGATCACCTTTGAGTTTGGAACCAGAACAAAACAGCCCGAAAGGAGATCAGGAAGGCTCCACAAACCTGTTATTAGACTGGATTGTAGTTCATTTGTAGCCTTTGTAGTTGATTTAAAAGAAAAAAAGCCAGGAGTTTTCGTTATGTGGTACATGTAATGCTGGGAAAAGTGGGACCATAGCTTTGTTGTATTTGAGAGGGGAATATGTACATTTTTTTTTAAAGGGGAAAGCAGTGTTTTGTATTATCACATGGTTTGGTGTGAGCATGCTCAGTTCGCTCTGGCCTAGTAAAGCAAGCACCTTGACTGGCAGCTCATCGTGTCTCTGTCCTTCATTTGTTCTACCCATATATATTTGTGTGTATTTTGGAAGCTGTAAAGTAAATGTAGTACTCAAATGGTTATTGTAGCTTTTAATAAGTTTATAAATTGTTCTTCACTAAAAAGTGAGGAGTTGCCACTGATCTAGGGTACATAAAGTTTCAACTAGGACTGTTAAAGAGCTGAGATGCAAGTGTAACAAAAACAATCTCACTTTAATACATCCAAATTGTTCAGCTGATCATTAGAGAATATTTTAACCTAACTGTCCTCAAGTTAATCTTTATTCCTTCCAATCAAGCAAAATTAGCACAATAGCCTAGAAATTGCTGCTGGCACACCACTCGTGGATAACTTTCGGTTGCTAAAGGTTTCCGGGAGAATTTGCTCCTGCTGACTTGTCCATGATATTGTGATTTTCAATCTGTGGGTGGAACTGTAGGCATTCTGTCCCACACAATGGGTAAGGCTATGAAAAAGAAGCAGCACTTAATTAGTTGTGAACTGCAATTAGGAGCCATTAAACACCTGAACTAGTGGGGCAATTGTCTGAGTGAGAGGCCTGAACCAGAGAAAGAGGGAGCGTTTCATCACTGAATGTTATTTCATTTCTTTTTAAAAACGTACCCGTTGAATTTTGAAGCCAACTGATTATCTCGCCTGTGTTTGTTGACAGTTAGAAAAGGTTCAAATGTGCCTGCAGGCACTAAAACGGACACCTGCACGTTTATCGCTCAAGCGCTGATCAGAAGCAATTTTCCTGGAGCTGTGTATGCTCCTCCACTAACCCATTTCTACTGAAGGTGTGGAGTGCGCGGGCTGGGAGACAAGCAAATTTTGCAGGATGGCTCAGGGACCAAGAGAGAGGGTGTCCAGGTTCTCGGACATGGCACTAGAGGTCCTGGTGGAGGAGGTCCAGAGGAGGAGGGATGTCCTGTACCCGCAGGGGGCAAGGAGGCCACAGAGACAGCTAATGCGGCACATGTAGGAGGAGATCGCCCAGGAGGTGACAGCCAGGAGCCCTGGGCCCAGGACATGGCTCCAGTGCCACAAGAAATTTAACGACTTGACACGAGTGGTCAAGGTAAGATCCCATCTCACAAACACACTTCTCAATAACTGCACCGGCATCACAACCTCAGCACATTTCATCCACCATCTAAATATACACTGACATTCACACACTGCACACTATTGCACCTTTCACAGGCTCTACTCATACCTCAGAGACATCTCACATCACAGCTCTTCAATCATGTGAGGCATCACACACACACACAAACACACTTGTCAATACACTCACAATCACCACTGTTTCTCTTCCAGGATAAGATAGCACATAACAGGCAGCAGGTGTCCGGGGGAGGGGAAGCACGCCTGCACTCCCCTTGAGGAGGCAGTGCTGGCCGTGATCGGGAGGGGAGAAGCAGTTGCCGTGGCCACAGGCAGAGCAGGGGGCATATCGTCTAGAGGTATGTGGCCACTCCAGCTTCCTTACAGACGCACAACTATTCCTGATCCTTAGTCCCCCAAACCGATCCTCAGTCGGGCAGGGGGAGTTATCCCCAGTGTCCTGGCCAATATTTATCCCTCAACCAACATAACAAAAACAGATTATCTGGTCATTATCACATTGTGGATAAATGCGAGGTTATCCACTTTGGTGGCAAAAACAGGAAGGCAGATTATTATCTGAACGGCAATAGATTGGGAAAAAGGGAAGTGCAACGAGACCTGGGAGTCCTTGTGCACCAGTCGCTGAAGGTAAGCATGCAGGTGCAGCAGGCGGTTAAGAAGGCAAATGGTATGTTGGCCTTCATAGCGAGAGGATTCGAGTACAGGAACAAGGATGTCTTGCTGCAGTTGTACAGGGCCTTGGTGAGACCACACCTTGAGTATTGTGTGCAGTTTTGGTCGCCTTATCTGAGGAAAGATGTTCTTGCCATGGAGGGAGTGCAGCGAAGATTCACCAGATTGATACCTGGGATGGCAGGAATGACGTATGAAGAGAGATTGGGACGATTGGGCTTGTATTCGCTAGAGTTTAGAAGAATGAGAGGGGATCTCATTGAAACTTATAAAATTCTAACAGGACTCGACAGACTAGATGCAGGAAGGATGTTCCCGATGGCGGGGGAGTCCAGAACCAGGGGTCACAGTCTAAGGATAAGGGGTAAGCCATTTAGGACTGAGATGAGGAGGAATTTCTTCACCCAGAGAGTGGTGAACCTGTGGAATTCTCTACCACAGAAGGCAGTTGAGGCCAATTCATTAAATATATTCAAGAAAGAGTTAGATATATTTCTTAAGGCTAAAGGGATCAAGGGATATGGGGAGAAGGCAGGGACAGGGTACTGAATTTGGATGATCAGCCATGATCTCATTAAAGGGCGGAGCAGGCTCGAGGGGCCGAATGGCCTACTCCTGCTCCTACCTTCTATGTTTCTATTGCTGTTTGTGGGAGCTTGCTGTGCGCAAATTGGCTGCCGCGTTTCCCACATTACAACAGTGACTCCACTTCAAAAGTACTTCATTAGCTGTAAAACGCTTTGAGACGTCCGGTGGTCTTTCTTTTCTTTTTCTTTTCCCAAGCTCCATATGGTCGCATCACACACATCCTCCGATAGTGCCCACTCGCGCTGCAACCTAACCCTTCTAACTTTTTCACTGCAGGCTCCCAGGTGCAAGATCCACCTCGCCACCCGCCCCTCGGAGCAAATGGAAGATGAACAAGAGCCACCTCGCTCCCCGGAGGAAGAGGAGGAGGAGGAGAGCGAGGAAGAATGCACTGTGTAAATTGCTACCGCTGTCGCAAGCACCAGCTCAGAGACCGGCACCACGCGTAACTTAGAAGCTAGGTTGGAACAGGGATCCTCACAGTGGGATGCATCAAGCACTTGTGGGCAGCAGCCACGCCGGGTGGAAGGGACACCACCAGGGGCACTAGTTCTGCTGTAGAGGAGTCAGATGAGGACATCGCAGGGCCAAGCTTCGGAAGAAGGCTGATGGGTCTGACAAACCAAAGGCTTGGTGCAATGAACAGCCTGCCTGAAAGTGTAAGGGTCATGACTGCAGGTATGGAGGAGTCCGCCTCCACCTTGGTCTCCGGCTTGACGCAGAGCCTGGAACCCATCCTCTCCAGTGTGGAGAAGCTGGCCAATTACAGCCAGCGACCTGTGGAGCCCGACATATTGCAGCATCTGATAACTGAGGTCGCAGCTTCCATAGAATGACAGAGTGCTGCAGTGGAAGCCCAAACAGCTTCCATTGCACTACTAGCATCTTCCATGGAACGGCAAAGAGCTGCAATGGAAGCTCAGGCAGCTGCCATGGTGGCTCTGGGCTCCTTGGTTGAAAGGGGCTTCCAGAGTGTCTCAGCTACCCAGAGGTCTGTCCTCCACCAGATCATTGGGCTGGCTGAACATAGTGGCGTGGGAATCATGGAGCAGGAACCTACTGGCCTCTCCCCGGATGGCAGCATTCCTGCTCCCTCCCCCGCCACTCCACCATTGCCCTTGCAGTTGCCTGTCAGCCAGGCGGTCCAGATTGCTGAAGCCCATGCTGAGATGGTGCAGTCTGAGGCAGGGCCATCACAGCCCACAGCCTCTCGAGGGCATCCCAGGAGGACATCTGAACTGCCCTCTTCAGAATCTCAGCAGCCATCCACCTCGCCTGCTGTTGCCACACGGGTTGCACTTCGTAGAAGCACCAGAGTAGGCAAGAGCAATTATAGGTTCGCCACTAAGGGTAAGCACCAGGGTGAATAGTTCAATATTTGTTAGTTGTGTCATGTTTCCATTGTTTGCTTTTGCTGCAGATAAAGACTGATTATGGTAATTGGGTAGTGGTGGAATTGGTGGTCTTTTTTAATGTGGTCTTCATGGGGAAGGGGTTGAAAGGATTGAGTGCAGATGATGGACTTCCTAAGTCATGCCAGGTAAATCATTTGGTAACAGTGCTCCAGAGAGTGATGCTGGAGGTCTCCGAAAAGCACTCTTCAATTAGATGGCAGTGAGCGGGATTCCCAGGTGCAGGCCCTCTACCGGGAACCCTCTGGTGCTCCCCCTGGTCCCCCTCCTCTTCCTCCTCTTGTGGATCCTGAGATTGACCCTCTGGCACAATTGCTAATAGTAATGGCTGGTCTCTCATGATTGCCAGATTGTGGAGCATGCAGCAAGTCACCACGAATCTGGAGACCTTCTTGGCCGAGTACTGCAGGGCACCTCCTGACGGAGCAAGGCATCTAAACCTCTACTTGAGGACCCCAATGGTCTGCTCAATGATATTCCTGGTGGCTGAGTGGCTCTCATTCAACGAGTGCTCAGCTGGTATCTGGGGGTTTTTCAGGGGAGTCATTAGCCAAGGCATCAGAGGGCATCCCTTGTCACCTAGTAGCCAGCCATGCACACTGCATTGGGGCTCAATGATCTGTGGGATGATGACTGTCTCATTATAAAAGCACTGTGGCAGCTCCCTGGATAGCAGGCATTCACCTGTCTGATGCACTGCTGGTGGTCTCACACGAGCTGCACAGTGAGGGAATGCAATCGCTTCTTGTTCCTGAATACCTCCAAGTTTAAATGAGGGGCTCGCATGGCCACATGTGCGCAGTCAATGACTCCTTGGACCATGGGGAATCCCGCAATCCTGTTGAATCCTAGAGCTCCCTGCCTCTAATCTTCTCTGCCAATAGGGAAAGATATATAGTCATTCCTCACAGTGTATAGAGCCGCAGTGACCTCCCTTATGCAGAAGTGCACAGAGGATTGTGATATTTAACTGATATCACCTGTAGCAGCCTAAAAGGTTCCAGTAGCATAAAAATTAAGTGTTACTGTGACCTTGACTGCCACAGGCAATGCAGTCCTGGCTGTGCTGCGAGGTCTGAGTCTTTCTTCCACGAGGCCACTGATCTCTGTGACGACCTCCTTGGTAAAGCACAGCCTCCTCATGCACTGGTCTTGGGCCGTGTGAATGTAGGAGTAGTGCTTTCTGAAGATCCTGGGTTGATAGGACCTTCTGCTGAGAGCCCTCCTCGCCCTCTCTGCTGCAGCAGCTGGTGCTGCTCTGCCTGGCCTGATCTCCTCCTACTGCAGACCAAGGGGGACCCCTAGTAAGATGCCTATGCCTAAACACTCCCTTTCTCTTGTTGACTCCTAGAAGGTGTCCAATAAGGTAGAGTAGCACAGCACTCACACTTTTTAGGTGAAGTACTGAGAGAATTTCCAGAATAAATGTTGATAGAGTGTTGATGAAGTCTTGACGTGTCCCAGAAAGTCACCCGATGTGTCTCAAAAGTCCTCTCCAAATGCAGTGTAGAGAATCGATCTCCAGCGGCAAGTGAACAGTGAAAACTGAGCATGCCTTTAAGTAGCGCTCAAAATCCTCAGCAACGACTTGTTTACTCTTGTTCAGCTGGTTGCTGTTAGGAGCGGTCGTTAATTGTAGTGCTACCCTCCCAAATGCTGTGCAGCCTCTTTAAAGAGCGCTAGCAGGCAATTTAAATGTCAATCAGTCCCTTAAAGATGCTCCGTTCCTACAGCGCACTTCAACTCCTTTACCAAGGTGGGGTCTTGCGCAAAACGCAGGCTAAACCGGCGTCGGAGCTTAAGACCCCATCTTGGCTCTTCAGCGCCTAAGGTATCGGAACGGTGAGCACGATGTGGAGAATTCTGTCTGAGGAGATAGTGAGGGTTCAGGCACAGGAAGCCAGTCTGTTGGTGGGTGGGGGGTTTGCTGAGAAGAGAATGTGGATCAGCAGGAGGGAGAAGGACAACAACAACTTGAATTTATATAACGCCTGTAACACAGTAAAACATCCCAAGGCGCTTCATAGGAGCGTCATGAAACAAAATTTGACACCGAGCCACATAAGCAGATATTAGGGCAGATGAAAGAGGTAGGTTTTAAGGAGCGTCTCAAAGGAGGAAAGAGAGGCAGAGAGGCGGAGAGGTTTAGCGAGGGAATTCAAACTTCGGGCCTTGGCAGCTGAAGGCATGGCCACCAGTGGTGGAGCGATTAAAATCGGGGATGCTCAAGAGGGCAGAATTAGAGGAGCGCAGATATCTTGGAGGGTTGTGGGGCTGGAGGAGATTACAGAGATAGGGAGGGGGCGAGGCCTTGGAGGAATTTGAAAACAAAGATGAGAATTTTAAAATCGAGGCGTTGCTTAACCGGGAGCCAATGTAGGTCAGTGAGTACAGGGGTGATGAGGCATGGGGAAGGCAGGAGTGCCAATGAAGATGAATTCAGGTCAACAGCGGAGTAACAATTGAAGCACAGGAAAGCTAGACAGCGGAGATAGGGGACTGCTAAGGAAAAGAAAAAGGAATTCAGGTTAGTTGAGGAGAGATTTTTGAGGCATGGAAAAGCTAGGCAGTGGGAGTGGGGCATGGGATGCACTGCTTGACACTGATCAGAATGGGTGGCATAGGATAGGAAGTCAAAGGCGACCTTGAAGAGTGGAGCAGTAACTTTTCCAAGGAATGCGCTGGAAGACTGACCTCGGGAGCAGGAGTTGGGCAAGTCTTGGCTGTCAGATTGTTGGGAGCCTGGTACTCCCATTAACGTTTCTACAGGATGGTTCTTAGAACATAAGAAGTAGGAGCGCGAGTAGGCCATTCGGCCCTTCGAAAGTCTCTGGAGGCAGATGTGAAAAACAAACACACATTTTTGAAATGACACAGACTGTCCGCGACCTGAAACGTTAACTCGCTTTCTCTCCCCACAGCTGCTGCCTGACCTGCTGAGTATTTCCAGCATTTTCTGTTCAAGAAACTTAATGATTGACAGTAAAGTTGACCAGGACTGGCTGTTTGTAAGCCTTTTTTTCCTTGCTGCACTTCTCTGTATGGGTGGAAAATCACTGCATAATAACTGCCAGAAGTAGAATCAATTAAGATAATTTGAGTGTACAGATTTCATATAAAATCTCAAAAACAAGGTAATATTATGAACTTTTCAACCTTTTATAACGTAACTTAGCTGATCTCCTGCAAATATAGTTGTCAAGTATAGTAGGACAGCCAACCCAGATACAACTGAAGAGCAGTCTTTATATTTTGTAACATATTCTAAATGGTCACAGCAGTCACCATTGCTTTATTTAATTTATACTAAGAATCAAAAACAATCATTATTCATATGAACAGCTAGCAAGTTCTCAAAAGGACTGTGTCATTATTCAAATTTGCAGTGTTGTTTTGAATAATACTCTGGACTTAAATATGTGCATTTAAGTAGAATATTTTGGTTACGGTAATTATTGTTGCACATCTATTTATTAAAGAAAGGTTGATATCTTGTCTTAATGCAGAAAGAATTTGCATTTATATAGCTCCTTTCACAACCCCAGTAGGTCCCAAAGTGCTTCACAGCCAATGAAGTACTTTTTAAGTTTAGTCACAGTTGTAATGCAGGCAAATGCAGCAGCCAATATGCAGACACACCAAGGTCCCACAAACCTGTTGAGGGATGAATGTTGGCCAGGACATCAGGAGGACTCTCCTACTTTTCTTCATAGAGTACCATAGAATCTTTTATATCCACCTGAGAAGGCAGACAGGGCCTCGGTTTAACATCTTACTCAAAAGGTGGCACCTCCGATAGTGCAGCATTCCCTCGGTAGTGTACTTAAGTTTTATATATTTCTTTGTGCTAATTATAAAAACCTATACCCTAAACAGATGGGTAGTAAAGATAGATAGCTGCTGCCCCATTTAACAAGCAGAGATTTATTTATTTATGTATCTGCAATGATTAAGGAAAACCTTTTTCCAGGAAACAATTAACAGACATTTTGCTGGTGTTGGGGAGATCTTTTACAAACTTCTTTCAAAATTCTTTGACTGGCAACGTGCCCACCACCCCTACTTCTACATGCCACATATACCCTTGCAACAGTGTAACATCTGACTCACCATGAACCAATGCTACAGTAAATTATTCTTACTATATCATTTCTCAGAGTGAGGAAGAATATACACTGTTTTATAAGGATCACATTATACCATTGTAAGGAAAAATATGGCCCATAATTTGCGGCCCCTACGGGCGCATACGCGCCCATAAGGGCCGTGCAAGTTCCGGGTTTTCGCGCGCGAAGCACAGAATCTTCTTGACAAATCCAACGCATCCCCGGGAAAAGGGTATCCGCGGGCAGAGATTTGGGCTATTTGCCCAACTTCTGCCCAGCGAATGCCCGTGAAATTCTTACGCCTGGTAAAAGTAAGAGATTAAAAAAACATAAAAATAATTTTTTTCCCAATAATTTATACGTTTAAAAACCTGTGCCATAAGGCAAGTTTATTTTTAGCCCTTTTAAAACATTTACATTTATTTTACAAAAAATTTAATTTTTGTTTTAAATATTTAATTAAATGGCATTTTAATTCATTTTAAATAGGTAATGGTTTTTTATTTATTTATTTGATGTGTAGATGTATTTTTGGGGGTATTCCCATTCATGCTTATGGAGTTTCCGTACATACAGAATCCCCATAAGTATGAATGAGGATTCCCTTCTTTTATTGATTGGGCTGGACCAGGTGATCCCAGGGGTGCTTGCGAACCGCCTGCGCCCCGGGATACGTGGGCCTCTTCCCGGGGGTACCCGGAGAGGCCCAGGACCGCGAGTCTCGGTACCACCCGGACCACCAGGTACACGGGCATTTTATTTGCGGATCGGAGGCATTTCCCTATGGGAAGCCTCCGACCGCAAATTCAGGGCCATAATTATTCTGTTGCTATGATGAGTGTGTCCCTTAAAGGCTATGAAGTCTAATTGCTGTTAAGTAAATACTGGGTGAAGTCAGAGTTTAATTTCTGTTCACCTTAAAGCTACAATTCTGGCTTTTTTCTCTTAAGGTTTTATGAAGTCAGTCAGAGGCTGCAGTACTTTTGACTTCTGTATCAAATGAATGCCTTAATTTCGAATTTCACCCCCAGCGAATTTGGGAAGGGTTAGAAACATAGGCCGAGAAAATCAATACGGCTCGAAAACCGCGGGGCGAGATTTGCTCGGGCCTGTTTATAAAGCGCAGGCAGCATGTTATTTTGGTGCTGCCTGCTGATTTGAATGATTTTAGCGCACAGCGCAGTGACGAACACGCTGCTTCAGGCTGTACGTTCAGCAGGAAGCCCAGTGTCGCATTGCTGTAGCATCCCTGGAGCAAGGCAGCATTCTCTTAAAGCAAGGTGAAGTGCCTTCTGAGAAAACAAATGAAAAATCATTCAAAAGTAGGCAGTCTTCAGCTCTTAAAGCTGAACTGCCTTCTGCACGTAAACAATGGTAAAAGTGCTTCAGCAGTAACACAAATGGCTCAACAGGCCAAGGAAAGGGCACCCAGGGTCTTGCACGCAGCATTCCAGCTTGTGCAGGGAGTCAACATTGGAAGAGAGGTCCCTCAACTGGCAGGGGGCCAGGAGGCCCTCTAGAAAGAAGGATGTGGGACGAGATCACCGAGGCGGCCACTGCCAGCAGTGTCGCCCCCAGGACCTGGCTCCAGTGCCCAAAGAAGCTTCATGACCTCAGACCAGTGGTCAAGGTCAGTGAATGCATCTTCAAAAGCCGTCTCCTACCAATGGCACCACTAGCCTCACACTGCTCAGTGCACGAGTCCCACCCCACCCCTCCCATCACTCACCTACTAACAATCTCTCCCAAAAAAGAGGCACACCTCACATTCCTAGCTTTACCTCACCCCCTTGGAGGAGACAATGCTGGCCATTCTTGGCAGGGGCATGGCTGAGCCCTTGGCCAGTGGCGGGGCTGAAAGAATATAAGATGCTGGTATCCTCATATGTTAGTCTCCTTCTCACATCCCACTTCCCCCTCATCCCACATTATCTTTTGATGTACAAGCTGTACTTGCTTTTCCGCCAGCCCCTCACCACCAGTGCTGCAGTTGGTAGGAGATGGCTTTTGAAGATGCATTCACTACCCTTGTGCCTTCCTCATTTCAGACAGCCAAGAAATCCACCCTGCCCAGCCAGTAGTTCACCAAGAAGAGGGAGAGGAGAGTAGTGAAGAAGAAGACGACAACGGCACACCGTCACTCGATTTCACACTCCCAGCCACCAACTCCTCGAGGTCATCCTGCAAGGCCATCTGCAGTGTCCCCCATTGAAAGTCAGCAGCCTTCTGCCCTGCACACTTTAACAACTTTTTAAATGTATTGCACCAAGCCACTACGCCAATAAAATATTAAAAAACCACTCCAAAAGCTGAAATCAAAACTTACCTGAAAGATGTGTGTGTCCCTTTAAGAAGCGCTGAAAGCATCTGCTGCATGCACGTTCTTCCATGAGTGGTTAGCAGAGGGCGGTATGGAGTGCGGCGACGTCCAAAATTGCAGTTGTGCATCCATTCAGGTGTTGCACGCCGATTAACGTGATGATCTGCACATTTATATTGGAGAGGCGAGCGCAGGCAACGACACCGCTGCCGACCTCTCCAAAATGGCGGCCGCCGTGTCCTGCGCCGAAAGTGGGCGGAAGCAAGACAGCCACCATTTTTTCAAGAAAACCGGCCTTAAGGCTACAAGATCGAATTTCGCGGCCATAGGGAGGAGTGAGGGGTTTAAAGTCATGGATGCAAATTTTTTAATTTGAGGGTTTGGGGGACTGGAAGCCAATGTAGGTCTGTGAGAACCGGTGTGATGGGCGAGTGGAACCTTTAGATGCAGCGTTTTAGATGAGCTGAAGTTTACAGAGGGCGGAGGATGGGAGGGTGACCAGGAGAGCATTCGAATAGTTGAGACTAGGCGTAACGAAGGCATGGATGAGGGTTTCAGCAACAGAATGGCAGAGATGGGCAATGTTACGGAGGTGGAAGTCGGTGGTCTTTTTAATAGAGAAGATATGGGGTCCAAAGCTCAGCTCAGGTCAGAGGCAAATAGTACGCTGAGGCTGTGAAGAGTCCAGTTCAGCCTGAGACTGTGGCCGGAGAAGGGGATGGAATTGGTGGTGGGGGCCAAAGGTGATGACTTTGGTCTTCCCAATGTTTAGCTGAAAGATATGGTGGCTGATCTAAGACTGGATGGGGGTCAAGCAGTCTGATAACACAGAGATAGTGGAAGGGTGGACAGAGTTGGCGGAGAGGTAGAGTTGGGTGCCATCAGCGCACACATGGAAGCTGACCTCATGCCTGCAGATAATGTCACCAAGGGACAGCATGTAAATGAGGAAGAGGGGGCCAAGGATAGGGGAAGGGGGGCGGGGGGGTTGATAAGCCATTGCTGGAGTTTCTTTGGCTATGATCGGATAGGCAAGAGTGAAACCAAGCGAGGGCAGTCCCACTGAGCTGGACAACAGACAAGAGACATTGTAGGAGGATGCTGTGGTCGACCACGATAAAGTCAGCAGAGAGGGCGAGAAGAATGTGGAAGGATAATGCGCCTTGGGTAATCTTTCTCTCCCCCTTATGGGCAGAATGAAGTCACTTCCACTTCAGTGACAATAAATGGGATCAGTAGGTTGTGAACAACACTACGCATACACAAAGTCACTGGAGCACAGCTTTATGATACCATATGAAAAGGGAATACTGATCAAAAGTATCTGTTCCCAGGCTGCCTCTAATGAGCAATTGTAAAACATAAAACTGGGTAACAAGGGGTGACTAATAAAACTCGAACAAAGTGTTTCTTTTGCAACATTAGGATTACGTGACAATTCAGCAGAAAATACTTCTCCTTTAAGGAACACTCAGATATTGGCAAAAGGACAATACAGGTCAACAATAAGCTCATTGAAAACTTTGCAGCTATTCAGATGTGCTTACATTCAGACCTTTCAGTCTGCATATGTCAGGATTGGAACTGCATCATTTTCAGCTCTCATGCCAAAAAATATGCAACTGTGTGCCAAAACTAACAGAACCACTTGGAACAGTTAAAGAACCTTATCGTTCCTAAATACCCGATGTTATGTGCCGTGTCTCAAATTCACACAGGGATAAAATGCTCCATTATACTCCTGTCAATAAAGCAGGAATGTAATGCAAGTCAAAAATCATACAAAGTCAAAATATTGTTACACAAACACAACTAGGCTACAACAGACCTTGTTGAAAAACGGGATGGTGAAAGGCAGGGCGAGGAAGTTCGTCCGTTGTCCAAGGTTCAGAGAAATAGGCCTGAAGCCAGGTCATACAGTATTTCACTGGTTCTGTCATTTCCTCTTGGCTTTCACATACCTCACAAGTAAATGAGGCCACTCTTGTCCTGCAGAATTAAGTGATAACATTTGTTCAGCAAGTTTGGCATTTGTGAACTTCAAAATGGTTTCGACTGCATGGAAACAATCTTTTGCAACTTTTCAATTTGACAACCAAATCTGAAGAGCAGTCTTCCAAATTGCAGATGAATAATACAGTTCCCTAATGATTAAAAAAACAATTACAACATACCGAGCATTCTCGTGAAAATTTATTCAAATGCTTGCTGCCTTATATTTTCTCTTAATTTTTTTCTATCAATGAACCCGGAGAGATTTGAACACAATTCATAATTTATGAAGACCAACTTACAATACTTGACTGCTGATTAATATGAAAGTTTTATTTTCTATACCGCGGCAACACTGGTTGCATTCAACATGTCAAGTTACTTGTTCAGTAAAAGATAATTATTTATAGACATAGCTCCTTGGAACCATAATAAATCATCCACATACATCTACTTCCAGGCATGGCCTCAGAACGAAGTCTGGAATGAATAATTTTAACATGTTGTGAACACTTTTGAATGTAGTCCTAAATACAGTATTGTATATCTGTTGGCGATTTTCTTTTACCATCATCATTCTGTACCAAATTCACAATTCTGGTAAAAATACTCAACTGTAATGAAGAAATACATAGCTATAAATACCAGAAAATGTATTTTATTCAGTCTGACGATACTTACCAATTAAATGTGTTCTTCCTGAAGTTTATAATATATTGACAATTTCAGAATATTTATTATGAAAATAATTAGATCATAGAAAATGTGTTTCCTGTGATTAAGTGACACCAAAACCTGTGTTAGAATCAAGGAGCACAGTGACTTCCTATTGATGGCATTACCTCACTAATTGCTGGTGAAATATGGATAGAAATATTGAGATAAAAAAATTGTTGCTTATGATAACAGCTGCGGAATGTTTAAGTTGATATCACCCCCTATGTGCTTATGATAAGCCCTACTTAAAGGCAGAGGTCAAGCTAATTTGTATCAGTGTGCTTGGAATTAATGTGAACCACTTTTATTATTTGTTCGATTTACATGGCAGCTTAACTATCATTTGCACAAAGAAGTTTTCAATTTGTATTAAATGGACACAGTGCATGAAGTAATACACAACACAGTGCTTGGTCTTTATGTCACATCACAAGACACTGTGGGACACCATGGAGATTCTGAGTTCACTTCACTTACACCCATCTGCATGGGTGAACAACAAAATGAATTTAGATAGAATTACATTAAACCCACCTCAGGAAATAGTATGTTTTTAACTCGGATTTAATCAGAATTAAGCACCATTTACATAGTACATTTAAATTGGAATTAAGAGCTGATTTAGATCAAATTAGAATTAAAAAGCTCCATGTAAACAGGGCTTTGTATCAAGCTGTGTCATGTCATTGATTAACTTAATAAATCTCAGGCAGCACAAGGCAATAAAAAGCCTATTGTTGGAGTGTTACCTGGTTTCTTCTCCATCATAGTCCCTCATGTTAATAAAAACAACTTTTTTTCCCCACACTGATACATTTTGGTGAATCAGAACTTCGACTTGGTCATAAATCAATACAGTTTATTCAAACTCTTAATTCCCTGCTACGCATCACAAATATGAACATAAGATCTTTCAATATAGGAGATCACGTTATAGCATTAGAACTGTTAATCATGCTATTGTGCACCTGTTCTCTTCATTAACGCTTTATCTGATTTATGTCAACTACAAAGATCTACTGTTAAAACAAATTCAGTTAAGAAAAATTACAAGAACTTTTTTTTTGTACTTCTTTTATACCAGTGCTAAACCAACATTTGGTATCAGATACACGAGCAATAGAAATCAACAAACCTTTAATCATGTGCTCGGAGTACGTTGTAGGGCAGTCAATTAATCTACTGCACCTATGTTACTCAGTTTCCCATCAGTAGCCCAGTAAACAGTGCAGCAGTGTTTTGATCCCGAGTTCAAAATCTCTTAGAAATTCCAGCGATTGTACAAGCATAAGTTTTTCTCAAGCAACCTTCCTCTAAATATGTGTATTATTGGTATACTGACTGCACACTAGACATAGGTGAATTGTGTTGCAATTCCATTAACTTGTGCCTTACATCATTAATAAATAATCTCAACACTTTAAGTGCTCCCTTTTTTGTAAAATGGTTTATACTGTTTGATAAATAATACAAATTTATCTGTTACCAACCATGACTGATATTCCATGTTATCTGCATATAACACTAATAGTCGCCAATGCTGAGACTTGCTGAAAGAAGCTGATTATGTAGCAGTTAAAAAATGTACAACTTCCTTGTGGTGTCTTGTCATTGCCATTACTTGGTATCACAGCTGGAGTATGTTAGAAGGTTCATTTAACAAGGAAAAAGGCATTTTGGTAAGTTAAGTATATTGACATAAGCATACTGACCAGATGTCAATGTATTATACTTAAAGAACTATTAAATAAACAGCCAATATAATTGTACAAAAATATTTGAGATCATGCTTTCTTTTTGAAGTCATGGTATTAAAATGTATTCTCTGCCACAGGCACATTTACATTTACCCATATAGATTAAAAACAAAATCTAGTCATGATTACTAACATCTGCTTTTGTTTGTAAAGTAAACGATTTAAAACCACTAACTATTTTTTCAACACAGCTAAATAGTTTCAATGATCAGACTAAATACTGCTGTCTTTTGATTGTAACATCATGAAGCTTCTGAAATCTATTGGGAGCAGTTTTGTATTCAGCACCCATTTGGAACTTGAAATTCAAGCATATGTAACTCAGGCCTCACTTGGTATGGTTAGGTTAGATAGCTGTCACTAACACCTAGGGGTTTATTAATAGGCAGAAATTAATTGTATGTAGACTGAATTAATGAGATGGAAAAACATGCATATTTCAGCTAATGCTGAGGGGAATGGCCTCTGTTGAAGCATCCTTAATGAAGTAGTCTGTCCAAAGCAATGATGTGCAGAACAGAACCCAGTGAATTAAAGTGCTCGGCTGATCATGTAGGTTGCAACTACTGTAAAAAATGCTGTGAAATGTAAACACCAGACAATGGTTTTAAGCACAAAGTTGACCCCTGTTGCGCATTCTGCAGCCTGCTATCTACAGATTTATAAATAAATGATTAGATGTAAAATCTCTGGAGGATTTTTCTTTTCCACAGCAATTATAGGAGCAGATTATTACCATTCAAGTGCAGTTCCAGTTAAAGTTCATTGACTGGCAGGAATCATTCATTTCTGTCCTTATGCCTTAAGTCACTGTGACAGGAAAACTTACAGTTAAGCGTGTAGTAAACAAATTGCAGCAAGACGACTCAATACAAACATATACTGTGCATACTTCTGTTCTCGGAAAAACAATATTAACAAAACTAGCAGACTGAATTAGCAAATTAAATTCCTTTTTAATGTGTTCAGTCCACCAGGACGTTCATTCTATTGTCACCTTTGTAAAGGTGTCATACTTTCATACAGTGCGATGAAGTGCAAAATACTACATTTCGGACAATGTCTGACAAATGCATGCCCTGGATTTACATTGGCCAGTAAGATTACAAATGTTCGATGCCCCTAACTAGTTGGTAATTTAAGCCACACAATGTGTATTTTATGTGATAGTCATTGCAGAGCAACTACAAGCATTCCATAATCATTTACAATCAGTAACATGCCTATCATTATGATCATGTTGAATGCTGCTTGTCTGCTGTGGTTAGAAATTACACATTCTGGAAAAGGCCGTATGCATGTGTATGGAGTAGAATTCTCCTCCCGCCATGACACTTCCTTTGGGAACTCTACAAAGGCTTGTATAAACAGAGAGGGGGGAAGGTGCTTTTCAAGCAGGAATGTTATAATGAATCCCTATTTGTGAGGGAGCCATAATTAGAAAGCCTTTTAAAAGGGACCACACATACAAATACATAAGTATGGACAGGAGATGCATGATATGTGCACAGCAATGGATAAATGGATATAGAAATTACTCCACGATGAGCTGATGGCATAACCCATGACAAATGAAATTATAAGTAGGTCACATTGTAGTTGGGTCATCTTGGAATATTTTCCAAATACTACAATGGCCTTTCATATATTCTGCTCATGTGAAAATGATCCAAACTGCATGTAATATCTCCAAGTTTGCAGACGACACAAAGCTGGGTGGGAGTGTGTGCTGTGAGGAGGATGCAGAGAAACTCCAGTATGATTTGGACAGGTTGGGTGATTGGGCAGATGCATGGCAGATGCAGTATAATGTGTATAAATGCGAGGTTATCCACTTCGGTGGCAAAAACAGGAAGACAGATTATTATCTGAACGGCAATAGATTGGGAAAAGGGGAAGTGCAACGAGACCTGGGTGTCCTTGTGCACCAGTCGCTGAAGGTAAGCATGAAGGTGCAACAGGCGGTTAAGAAGGCAAATGGTATGTTGGCCTTCATAGCGAGAGGATTCGAGTACAGGAGCAAGGTTGTCTTGCTGCAGTTGTACAGGGCCTTGGTGAGACCACACCTTGAGTATTGTGTGCAGTTTTGGTCGCCTTATCTGAGGAAGAATGTTCTTGCCATGGAGGGAGTGCAGCGAAGATTCACCAGACTGATACCTGGGATGGCAGGAATGACGTATGAAGAGAGATTGGGTCGATTGGGCTTGTATTCGCTAGAGTTTAGAAGAATGAGAGGGGATCTCATTGAAACTTATAAAATTCTAACAGGACTAGACAGACTAGATGCAGGAAGGATGTTCCCGATGGCGGGAGAGTCCAGACCCAGGGGTCACAGTCTAAAGATAAGGGGTAAGCCATTTAGGACTGAGATGAGGAGGAATTTCTTCACCCAGAGAGTGGTGAACCTGTGGAATTCTCTACCACAGAAGACAGTTGAGTCCAATTCATTAAATATATTCAAGAAGGAGTTAGATATATTTCTTAAGGCTAAGGGGATCAAAGGATAGGGGGAGAAAGCAGGGACAGGGTACTGAATTTGGATGATCAGCCATGATCTCATTGAATGGTGGAGCAGGCTTGAGGGGCCGAATGGCCTACTCCTGCTCCTATCTTCCATGTTTCTATCCACAACTTTGATGGTAGACTGCTGGGGGGTGGGGGAATGGTCTTGAATAACAAGCCCGAAGTATCCTTGAATATTTAGTCAATATTATTCAGTGGTTCACAGATGGCTTTCATGTCACACATGTTCAGCTGCCCCTTCACTCAATGCAGCAAACTAGAAGCAGAGTTAGACTGCCAACTACACTCCATGTGTACTTAGGCGAAACAAAACTCTGTGTTTGGAATTGGCATGCCAGTTGAATGTTTTGCAAAGAGCTAACTGTCCTATCAACTCTTTACTACATTAAAACGTAAAGGTGGTCCAGTTGAATAAGACAACTTTGCATTGGTTGCAGTTATTCTGCAGCTATCCAAATTCCAAGCAGTGGGAGACAGTTCCTCAAACTGGTCTCACATCGTATGCCAAGATTTGGATTGCCAATGCAAAGTCATCTTTTCCAATTGGACCACCTTTACATTTTAAATGTTAGCAACCTCAAACTAGAACCACACAGCAGTTCATGTTTCAATGGAATGCAAGAACCACATTGCTTCAAAGCAGGAACTACAGTACAACTAGTTTATTATATATTTGTTGAAAGAGCTTACATTACATTACATTTTTATGTTCTGTTCAAATTCACTGCAACCTTCTGATCTAAAATCTTTGCCTGTTTGCTTTCTGTCCCTGCAGAGCTCTTGATTAACAATTATCACAATTGAATTAAGAATAGCCTTTGTGTTATGCTCCCACACACATTGGATAGATGGAAAATATTACAAACAGGCCAGAGGTTCAATGGACTAAAACAAGTCAAATTTATTTACAAAATCAGGTAAAGTTATAAAATAGAGCAAATTTGACTAACATCGGAGTACAAAACAACTGTGATTAATCGCATACATTTCATCAGATGTCTTACTATTCCTTCTCCAGCAGTTAGAATGGTCTCTTGAAATAAAACATAACAGGCCAGACGTTTCATGCCTCAGGTAGGAAATATGAATAAGCCAAACACTCTGAATGCACTTCATCCTAAACATATTTCAGAATGCAGCAAGAACTAAACAGCACCACACGAACCCCATCTTTTATGGCAAGATTTCCTTGGGACTTGCAGCGACCTGTAATAATGCTGACAGACGAGGAGAGGCATGAAATGGGTCGGGACCCAATAGAACTGTGTCTCCTCCCTGAAGAGCAGGCTGCGGGAGTATCGTCTGGGTTGAGGCAGGAAGTAGATTTCTTCACCTCCTGGAAGCCTGGCTTATGAATAAGGAGGCAGGGTTGTCGGGATACCATCATCTGCTGATATTTCCACTTCTCTCACTGTCCCAAACAAATTGCACATTAGCAAAATACCACTATCCAGTTGAGTGGAGTGGCCTAAGGGAGGGTCTATGAGAGTGTTCCAGGCCAGGATCATGTCCTGGAACACACTAGAAGTTAAAGGAAACCAGCTAGCCAGTCCCACCAGCATTGCAAAGGCTGATACTAGTGAGGGCATCTGCCCAATGAATGAAAATGGCCTGACCCCGGAAACTCTAGTGGGATTCCATTCTAAAGAAGCCACAATGGCTTTCCCATTGGAAATACCACTGCATCATGTTTTTTGGAGGAAGAGAAGCAAAGGTGTCTGGAACAACTTGGGGGCTCTGCCAGACTTTCAAGGATAGTGGTGGTGTGCTGCATGCTGTACAGCTCTGCCTCACAAAGAAGCCTTCTCATGGAGGTTCCAGAGCAGGAAGGCACCCAAGATGAGTAGGCAGATCAGCCAGAGGAGTAGCAGCGGAGGGCAATCCATTGACGGCTACAAGGTACATTTGGACCAATCTGATATGGGAGGCCATTTCTTGACCATGGCATCTGGCCACTACAGAAACAGTCCTGTCAACATCTTCCTCACAAAAATTCCATCATCTTCACACCTTGTTCTGTGTGCTTCAACTTTTACAAGCTCCCTCATCAAAGTCACCTCCCATACTTGCCAAGGACAATGTCTGCATACACAACGTCATTGCAACCAAAGTTTTATTTCCCACACAGTGTGTGAATTTGCCGAGGGCTTCTCATCACTAGGCTTCCACTTGTGCCAATATATAACATGTGAATAATTAACTCAAATCTAGCCTCCTTGATGCTACCTGAGTGGCAGGTGTGTTTGAGGTAGCTGGTTATCTTGAGTCTTGATAAGCCTGGAGACTGAAGTGGTCCTTGTCTCAGTCTTCGGACAGACTTGCTGCTGGCTGTACCTCTTGTGTTGCTGCATGGCCAGTCTAGCTCTGCCTCCTTTCTGCCATATGTACAGGAACCTGGGTTGGCTGGAAGGAGGTTGCATATATGTTGCGATCCTGAGAGACAGCATCATGGTGAGAGCGCAGAGATACCATGCAATTAGTCCCAGGCAATGTCTCTGAATGGGCACTGATTGGTGGGACAGCAGATCTAATGGTACCAATTAGTTCAGTGGAGCCCCAAGAGATCCTTCTCTATGTCTAATTTCCCATTTTGTTCTTTCAGTGATAATCCAAAGTTTATGCCTTCTTGTTACTGATTCGCCAACCACCGGAAACAATCTTTCACTATTAAGCTCTCACAACCTTTTATAATTTGGAAAACCTCTATTAGATCTCCTCTTAACTTTCTTTGTTCCAGTGAAAATAATGCAATTTTTGAGACTTTCTTCATAATTATAATCTTGCATTCCTGTAATCATTTTAATGGATCTTCAACTATACTCTTGCCACAGCATGGGGTGCACAGAACTGCCTAAAATTCTAACTATGGCCTAACCAATGTCTTGTACAACATTACTTATTGTTATATTCAATGCCCCCATATATATGAAACACACATTTTAGTCTGCCTTTTTTTATTATTTGAGGTATGGACAACTCTGTCAAGGCTGCTTTTATTACCCATTCCTAGTTTCCCTGAGAAGATAGTGGTGGGCCTTCTCCTTGAACTATTGCAGTCCTTATTCTGATGGTGCTCCTAAAATGGTGTTAGGTGGGGAATTCTAGGACTTGGACCCAATAACAATGACCAAGTAATGGTAGTATATGTACAAATTAGGATGGTGTGTAACTTGGAGGGGAACTTGGAGTTAATGATGTTCCCATTATCTTACTGCACTTGTCTTTCTTATCCTTCTTGGTGCAGGAGTAGGAAAAGCTGTTGAAGAAAGCTTGGTGAGTTGCTTCAGTACATCCTGTAGAAAGTACATACTGCGTCCACAGTGGAGTCATGGTAGAGGAGATGGATAGAGTTCAGTAGCAAGGGCGCTGATCAAGTGGATAGCTCTGTCCTGGATGTTGTCGAGCTTGTTGAGTGTTGTTGTGGCGGCACCCAGGCGAGATGTGAATATTCTATTATACTTTTGACTTAAGCCTTGTAGATGGTGGAGAGGCATTAAGGGACCAGGAGTTGAGCCACTCATTGCAGAGAACCAAGCTTTGCCCTGCTCTAGTAGCCACATTGTTCATATGGCTGGTCCAGTTAAGCTGCTGGTCAATGGGGAACCCAGGATGGGTTAAACATCTCATGCAGCACCATCTCCATTTCAGCAGCCATCAAATAAGGGTTCAAGCACCTGACTGTTCCATAACTCACCTGCAGATATATTGTATTTTCTTTCACTTCATTTTTGCCTGTTACTTGATGGCGGGGGACTCTGCTATAGTGTTGCCATTGAAGGCCAGAAGCCTCTTCTTGTTGGGGATGGTCAGTGTCTGGCACTTATGTGGCACAACTCTTAACTGCCATTTTTCAGCCCAAGCCTGGATGTTATCCAGGTGCTCTTGTAGGCTGGTATGGGCTGCTTCATTATCATAGGAGGAGTTGTGAATGGAGTTGAACACTGTAGAATTGCCAGTGATCTGCTCTACTCCTGACCTTATGACAGAGGGTAGGTCATTGATAAAGCTCTTGTATCAATGAATTGGGGCTATGTTGATTGACCTCCAACAACCATGACTATCTTGCTTTGTGTCAGGCATGATTCCCATTGGCCTCAGTGATCTCAGTCATGCTAGGGCTCCTTGGTACCATAATTGGTCAAATGATGCCTTGATGTCAAGGGCAGTTACTTTCACCTCTCTTCTGGCATTAAGCTCTTGTGTCCATGCCTGAATCAAGCTTATGACAAGGTCTGGAGTCAAGTAGTTTTGATGGAACACGAACTGTGTCAGTGAGTAGGTTTTTGTTGCTTGATGGCATTATTGCTGATTCTTTCCATCATTATGAAACTGATCAGGAAGATGCTGATAGGGTGGTAATTAATTTGCCCTACTTTTTGTGAATAGGACATAACTGGCCAATTTTGCCAGTGTCTGTGACAAAGGTAAACTATCCCTCCTCGTCCTTCTTGACTTGTCTGTAGCCTTTGACACGGTTGACCACTCCATCCTTCTCCAACGCCTCTCCACCGTCGTCCAGCTGGGTGGGACTGCACTCGCCTGGTTCCATTCTTATCTATCTAATCGTAGCCAGAGAATCACCTGCAACGGCTTCTCTTCCCGCTCCCGCATCGTTACCTCTATTTCTCATCTACATGTTGCCCCTTGGTGACATCATCCAAAAACACAGCGTCAGTTTCCACATGTACGCTGACGACACCCAGCTCTACCTCACTACCTCTTCTCTCGGCCCCTCCACAGTCTCTAAATTGTCAGACTGCTTGTCCGACATACAGTCCTGGATGAGTAAAAATTTTCTCCAATTAAATATTGGGAAAACCGAAGCCATTGTTTTCGGTCCCCGCCACGAACTCCGTTCCCCAGCCACTGACTCCATCCCTCTTCCTCATATCTGTCTGAGGCTGAACCACACTGTTCGCAACCTTGGTGTCATAAATGACCCTAAAATGAGCTTCCGACCACATATCCGCAGCATAACTAAGACCGCCTATTTCCACCTCCGTAATATCGCCCGTCTCCACCCTTGCCTCAGCTCATCCGCTGCTGAAACCCTCATCCATGCCTTTGTTACCTCTAGACTTGACTATTCCAATGCACTCCTGGCTGGCCTCCCACATTCCACCCTACGAAAACTTGAGCTCATCCAAAATTTAGCTGCCCGTGTCCTAACTCGCACCAAGTCCCGTTCGCCCATCACCCCTGTGCTCACTGACCTACATTGGCTCCCGGTTAAGCAACGCCTCGATTTCAAAATTCTCATCCTTGTTTTCAAATCCCTCCATGGCCTCGCCCCTCCTGATCTCTGTACTCTCCTTCAGCCCCACAACCCCACCCCGAGATATCTGCGTTCCTCTAATTCTGCCCTCTTGAGCATCCCTGATTATAATCGCTCAACCTTTGGTGGCTGTGCCTTCTGTTGCCTAGGCCCTAAGCTCTGGAATTCCCAGCCTAAACCTCTCCGCCTCGCTACCTCTCTTTCCTCCTTTAAGACGCTCCTTAAAACCTACCTCTTTGACCAACTGCCCTAATTTATCCTTATGTGGCTCGATGTCAAATTTTTTGTCTTAAAATACCCGAGCAGTGCCTTGGGAAGTTTTACTACGTTAAAGGCGCTATATAAATACAAGTTGTTGTTGTTGTGTCATAGCTGCATTGCAACAGCTTGGCTACTTCTGGCGTGTTGATCTTTAACAATATTGCTGGAATGTTGTCAGGGCCCATAGCTTCATTGTGTCCACTGCACTCAGAATTTTCAACTTGCACTTCCACTTAGAGTCATAGGGGTAAAAATTCAGTTGGTTGCGCCTCCCGTTAGCGCCTTAAATGGGCGCTAATGGGGCGTTAAGGCGCTAACGCCCGGGCGCAGCGCTGTTTGCGCCGCTCGAGAACTTAACTTGAGATTGTGCGGCGGCGCTAAAACTTACCGCTGCGACCACCTGCGCGCGCAGATTGTGACGTCATTCCGTGGTGCAACGCCCTTGGGGCGCCCCGGAGCGGAAATTGAGTGGCGCCCCCTGCCTTACCGCCTGGCGCTTCCAACGACCGGAAGACTGGAACGTTATCAATCGGTGTGGGGCTGGGGGGGCGCTATTTAAAGGGGGCCTCTTCCTGTCTTTTTCTGTGGTCGACATTTATGCACCACTCGTTCTGAGAGAGAGAGAGAGATTCGGAGAGAGAGAGAGAGAGACTTCTACATTGACTCAACGCTTTGTGAGGTAGTTTTGCCTAGTTCATCCTAACTTTGCTGCTACTTTCGTTGCTGTACCTCATTACTTTTCTGGCAAAGAGAATATGGGGGCTGCAATGATTGGGGGCGTCGTCCTGCTCCAGCTCAATCAGAGGAGAGTGAGACGCAGACAGAGAGTGGCAATGATGGCCAGACGGAGGAGGGCCATCAGGCGCATGTACAGGAGAGCTTACCCTCCCAGGGTATATCGTGAACAGCTCTCCTACATCCACATGTCCGAGGAGCTGTGTTCGCGAAGGCTGCGATTCAGCAAGGAGGTGGTCACTGAGCTCTGCCACCTGCTGCAGCCAGATCTGCAGCCTCAGCTGAGGTCCAGGACGTCTCTGTCGGTGGCAGTGAAGGTCACAGTGGCTTTGAACTTCTACGCCACTGGCTCATTCCAAGCTGCTGTTGGGGACCTCGCCAATATCTCCCAGTTTGCGGTGCATCGCTGCATCCGGCAGGTCACCAATGCCCTCTTCACAAGGAGACGAGACTTCATCTCCTTCCCTATGACCCCAGACAAGCAGCATGACCGTGCTATGGGCTTTGCGAGGGTAGCGGGCTTCCCCATGGTGCAGGGCGCCATTGACTGCACGCATGTGGCTTTGCGTGCTCCGCGAGAGAATGCAGAGGAGTTCCGGAACAGAAAGGGGTTCCATTCCTTGAATGTGCAGTTGGTCTGTGACCACAGACAGGTGATTCTCGCTGTCAATGCCCACTATCCGGGCAGCTGCCACGATGCTTTCATCCTGCGCCAGAGTACTGTGGCAGAAATTTTCGAGGCACCGCATCAGCCAGTTGGTTGGCTTCTGGGGGACAAGGGGTACGCATTGAGCACCTGGCTGATGACACCGCTCCGTGCGCCAAACACCCCTGCTGAGCTGCGGTACCAGGAAAGCCAACAAGCAACGAGGAACATTATTGAGCGCACAATCGGCGTGCTCAAACAACGATTCCGCTGTCTGGACCATTCCGGAGGAGCCCTGCAGTACTCGCCTGAGCAAGTTTCCAAATTCGTAGTGGTGTGCTGCATGTTGCACAACATGGCAATCCTCAGGACGCAGCCAATGCCACCAGGCCTTGCAGCACCACAAGAGGAGGAGGAGGAAGAGGAGGAACAGGCCGAGGACGATGATCAGCAGCAGCACCAAGGCAGGAGGGCGGCCCACAATGGTCAAACTGCAAGGGCCGTCCGTCAACGACTAATAGCAAGCCGCTTCTAGGGCCCCTGCCAGTGCTACAAACACGAATCAACCCAGCACGCAACCCCTAAGCCGGCCAAGGCACCAATAATTCCAACCACCAGCCATGTATATTTTGAATACAGAAACTTATTTATTGTACAAACTCTGTGTGTGTCAATTCCTCATGACAAACTCATAGAAATAAACACAAAAAAACAGTCAATAACATAACTGGTTCTCACAACCTGGAGATAATGTCCAAAACACTAAACAAAAGTTGGGCCATGAACCTCGGCCTTTAATAAAAAAATGACCAGCATTTTGGCACACCTCCTACTTTTTGCCCTTCGAGGGTGATCTCCTTCCCTTGCGCACTTCCCCCCTTCTAACCCTACTGCTCCTCCGTAATGGGACCTCAGTGGCTGCAGCAAGGCTGGTGGAAGGCTGCTGCTTGTCAGACCCTGACACTGCAGATGCCCCTGAAGGACGGCCTCGACCACTTCTGGGCCTGGAGGGCCCGGCTGCAGACTGCACCAACTCTGCATGGGCGGCAGCAGTCTGTCCTACAGGCGGTGGCAAGTGCAGTGGAGAAGTGACAGTGTTGGCAGCAGGAATGCTGTCATCGTGAGAGAGGACAGCAACTCCCTGCTCGCCCGACACACTGGCACTCCCACGGGGCAGCACTTCAGCATCCGGAGCAATTTGCCGGAGAACAGATTGCTGGCCTGCTGCAGCGCGGTGACAGCCCCGGGGACATGTGCACGAACCATCGAGGATGGCAGCAGTCAGTGCTCGCGTGGCCTCAATCTGAGTCTGCATGAGAGCAGTCTCAGATGGGTTCCTGGCAGCCAGTGACTGAATTGCAGCAGTAAGCTTTAGTGTGGCATCCGCCTGTGCTACAGCGAAGTGCTCCACACTCCTTGCCAGTGCCTCAATGCATTCGGGCACCCTTCCCACTGCACCCATGAGCTCAGTGTGCATGCCCACCGCCTGGCTGTTCATTTCTGCAATCAGCCGCTCCTCCTCTGCGTCCATTGCATTAGGAGTGTCTGGCATACTCTCCCTCTGGGGAGAAGGCTCCCGTTCTTCCCTCCCCCCCCCATGGCGTTGCTGCAGCCCGCTGGGTCCTGGAACTTCACCATCATCAGCCCCTTCCCCCCTGCTCCCCCGTTCTTCCCTCCCCCCCCAATGGCGTTGCTGCAGCCCGCTGGGTCCTGGAACTTCACCATCATCAGCCCCTTCCCCCCTGCTCCCCTCCGGGGAAGGCGTGTTCCCAGTGTGGCCATGGGCTTCCTCGGGAGAGGGTGGCACTGATGCTCCGGCTTCCTCTTCCTCCTCAGCTGCAGCATCACTCCCAGTGGCAGCTTCAGGGACCATCTCCTCAGCTGGTGAATCACCATCTGAAAGCAGGGAGGTACAAGAGTGGCTTTAGCGTGAGGACAGGGTGGCAGTAAGGGAGGAATAAGTGCAGCGAGTTAGCAAGTTGGATTGAAAGTGTCAAAGGCTGGTATTGTGAGGGACAAGTGGAAGGACAGAGGACAAAAAGGTGATGACCTTACCATTGCTGTCCACAACGGGGTCGGCGTCTCCAGTGGCGACGGGACCGATCACCCGGCTTGCCACAATCCTGTGGACGCGCTCCTCCAGATCGCTGAGGGGTTGCAGCTGAAGCCGCCCTCCACCCGTCCGTTGCTGCTGTCTCCGATTATGAGCCAGCTTAGCCTGCAAGAAAAAGGACAGCATCTGAGTCAATATACAGCCATGGTCTTGCCTGATGTGCCTCCCATAGGTGAATAGCCCTTACTGTATGCAGCCATGGTCTTGCCTGATGTGCCTCCCATAGGTGAATAGCCCTTACTGTATGCAGCCATGGTCTTGCCTGATGTGCCTCCCATAGGTGAATAGCCCTTACTGTATGCAAAGTGTGGAATGTGTGTGTGTGTTTGATGAAAGGGCCATAGGTGTTGCATGAGTGTTGTGCATTGGGGTTTTAAGACCCTCTGGCCATAGAGTGAGGTTGAGCTGGAGGGATGGAGAGGTATTGAGAAAAAGCCACTCACCCTGACGACCCGAGTGAGGTCGTTGAACTTTTTGCGGCACTGGACATGGGTCCTGGGCACCATGCTCCTGGAGGAGACGCTCTGAGCCACCTCCCTCCACACTCTTCTGAACTCGCGTGGCAAAGGCCTCCTGCCACTCTCCGGGAACAGCATGCATCGTCTGCGCTCCACTGCGTCAACCAGAGCATCCAAGGCCCGCTCGGTGAAGCGATGAGCGCGTTCTCTCACCCTCTCCATGCTTGGCAGCAAAATGGATTACAGGTCTCTCCAGGCTGAGATTCAAGGCTGCAATGAGCAGGGTGTGGCTGGGGAGCAAGTGGCCCCCCCCGCTTTAAGAAGTGTCCGGCGCCAGTGTGTCTGTGTTCCCTCGCTAACTGGCAGCAGCTGCGCTGCGCTCGTGCGCTGAGGTAGCGCCTCACTCCTAGGCCTTTGCGCCTTAAGAGAGGTGTGCAGCGCCTAATTTAGCGCTCCACTCACCTCCCGGGGCGGTAAAAGTGAAGTTTCCTGTCAGTGCCGATAATTAGCGCCAGGCGCTAATATTTGCGCGCGGACGATATTTGCGCCCCAAATGGGGCGCGACCTAATTTCTACCCCATAGAGTTATACAGCACAGAAAGAGGCCCTTCGGCCCATCGTGTCCACGCCGGCCATCAAGCCCTCTCTATTCTAATCCCATTTTCCAGCACTTGGTCCGTAGCCTTGTATGCTATGGCGTTTCAAGTGCTCATCTAAATGCTTCTTGAATGTTGTGAGGGTTCCTGCCTCTACCACCCTTTCAGGCAGTGAGTTCCAGATTCCAACCACCCTCTGGGAGAAAAAGTTTTTCCTCAAATCCCCTCTAAACCTCCTGCCCCTTACCTTGAAACTATGCCCCCTGGTTATTGACCCCTCTACGAAGGGGAAAAGTTCCTTTCTATCTATGCCCCTCATAATTTTGTACACCTCAATCAGGTCCCCCCTTAGCCTTCTCTGCTCTAAGGAAAACAACCCCAGCCTGTCCAGTCTCTCTTCATAGCTGAAGCGCTCCAGCCCAGGTAACATCCTGGTGAATCTCCTCTGCACCCTCTCCAATGCAATCACATCCTTCCTATAGTATGGCGACCAGAACTGCACACAGTATTCCAGCTGTGGCCTAACTAGCGTTTTGTACAGCTCCAACATAACCTCCCTGCTCTTATATTCTATGCCTCGGCTAATGAAGGCAAATATCCCATATGCCTTTTTAACCACCTTATCTACCTGTCCTGCTGCCTTCAGGGATCTATGTACATGCACACCAAGGTCCCTCTGATCCTCCATCCTTCTTAGGGTCCTACCATTCATTGTGTATTCCCTTGCCTTGTTAGTCCTCCCAAAATGCATCACCTCACACTTTTCAGGGTTAAATTCCATTTGCCACTGTTCTGCCCATCTGACCAACCCGTCTATATCGTCCTGTAGCCTGAGGCTTCCCTCCTCGCTATTTACCACTCCACCAATTTTCGTGTCATCTGCAAACTTACTGATCATACCTCCTACATTCATATCTAAATCATTAATGTACACTACAAACAGCAAGGGACCCAGCACCGATCCCTGCGGTACACCACTGGATTTAGTTCTTTGTATCTGCCAAAAGCCTCCCTTTTTTTCCTAATCCATTCTTGTATATCCCTTGACATCCAGGGTTCCCTGGACTTGTTGGTCCCACCCTTGACCTTTACGGGAACATGTTGGCGCTGTACTCTCTCTATTTCCTTTCTGAATGACTCCCACTGCTCTGATGTGGATTTTCCTACAAGTAGCTGATCCCAGTCCACTTTGGCCAGATCCTGCCTTATCATATTAAAATCGGCCTTCCCCCAATTTAGAACCTTTATTTCCGGTCCATCTTTGTCCTTTTCCATGACTACCTTAAATCTCACCGAATTATGGTCACTGTCACCAAAATGCTCTCCTACTGACACTTCTACCACTTGCCCGGCTACATTCCCTAGAATTAGGTCCAGTACCGCCCCTTTCTTGTAGGACTTTCTACATGCTGGCTCAAAAAGCTCTCCTGGACGCACTTTAAGAATTCCTCTAAGCCTTTCTCACTCTGACTATCCCAGTTAATATTGGGGAAGTTGAAATCCCCTACTATTATTACCCTATTATTTCTACACTTCTCTGAGATTTGCTGACATATCTGTTCCTCTATCTCCCCCTGACTGTTTGGGAGCTTATAGTACACTCCCAGCAAAGTGCTTGCCCCCTTTTTGTTTTTAAGTTCTACCCATATGGCCTCATTAGAGGAACCTGCTAAGATGTCATCCCTCTTTACCGCAGTAATTGACTCCTTGATTAATATTGCGACACCCCCTCCTCTTTTACACCCCCCTCTGTCTCGCCTGAAGATTCTATACCCCGGAATATTGAGCTGCCAGTCCTGCCCCTCCCTCAACCATGTCTCTGTGATAGCAACAATATCATACTCCCATGTGTTCATCAACACCTTCAATTCATCTGCCTTACTCGCAAGACTCCTTGCATTAATATAAATGCCATCCAGCCTTGCCATACTCCCTTGTGCTGTTATATATTTGCTCTGCCTTCCAGACTGACTTGTTTTTTCCTGTATATTTGGCTGTGCATCACCCCCTACTATAGTTTCACTCCGTATCCCATTCCCCTGCCAAGTTAGTTTAAACCCCCCCCAACAGTACTAGCAAACCTCCCCACAAGGATATTGGTCCCGTTCCGGTTCAGGTGCAACCCATCCGACTTGTACAGGTCCCACCTTCCCCAGAAGCAGACCCAGTGATCCCGGAAACTAAAGCCCTCCCTCCTGCACCAACTCTTTAGCCACGCATTCATCTGCTCTATCCTCCTATTCCTATACTCACTAGCACGTGGCACCGGGAGTAATCCAGAGATTACAAACTTTGAGGTCCTGCTTTTTAATCTGCTACCTAGCTCCCTAAATTCTTGTTGCAGGACCTCATCCCTCTTTCTACCTATGTCGTTGGTACCAATGTGAACCACAACCTCTGACTGTTCGCCCTTCCCCTTCAGAATGCCCTGCAGCCGTTCAGTGACATCCTTGACCCTGGCACCAGGGAGGCAACATACCATCCTGGAGTCACGTCTGCGGCCGCAGAAACGCCTGTCTGCACCCCTCACTATTGAGTCTCCTACCACTATTGCCCTTCCACTCTTACTCTTCCCCCCTTGTGCAGCTGAGCCACCCACAGTGCTGTGAACTTGGCTCTGGCTGCACTCCCCAGAGGAACTGTCACTTTCACCATTTTCCAACACAGAAAAACGGTCGTTGAATGAGATGCACTCTGGGGCTTTCCTGACTACCTGCCTGCCCCCCTTCTTCTGACTGGTGGTCTCCCATTCCCTCTCTGACTGCACTTTCTTAAGCTGCGGGTTGACCACATCTAAAAACGTGCTATCCACGTAACTCTCAGCCTCGCGGATACACCGCAGTGCCTCCAGCTGATGCTCAAGCTCCGAAAACCGGATCTCATTTGCTTGACAAATCTTCTGGAATTTTTTGAGGATGTTTCCAATAGGGTGGACAGGGGGGAACCAGTAGATGTGGTGTATTTGGACTTTCAGAAGGCCTTCGACAAGGTCCCACACAAGAGATTGGTGAGCAAAGTTAAAGCACATGGGATTGGGGGTAATGTGTTGACGTGGATTGAGAACTGGTTGGCACACAGGAAACAAAGAGTAGGAGTAAATGGGTACTTTTCAGAATGGCAGGCAGTGACCAGCGGGGTACCGCAGGGTTCGGTGCTGGGACCCCAGCTGTTTACATTATATATTAATGATTTGGACGAAGGGATTAAATGTAATATATCCAAATTTGCGGATGACACTAAATTGGGAGGCAGTGTGAACAATGAGGAGGATGCTAGGAGGCTACAGAGTGACTTGGACAGGTTGGGTGAATGGGCAAATGTATGGCAGATGAAGTACAATGTGGATAAATGTGAGGTTATCCACTTTGGTGGTAAAAATAGAGAGGCGGACTATTACCTGAATGGTGGCAGATTAGGGAAAGGGGACGTGCAACGAGACCTGGGCGTCATGGTACATCAGTCACTGAAGGTGGGAATGCAAGTGCAGCAGGCAGTCAAGAAAGCAAACGGAATGATGGCCTTCATAGCAAGGGGATTTGAGTACAGGAGTAGGGAGGTGATGCTACAGTTGTACAGGGCCTTGGTGAGGCCACACCTGGAGTATTGTGCGCAGTTTTGGTCTCCTAACTTAAGGAAGGACATTCTTGCTATTGAGGGAGTGCAGCGAAGGTTCACTAGATTGATTCCTGGGATGGCCGGACTGACATATCAAGAAAGATTGGGTCAACTGAACTTGTATCCTCTGGAGTTCAGAAGAATGAGGGGGGATCTTATAGAGACATTTAAAATCCTGACTGGTTTAGACAAATTAGATGCGGGCAGAATGTTCCCAATGGTAGGGAAAACTAGAACCAGGGGTCACAGTCTAAGGATTAAGGGGAAGCCATTTAGGACTGAGCTGAGGAGGAACTTCTTCACCCAGAGAGTGGTGAATCTATGGAATTCTCTTCCACAGAAGGTTGTTGAGGCCAGTTCGCTAAATATATTCAAAAGGGAGTTAGATATAACACTCACAACTAAGGGGATCAAGGGGTATGGCGAAAAAGCAGGAATGGGGTACTGAGGTAGCATGTTCAGCCATGAACGCATTGAATGGCGGTGCAGGCTCGAAGGACCGAATGGTCTACTCCTGTACCTATTTTCTATGTTTCTATGTTTCTATGTTTCAATTTGGCCAAACCGTTGGCACTTACTGCACATGTGGTCATCCTGACTGCAAGAAGCGTCTAGGAATTCCCACACGCTGCAGGCCGTGCAACGCACGGGACTGAGGTCCCCTGCCATACTTTTAATTAAAAAACTCTTACCTCAATTTTAAACTCTCGGATTCTCGCTCTCCCGAACTACCTTAAAAGAAATAAACTTAAAATTGAAGGGAAAAAAAAGCACTCACCCACTACTCACCAATCAGCTTCTTCCCCTGCGCCGGCGTCACTTTTTGTACTGTGACATCACTCTCGAATTCTGCCGCAGCTCCCACTGCTCGACTGGGCCTGAAAATCACCGACCTTTATTTTCTCCCACAGCCGCTGCTCCCTCGCAGGTCTGCCTGCTGCCGCCGCTCTGTTTACTCTCAGAATCTCCCGTCCTGTTTACTCTTTTAAACATCTCACGCAGCACCACCTCCACTTCAGCAGCCATAAACTGGGCTCGAGTACCTGGCTGCTCCATCGCTTGCCTGGAGATGAATGACTGCACATTGTGGTTTCTTTCACTTTAATTTTGCCGGTTACTTCTTAGCCCTGTCCCCCTTCAACCTTGGCAAAACGGGTTGAAATATGCTCGGAACCCTTCCTGAGGTTGTAAGACTTTTGTTCCCCTATTCTGATACTTCTCTCTCATTGTTCACAGCCCTTTAAATTTCACCCACACTGCAATTTTCCATTCCCATTACGAGCGTGCTTCCTGCATACATTCAAATCTGCACCTGGAGCTTTAACAGATCAGGATAATGAGCTGACCATAGAAAAGTCACATGCAAACGGCACGTTTCACTTCGTGGTGGTGTTTACACCCATTTGTAACCATTTCGGAGTAAACTTCCGCCATCTTGGAAGCCCTGCAAGAACTTAATAGAATCATGAGGGTCGATTTTTACTCCCAGGTGGGAACGTGGCCTAGCGAGTGGCTGGCCCATCCAGGAGCAGTAGCAAGTAGGTTCGGCTGATTTTAACAGTCTGGCCTCATTAGCACGGCCAGGAACTCAGCAGGAAGTGGCTGTCCACTGTTAAAATTGGGCGAGTTGGAGGCCGCTGCCAGGAGCCAGAGGGAACGGTCCCTGGCACAAGGTGAGTGGATCAGAGGGGCGAGGCAGCCTGGGGCATGGGAAGCCCAAGGCTTCCTTGTAAAGCCTGGAGGAGCACTCCTGCAAGGGCACTTCAAGTAAATTTTACAAACATACCTTACTGGTGCTCTTCTGGCCCTCGATGCAGCTCCCAGAAGCTTTGCTCTGGTGGGGAAGCCACCATTGCTATCCTACTCAAGCCCCAGGTAAAAATAGCAGTCGGGCCCTTTTGATGTGATCAGAGCCTGATCTGCATATTTGAAGAAGGACCCCACCGGTTTCCGACAGGTGTCCTTGCCACCTGCAATTTAAAACTGCAGTTGTCCAGATCGGAGTGAGAATGGAGTGCATAAGTGCCTCATGCCATTTTAACTGCCCTCCTGCCCAGTTTCTGCTGTTAAAACCAACCCCATAAAATTTTACAGCACAGACAAGGTCAGTTGGCCCATTGTACTTGCGTTGGATGTCTGAGCTATCCACTCACTCTTTATTTGTTAAAAATTTTCTTTTTCAAATATTTATTTACTTCCCTTTCAAAAACTATTATGAATTCTGCTACCTCCACTGGGTCAGATAGGCACTCCATCTCCTAATGACACTGTGTGTAAAAAAAAAAGCTCCTAACCTCTCCTTTTATTCTTTTGGTAATGATCATAAATTGATGTCCTTTAGTTACCAGCTCACTGACCAAAGGAAATATTTTTTCCTTATTTACCATATCAAAACCCATCATAATATTCAACACCTCTATCAAATGTCCTCTTAATCTTCTCTATTCTATTAAAAAAAGCCCCATTTTCTCAAGTCTCACCTCATAACTAAATGACATAAACCTGATGTCATCCTTAAAATTGAAGACCTGAATCAGCTGAAAATGCAAATTACTATGCTCTTTCCAGTTTGGTTTCTTATTTCTACTTTCACTAAATATACATCGTAACCCAGAAATGAAATGTTAAAATTACTGGTGCTTCTCAATCATTTCTATTCTTGCTGCTACTGTTGAGCAAAAAACTGGGGCATTTCAGTGAAATTCTGTTGGACAATCTTCAGGCTGTGGAAACTGGAGTAGCATGCCTGGAACTTCTGTTCTAGATATATATCCTAAATTCCTGATAAAAGCAAGCTGTTCTCCTCAATAATATGTTTTCTGGAGCAGCAGTACATGCCAGTAATCGAAGGTAGCCTTGTACTCTTTTGTACCGTAGCCTGCCAGTAATCGAAGGTAGCCTTGTACTCTTTTGTACCGTAGCCTGCCACATTAATCAGCCATTAACAATCCACAGTCACGTAACAAATGCCTCACAGTACATTTATAGTCTGTTTAAAAAGTTGAGAACAAACGAAAATGTTCTCTAACTTCAAGAGCATAAATAGTCTGTGTTTGGCTCACTATTTGCCTATATATTTAACATACATGCATACGCTATAGCATAATTTACATGTTGCTCTATTTAACCACTGCATCTGAGAGATTTTTATACTAAAATGTATTTGAAAAATATAGCATTTTGCTTATTTGAGAAGTATTATTAACAAAGAAATGTACTGGGGTCCCAGATGCTGATCTAATAGCCAGCTTCGAAAGACATCAGAATAATTTCGATATTTTTGTGACTGAAAACATTGAACTATTTTGAAGATTTCAAAGCATCATCAGTAATCAAAAGGATAAAAAGGACATGGATCAAAAACAATCTCTCCTTATCAACTAATAACAATGTAAAGGTGATTTACTGACATGAGCAATTTCACTTCAGAACAAGGGGGTTATTTTCAGACCATTGGACATTAAGGCACTTTAGACAGTTATGCAATGGTAGGTGCATTCAATTACCACCTAGCCAGAAACACTGTATATTCCAATACACAGCATCTTAACTTACTGCCAGCAGTAAGTTAAGACATCCAATGAAGTGTTAGTTGGAATTATTCAAATTTACTGCCTCAATGAGCGGGAACGAGGTACTTGACCTATGTTAATGAATGTGATTTCGTACGCTGGTGGTGGTAAAGGGCAAAATATTGAATGCAGAGACAATGAAGATAATTTTCAGAACCTGTATTTTTTTTTAAATGGTAAAAAAATTCCTCAAAACTTAAAAATGTCTTTGTGTTGGTACAAAATTCTAAGCATAGAAGAGTATATGAAGGCTTGGACTACAATTATACAATTCCATTTATTGCTTCAAAACTGAATTCATGTCCTGTCTCCTTGGTGTGTACAAATATATTAGAATTTCCATCATTGGGTGGTTCTCTGTGCTCTTTGTGCCCTTGCTGGCCCATACAGATTGATTTCTTAATCAACAGACACCGGTCATTATAATAATACAATAAAGGATTTCATTTGTTTTTAATCTTCAGGATTGAAGGGCTCCGAACTTTACAAATGTGCTAATTTGTGCAAATGAAGTACAGCCCAATCATCAAGAACCTCTGCAAACTGGTTGCAAGTACAGCATTAAAACAACCAAGTTTAGCCGCTAAGCGAGCTCCACAACAAAAGATTTAATTAAAATCACTATAGCGCCAATTCTGTGATCCCAATTTGTGGGGAAGCTGCACTGGTCGGAGATAGGGCTACAATATTGTAGACCCAACTCTCTAACCTTGCCCTCGCCCCACTCCACTGAGATCGCAGAATTAGCACTTATGAGACAGCCCCATCTATCGAAGTATAGATATAGCTAAAAGTTTACAAAAGTAATTATACAGCGATTCCTATCTTCAAAGTATTTGAACTTTGGTACAGATCATGAAATCCAAGATACCAGCCTGAAGTAATTATACTTCAGCATCTTAAACCAATCACGGAGGAACAACAGTTTACAAAGAAATTCCATTATGTCACCTATATTATCCATGTATATTTTAAAGACTCCCCCCTTCCTATTGTCTTCCCTCCTCTTCTGAAGGCAGTAACTCACTGTTACATTCTACTATTGATAGTTTCTCAGGTTCAGTGATGTCAGTTGCTCCTGTAAGTGATTCCATGTTGGCTCACACTGCCCAATTTCTCCTTGCACAATAGCATCACCCAGGTGATGTAACAATGTTTCTCCCTTGACTTATGACGTGGATACTGTAAACTCACGTGCACCCTCATATACACCTCTCCATTTTTTATCAAAGGCAGAACTGATGAACACTGGCAAGTTAAGATTGATAAACCAAGAAGCTGGCTTATTAAGAACCTCATTAGCGAGTGCTAGAGGCATCATAAGTTGAGCTTGATCCTGTTCTGACCTGACATCCATACTTTCCTTTAGGGATCATTCCATAGCAATCAGAAGCTGGCACCCTGGCTGTTTCTCCGCTTTTTGCTGCAGTGGCTTCAAAGTTCTTGTGGAATTACGTCAGGATATTTCAACACAGTACAAAATTCAACTAACAAGTTAGGTTTGACAAATTCAACAGAGTTTTTTGAAAAGCTGACTGGTTGAATACATAAAGGGAATGCAATAAATGTAGTGGATATGGATTTTCAGGAAGCCTTCAATAAGATGCCTCATAAAAGGCTTGTTAGAAAAATTCAGTGTATGGTACAAGAAGAAATGGAGCAGCATGGAGAGAAAGTTGGTTGATAGACAAGAAACAATGGGTTAGAGTAAATGGGTGTTGTTTGGATTGAAGTGGTGTACCCTAGGGTTAGTGTTGGGTCTACCTTTATTCTCACTGTACTTAGATGATTTGGACTTGGGTTTAGGTAGCACAATCTCAAAATTCACCGACGACACCAAAGTAGGAAGTTTGGCAAAAAGTAAGGACTGTAAAAGACGTGAGGAAACATAGACAGATTAGCAGGAAGGGCAGACTGGTGGAATTTAACTTCTAAGCTACCTTTCATGATTTCAGGGCATCCCAAAGTCTTCAATAAAGAAATACTTTTGTAGTTGTAGTGTAGGGAAATGCCAGTCAATTTGTACACAGTAAGGTTCCACAAACAGCAAGAGGAATGGTCAAGTAATTTGTTTTAGTAGTATTGGCTGGGGGTTGAATGTTGGCCAGGACACTGAAAGAACTATTCTGCTCTTACATAGAAACATAGAAGATAGGAGCAGGAGTAGGCCATTCGGCCCCTCGAGCCTGCCCCGCCATTCAATGAGATCATGGCTGAACATCCAAATTCAGTACCCTGTCCCTGCTTTCTCCCCATATCCCTTGATCCCTTTAGCCTTAAGAAATATATCGATCTCCTTCTTGAATATATTTAATGAATTGGCCTCAACTGCCTTCTGTGGTAGAGAATTCCACAGGTTCACAACTCTCTGGGTGAAGAAATTCCTCCTCATCTCAGTCCTAAATGGCTTACCCCTTATCCTTAGACTGTGACCTCTGGTTCTGGACTCCCCCACCATCGGGAACATCCTTCCTGCATCTAGTCTGTCTAGTCCTGTTAGAATTTTATAAGTTTCAATGAGATCCCCTCTCATTCTTCTAAACTCTAGCGAATACAAGCCCAATCGACCCAATCTCTCTTCATACATCATTCCTGCCATCCCAGGTATCAGTCTGGTGAATCTTCGCTGCACTCCCTCCATGGCAAGAACATCCTTCCTCAGATAAGGCGACCAAAACTGCACACAATACTCAAGGTGTGGTCTCACCAAGGCCCTGTACAACTGCAGCAAGACATCCTTGCTCCTGTACTCGAATCCTCTCGCTATGAAGGCCAACATACCATTTTCCTTCTTAACCGCCTGCTGCACCTGCATGCTTACCTTCAGCGACTGGTGCACAAGGACACCCAGGTCTCGTTGCACTTCCCCTTTTCCCAATCTATTGCCGTTCAAATAATAATCTGCCTTCCTTTTTTTGCCACCAAAGTGGATAACCTCGCATTTATCCACATTATACTGCATCTGCCCAATCACCCAACCTGTCCAAATCATCCTGTAGTTTCTCTGCATTCTCCTCACAGCACACACGCCCACCCAGCTTTGTGTCATCTGCAAACTTGGAGATATTACATCTAGTTTCCTCATCTAGATCATTAATATATATTGTGAATAACTGGGATCCTAGCACCTATCCCTGCGCTACCCCACTAGTCACTGCCTGCCACTCGGAAAAAGACCCGTTTATTCCAACTCTTTGCTTCCTGTCTGCCAACCAGTTCTCTATCCAAGTCAGTACCTTACCCCCAATCCCATGTGCTTTAACTTTGCACGCTAATCTCTTATGCGGGACCTTATCAAAAGCCTTCTGAAAGTCCAAATACACCTCATCAACTGGTTCTCCCTTATCTATTCTACCAGTTACATCCTCAAAAAATTCCAGTAGATTAGTCAAGCATGATTTACCTTTTGTAAATCCATGTTGACTTTGTCCGATCCTGTCACTGTTTTCCAAGTGCTCTGCTATTACATCTTTTATAATGGACTCTAGCATCTTCCCCACTACCGGTCAGGCTTACCGGTCTATAATTCCCCGTTTTCTCTCTCCCACCTTTTTTAAATAGTGGTGTTACATTAGCTACCCTCCAATCCATGGGGACTGTTCCAGAGTCTATAGAATTTTGGAAGATGACCAGCAATGCATCTACTATTTCTCGGGCCACTTCCTTAAGTACCCTAGGATGTAGATTATCAGGCCCTGGGGATTTATCGGCCTTCAATCCCGTCAGTTTCCCTAACACCATTTCCCTACAAATACTGATTTCATTCAGTTCCTCCCTCTCATTAGACCCTATGTTCCTCTTCTTTGAATATTGCCATGGAATGTTTAACATCCACCTGGAAGGCAAGATAGGGCCCCGGTTTAGCATTTCATCTGAAAGATGGCACCTATGACAGTGCAGCACTTCCTAAGCCTAGATTATGTGCTCATGTCTCTGGCGTGGGAAAGGAAGCCACAACTTTCTGACTCAGAGGTGAAAGTGCTACCACTGAGCCACGGCTGACACGGCAGAGTGTGGACAAACAGAGAGACTTGGGGGTTCAAATACACAATTTCATGAAACTGCAAGTGCAGGTAGCTAAACAACAACAACTTGCATTTATATAACGCCTTTAACGTAGTAAAACATCCCAAGGCACTTCACAGGAGCAATTATCAGGCAAAAATTTGACACCGAGCCACATCAGGAGATATTAGGACAGATGACTAAAAGCTTGGACAAAAAGGTAGGTTTTAAGCAGTGTCTTAAAAATGGAGAGAGAGGTAGAGAGGCGGAGAGGTTTAGGGAGGGAATTCCAGAATTAGAGTCTAGGCAGCTGAAGGCACGGCTGTCAATGGTACAGCGATTAAAATCGGGGATGCACAAAAGGCCAGAATTGGAAAAGCGCGATGATCTCGAAGGCTTGTAAGGCTGGAGGAGGCTAGAGATAGGGAGGGGTGAGGCCATGGAGGGATTTGAAAACAAGGATGAGAATTTTAAAATTGAGGCTTTGCCAGACCAGCAGCCGATGTAGGTCAGCGAGCACAGGGTTGATGGGTGAACGGGACTTGGTGCAAGTTAGGATACAGGCAGCAGAGTTTTGGATGAGCTCAAGTTTATGTAGGGTGGAAGATGGGAGGGCAGCCAGGAGAGCATTGGAATAGTCAAGTCGAGAGGTAACAAAGACATGGATGAGGGTTTCAGCAGCAGATGAGCTGAGGCAAGAGCAGAATCAGGCAATGTTACGGAAGTGGTAGTCGGCAGTCTTGGTGATGGATCAGACATCAAGGTTGCGAACAATCTGGTTCAGCCTCAGACAGTTGCCAGGGAGAGGGATGGACTTGGTGGCTAGGGAATAGAGTTTGTGGGGATCAAAGACAATGGCTTCGGTCTTCCAAATATTTAGCTGGAGGAAATTTCTGCTCATCCTTAAAGAGAAACAGGACTTTGGGTTTTATAAATAGGGGTGCAGAGAACAAGAGTAAAGAAGTAATAGTAAATTTATACAAAACATATCTCTGATATTGAAGTGGGTGGAATCTGGCACCACATCTGAGTAGGCCATCCTCATTAAACCCACTAGTCTGCATTGTATTCGACTGTATAGCAGCAAGAGATGGGTTTTCTCAGCCAAACAGGGTTAAAATAGTCCATATTTTGTGGATGTAGCTTTTGTACAACACTGAAGCTGCCAATAATGACAAGTGAAGCTGAGCGGATTCCCACTCATCTGCCATTTTTTAAGCCACCTTCACTGGTTGTTTGGTCAAGAACAGATCAGATGTGGTTATTAACTCCAGCAGATGAATGTTTGTTGAAAATAATTTGCTACCTTTGTAGAATGGAAGTTGGTGGGTAAGATCAAGTTACTCTTTTTCAGCAGTTATTCACTTTGTTTTCGCAGCACTGAAGATAGCAAACCGTTTGTCCTCCTATTTCTGCCCATAACATTCTGCGGTGATTGGGCTGACACTGGCGCATCAGATAAAAATTTGACGATAACACCCAATAAGGAGCAGTGCTATGGCATCAGCAGTCACATTATTGGCTCCTTGGTGTTCAGCAACCCCATTTTATCTGCACTTGTGGCAAGTGGCTCCGTTCTTATCATGAGAATGGATAATGGGTTCAGTCTGATTCTGAAAGCAGATTCAGCTATTTCCCACCTATTCTTTTCTAAAAAAAATTGGAAAAAAAAGTGACGGTTCAAAGGCCGTAGTGCAGGAAACCACCAAAGTTGAAAGCAATAGGAAAAAAGACAAGGTAAATCAAGGAACAATTATCTGGTATTTGATTTTAAAACAGTGTAGCTTTTTACTTTAACACAAGAAAATAGGGACAAATCACTGCTTCCATGTAAAGCCGTCTCAGGATCATGCAGTTTAGAGCTGATTTTGAACTTTTTTACCACTGGCAAGCTGATGACGGTGGTTTATTTTTGGCATCTGATACTAAGGCCAGAATTTTACCTACCTGGGTGGGTCCGGTGCGGGCGGTGTCCGTGGCGGGTCGCGACCCCGCTGCTGGCTCCAACCCGCTGCTGAAAATGAACTTACCTTAATGGGGTCCATTAAGCCCGCCCAGTGCATTACCCAGCCCAATGAGATGGAGCGGGTTTGGTGACGTCATTCATGACGCGTTTTCAGCCAGGATATTTAAAGGGACCATGGCCACGTTAGATTTGAAGTTTCATCTAACATAGTGCTGTCAGTGTACTACAGCATTCGAGCGCTGCAAATACTGACAATGACTGCACAGAGGCAGAGGGCTGCACCCAGGTTCTTCCATGACACCCTCCATATGTTTATGGAGGGAGTCAGAGCATGCAGGGAGATCCTCTTCCATTCCCATGGGCGGAAGAGACCTCCCCAGGAGACCAAGACAGCCTGGTTGCAGATTGCAGAGGAGGTCACAAGCAGGGATGTGGTCAGGAGGACCTGGGCGCAGTGCCGCAAACATTTCAATTATCTCATTAGATCAGGAAACGTTAGTACAAAGCCACGCTCAACCTCATCCTGCTGTGCCTCTCATCACATCTCCGTCACTCTGCCTTCCCTACCCTACTCCTACACATCCTTACTCACACCAACTTACCTTGCACCTCCACCCATCCCTCTCTCTCTATCTACATTATCAGTTCGCCATTTCACTAGACACCCCTCACACTCCCCCTCATCCTAGTGCAATCATACCAACTAACAACACACAAGGGTAGGCACTTGGGTGTTTTATCCAATGTCTATGTAAAGTTTCTATTAATGTGGTGTCAAACATAAAATCTTTATTTTCAACACTTTGCGTTCTTGGACAGATCTGTGTGCACTTCTGGAAATAGCTTAGTGAGTTGCAGTGAATGGTGAGACATAACGGTACCCCCCGCAATGGTGATGAGTGTGAAAGGAATGGGTTGGTCATTGTAGGGATGCTTTATGGTGTTGGTGTGGGGTGGTGCCAACCTGGCGCATCATGTGGCAGCCATATGGGTGTACAGCATAAAATTAACTAAATCTGGCCATGATGAGGCCATCCCTGGCCTGCCGGGCAGCAATGTGCTCGGATGTTGATGCCCTCTGTTCTGTGCAGCATCAGGTGATTGCGGAGAAGGTTGGTGTTGTTGTTGGTGCTGCTGGTGTTGGGGCTCATCGTGGTCCGAGTCTGAGGACCAAGGTTAGACAGTATAAACGGCACCGATGTTGACGGAATAGATGGCAGGCGAAGTACAAATGACAGAAGCATTCTGTCAATGGTGAGAGCGGTAATGAGGTCAGACTGGATGGAAACTTTGCTGGAAAGACTTGCAGCCTGTAGAATCTGTGCTGGAAATGGACTGAGGCACAGCTTCTGCCTGAGGAAAGTGATCATCTGCCAGGTGGGAACTTTTATTGTACATTTGATGGTGTCACGTAATCAGCTGGAGCAATGGCCACGGAACTCCCGCCTCAGGTTGACAGACGTGGTTCTCGAGCTGCGTGAATCCTGTGGCCATGCAGAGAAATTTTAAATGTAGGGGGAAAAAGGCGCTTAAGTGCCTGTAAAACTACCTGATAATGATTTCAATTGGGTCGCCCGCATCTGCCGGTCGAGTCGGCTCCGCGGTGACAGACGCGCCTGGGGGAAAGGCACGTGGGAGCGAGAGGACAGCGGGTTCCGATCGCGCCAGCTACCATCCCGGAAAATTCCGGCCTAGGCTCCCTGTCTTTTTGAGTGCCTGATTATCACCATCTACCAAAGCATTTGGACTTTTTGTCTAATGCACCTCACAGTTTTCATTAAACCAGAGCTGGATGGAACGACAGCAACAACTTGCATTTATGGGGTGTCTTATCAAGTCCTCAGCGAATTATAAGGCAAGCAATGGATACTTTTAAAGAGTAGTCATTGTCATTATGTAGGCAAACATGGCAAAAAAATTAACATATAGCAAGATCCCACTAACAGCAAATGAATGAATAACCATGTAACCTGTGTTTGGTGGTGTGTGTTGAGGGAGGGAGAAATGTTGGCCAAGACATTCGGAGAATGACACGTTCTTCTTCAAATAGTGCCACGGGATCTTTTACGTCACCTGAGCAGGCAGACAGGATCACAGCTTAACATCTCACCCACAAGAAAGCACCTCTAACAATGCAGCACTCCCACAGTACCGCACTGAAGTGTCAGCCTAGATTATTGCTCAAATCTGAAGTGGGGCTGAAACCCACAAGCTTCTGATTCCAAGGAGAGTGTGGTCAAACTGAGCCAAACTGATATTTGCTTACATAACCAATGTTTAGCAATACGACACCTGCTTTGCAATGCTAAATATTTGTCTTAGCCCAGAAAAAGTTCAGATCTTTGGACTGGTAGATGGGCGTCAGGCCAAAGTAGCAACTTCCTGGCCAACTGCATTTCAATTGTCACAATCGTACAGTCACACGTCATGTTTAGTATTCCTTTCAAGACAATGGCAATGGGTTGTTTAGATGCAGACCAAGTAGTGATCTGATATGCCAAATGTTCATTTTGTTGAGCACTTCCAAGTGATCAGGAGAGCTGGTCAAGGTCAGTTTTAAGTAGTCATTAACTCCAGTTGGGCAGCAATTAAGCTAGGTGAAACCATTAGCAACTGTGAATAAAAGAAAAGCCCAGACATGGCAGTCTGTTTTTTTTGTTGCTTTCCAATCAATCTTCATGGCGGTAAGTCATGTTGCTGATCAGGAGAATGCTTTATCTAGGAGTGGAGAACCGAGGTTGTTCAATGGTGTTCGACACGCAGGGAAAAAATGGAATCATCAGCAAATTGTTTCTTTAATATCTCTAGAACCTGGCGTTTTACATGGAAACAATTATCTATTAACAGTCATTTTGTGGCTTGTCCCCATGTTCTTTCTGTTAAATTAGAAGAATATGGAAAAAGTTAACTTAAGACCTTACTCTTCCACTGTGAAAAAATAAGTAATGAAGCAGAATACATTACATAAACAGAGCATTCCCCAAGTTATTTTATTGCTGCTACTAACTCATTAAGCCCTTTTAGAAATGTGAATTATTTGAAGTAGAAAGAAATGAATTAGGAAAATCATAATATCCTGTAGCAGAATATTACAACCTTTGAATTATTTTATGTTAGATATAAATAATGAAATTCTTAATTTTTTTTTTAGGAAAAATGGTGCGACAAGCAGCATTATGGAAAAAAAGCTGAAACACATTTAATTTAGTTCAGATGTGAATTATAAATCTCACTGCTTTCATTATGTTGCTTTGCCACAAACAACAATGACCTCTTGACTGAAAGGCCGAGTCGAAAAAAAGCATGGATTCAGAAAAAAAATAGGGTTAACAGTTCATATAACCTATGCCCATCTGCTAATATTCAAGTTATAAGCAATTTGTTCTAAACGTTTCAAAACAAATTACCTATTTTAAATCCAACAGTAATTGTTTCTTCTCCTGTCTTCAATATCTTTTATAACATGTCAACACCAAACAACCTAGGGAACAGTACAAATTCAGAGTAGGAAAGTGAATTCAACAACACTAATGTAAAACCATTTTAGTAAACACACTCAGATATCGGTGTTTCCCATTTTACTAAAATTGGATAAACTGACATTTTACTGAAAGGATTTTTATCTAAGCCCCCTCATATAGACTGTGGTCACTTTTATAACCCCTCCCCCCTCCCCATGCTCACATTATTCTAATTGAAGTCAATCATAATTTTAGTTCATAAACAAGCCTACAAGGACTCAAGGATTCAGAACTAGACTTTATTTTTGTTACCTTTGTCAGTGCAGTTTAATGCAAATATTAAGCTTAAAAATACAATGAGGAGCTGATTTTCTCTTATTGCTTATGATTATATTCTAAAAATAAAACTTCAGATGTAAAAGCCTTTTAATATAGCAATACAAGATGCTAATAAAAGAAAACTCAATGTTACTGCTACTTTTGCAGCTTGGGTGTCCAGTGATACAACAGTGGCAGTGCATTCAGGAGTTATATCCACAAAGCCATTGGAATTTGCACAGGGTGGAAGAGTTCCAATCCATTGTGAACCAGAGTTGAAAAAGTGCTTAGTTGGTTTGTTGGATCTCCCAGTCCCTTTATAAATACAGCATCAAACCTTCTCTGTGCACTACTCCAACATTAAAAATATTCTCTCTGTGGGAGTGAGTCTATGCAAATGCATGCACCCATGCAGAGCACATAGTATAACTTGGGTCTTGTCAAGTGCATTTCACACATGACAGCTACCAGTCTGAGACCTGTAATGTACAGCAGCCTTAGATTTAAAATAATGCAGTAATTTTTCGCGTTCTACAGACAGGTTATCTCATCTGACTGATAGTGGGCTATTTGCGGCATGAATGAAATAATTAGTCCCACTTGTCTGCTTGTACTTTAAAGCACATCAAAGATTTATCTGGTTGCTTCAATCTTTACAGTTCTGGCACTTGACTGACTGCAAAACTGGGCTTTGAAGCTGGGGTTCCTAATTCAGCTCATGAAGGCACTGTAACAGTCTTGTGTTCCAATGCAATCTCCTATATCCCATTGGGATATTTTACCATTGTCATTTGGTTCACAGCAATTCTAAGTGATGCTAAATCCTCTGTTTGTGAATTTGTCCATTGGTATCCCTTTAGGAGAAGCAGGCTCCACAATGCTAATGGCACGGTATTACTGTAATATCATCTCACAATCATAAGACTTCACTGGTGGATCATCCCACATATATCTCCCAATCTTTGTGATAAAAGATCACAAGCAATGGTTATCATGTATATGATTCTTTGCCATCGTATTCCAAAATTGGGGGAAGATATCTCGAGGTGTGAATTAGTTAATACGTTCACCTTTTGCAAAAGTTTACTCTTCACCCCATGCATATTGTGAAGATATACCTTGCCGCTCCCTCTCAAATGAAGAAGTATTTGTACGTGATTTTACACAGTGAAAGTAAACACTTGAATCTGCAAAGAGTAACAGAGAAAAGCATCACTGAATCTTCTTAACCAATGACTGGAGGAACACACATGAACAGGGGGAGCTGTGATGAATACTTTCAGTCACGGAAATGTGACTTGATAACTAAGATTTTCACAAACATGAAATGGGATTACAATTACTCAAATAGAACACTCACTATCGACAGCAAAATTGTTAATGTGACTGAAAGGAAGTTTAAGGAGGGTGAAAGTGAACATTTTTCCAACAGCTATTTGTTTCAACTCTCTGCTGGTCACAGAGTACAGTATAGTATGGCTATGAGGAGCTTATCAAAACAAAAACAGAACTTTGGAAACCATGAACTGAACATTCTACATTAATACCTGTGTAGAATTAGTTATGCACTCTTCAGAACTGCAGGTGATACTAAAATGAATCAATTTCAATAGGACCAAACACCAAGAAAGTGACCACTCGTTTACAGTGAGCGCGTCTGTGACACCTTGATAATGGTGTGTGTCCTCTGAGACTCTCCATTCAGCTCGAAAAGGAAACCTTTCTGTAAACAACAATTAATGATATCAGCCGCCGCATAGTTCACCAAAAGATACACCAAAAATATAAATTTTTGCACACAGAATCAGGCATTTTCACAACCTGTTCTTTCTCTCCTTCCACAACACAGAAAATAAAGGCTGATGCACTATCTCCCTGTTACTGAAGTGGAGTCTGTTAATGACGTTACTAACCCACAGCTTTGCTAAACTTCCTATGCCAAATTGGACAACAGGGCTGGGCTTGCTCTAGGCAAAGGTAAATTTATGGCCAGAAGCAACATCCAGTTTGATTTTTGCCTCCTCCCCTTGGACCCAGAGGATTTTAACTTGCTGGGATCATACTACTTTGAGGAGTACATGCCCTTGGGCTGTACAATCTCCTCAGCTTTTGAGGCATTTAACACCTTCTTTGAATGGGCAGTCCAATATAGGTCAAGTATTCGTTTTATTGATTTTTTACCTGAACAATTTCCCATTCACCGACAATGATTCAGCCACAAACAGGCTTTAGCGATCTTCTCATATTCTTAACTTCTACAGCAAAATACAAGGTCCGAGTAACACGTTAAATGGTACCAGGATAAAACTTGTTTGCACAATGATAACATGGGGAAAAAAAACTTAGCTATCTCATCTATTTTCAAGTCCAATGCAGTCAATGGCTTTTTCAGTCTCTTACTGGTTGCCTAAATTTGGTTGGATAGGTGATGTAGGTTTTTTTAAAATTCTAGCTACTAATTAAGTCTATTTCTCCCCATTTTATTGAGGAAATTAAAACAATTTGCATCTCCTTCATGCAGCAGTAAAGTGGGTGTCTATACTGGCCAATTGAAAGTAGCAATCCAGTGCTTAGCTGCAACATTTCAAAAATGTAGTCAGAAGTTTGAGTTTCACTGCCTTCTTCCAAAGTGGTATTGGCAAGTTGATCACAGTACCAAGTCAATACCGTGATCTCATTGGACAGTATCCTCCTCAAGCCACCTGTCCCCAACCATCTCCTTTTCATTATGGACGTCCAATCCCTCGACACCTCCATCCCCGACCAGGATGGCCTGAGGGCGCTCCGCTTCTTCCTTGAACAGAGGCCCAACCAGTCCCCATCCACCACCACCCTCCTCCGCCTGGCTGAACTTGTTCTCACATTGAACAACTTCTCCTTTGACTCCACTCACTTCCTCCAAATTAAAGGTGTTGCTATGGGAACCCGCATGGGCCCTAGCTATGCCTGCCTTTTCGTGGGATATGTGGAACATTCTTTGTTCCAGTCCAACTCAGGTCCTCTCCCTCACCTCTTTTTCCGGTACATTGATGACTGTATTGATGCCGTTTCCTGTTCTCGCCCTGAACTAGAAAATTTCATTCACTTTGCTTCCAATTTCCACCCTTCCCTCATCTTCACATGGTCCACCTCCGACTCTACCCTTCCTCGACTTCCTGTAAGGACTCTATTTCATTCTCCCAGTTTCTCCGTCTCCGCTGCATCTGTTCTGACGATGCCACCTTCCATACTAGTGCTTCTGACATGTCTTCCTTTATCTTCAGCTGAGGACTCCCCTCTACCGTGGTAGACATGGCCTGCACTCTGCTCTTGCCCCTTCCCCCTCCCTCCCAGCACCACATTAGGGTTCCCCTTGTCCTCACCTTTCACCCCACCAGCCTCCACTTTCAACAGATCATCCTCCGCCGTTTACGCCACCTCCAGCGTGATCCCACCACCAAACACATCTTCCCCTCCCCCCCTGCTTTCAGCATTCCAAAGGGACCGCTCCCTCCACGACACCCTGGTCCACTCCTCAATCACCCCCAACACCCCCTCCACCTTTCCGTGCAAGCGCAGGAGATGCAACACCTGTCCTTTTACCTCCTCCCTTCCCACTGTCCAGGGCCCCAAACTCCTTCAAGGTGAAACAGCGATTTACTTGTACTTCTTGCAAGTTAGTATATTGTATTCGCTGCTCACGATGCGGTCTACTCTATATCGGGGAGACCAAACGCAGATTGGGTGACCGCTTTGCGGAACACCTCCGTTCAGTCTGTAAGCGTGACCCCGAGCTTCCGGTCACCTGTCACTTTAATTCTCCGCTCCACTCCCACTCTGATCTCTCTGTCCTTAGCCTCCTACACTGTTCCAACAAAGCTCAACGTAAGCTCGAGGAACAGCACCTCATCCTTCTATTAGGCACTTTACAGCCTTCTGGACTCAACATCGAGTTCAACAATTTCAGACTATAACCTCAGCCCCCATGTTTTCTTTTCTCTCTCACATGGCAGCTGTTGATGATTCTGCCATTGCCATTTACACCGCATCCAGAGTCATCTTTGGTTTCTTAACTTGTCCCATTACCATCTCCTTTTGCCTTTCACCGTCATCCCTTTTGTCTTTTAATCTCTCCTGCCTTCCACCCTATCACAGACCTTCCCTTTGTTCTTTCCTCCCCTCCTCCCTTTCCCTGCCCCATACTTGCATAAATATCTGTTACTTCTCCAACTTTTTCCAGTTCTGATGAAGGGTCATTGACCTGAAACGTTAACTCTGTTTCTCTCTGCAGGATGCTGCCTGACCTGCTGAGTGTTTCCAGCATTTTCTGTTGCGGTTTCTGATTTCCAGCATCCACAGTATTTTGCTATTAGTGATAGCAGTTGTTGTCCCTAATTGAGTCACTCTGCAGTAAGAAACAATGGGGGAGAAATTCAGTATCGCCCCATTTGGGACGCAATTATCGGCCGGGCGCAAAGATTAGCGCCTGGCGCTAATTATCGCCACCGACTGCAAACTTAACTTTTATCGCCCCTGGAGGTGATTGGAGCGCTAAATCAGGCGCTTCACACCTGTCTTAAGGCGCAAAGGCCGAGGAGCGAGGCACTACCTCAGAACGCTGGCGAAGCTCATGTGATGTCAGTCAGCAATGGAACACACACACAATGGCGCCGGCCAGTTCTTAAAGGGGAGGGTCGATCTTGCTTTCCATCCACATCCTGCTCATTGCAGCTTTGAATCTCAGCCTGGAGAGACCTGTACATCAAATCTGCTGGAAAGAACAATGGAGAGTACCAGGGAAAGAGCTCAGAGTGCAGCCCCCACAGTCTCTTCTAAATCGATACAAGGAATGGCAAATCAAAATGAACCTGCAAAGTGCTGCTCAGTACCCAAAACTCCTTCACACAGCGTTGAATCTCTCCAGAAGTCTCTCTCTCTCTCTCTCTCTCTCAGAATGCGTGGTTCAAAAATGGCACCAACAATAAAAGGCAGGAAGCAGTCGCCTTTAAATAGCGCTCCCCCAGTCCCTTCATGACTGCAAAACGCTCCCCTCAACCTGTCATTGCTAGCGTCAGGCGGTAAGGCAGGGGGTGCCACTCAATATCTGCTCCGGGACGTTGCGCACTCGACTGACGTCACGATCTGCCGGCGCAGGAGATCGTGGCGGTAGTGTTTAGCGCCGCCGCAAAATGTCTAGTTAATTTCGCGAGCGGCGCAAACATCGCCGCGCCCAGGGCGCTAGATGCTTTGTGCCCCATTAGCGCCCTCTTAAGGCGCTAACGGGAGGCGCAACCAACTGAATTTTTCCCCCAATTACTTTTAGGAATGATAATCTGGCTATAGCCAAAATCCTCAACAGAAAGTCCAGAAAATCATCATAATTTATGGCTCTAGTTAATCATATAAAAACTGCTATTCTAATAGTTTGAGTAGAGTTGAACTTGTTCAGTGGTGCTCCTTTTGGATGGAAGCAAAAGTGCTAGGATTGTTTGAAATGCCAAAGACACAAATTGACCAGGAACAGCTAAAGAACATAAAGGCCTGGTCAAAATGAGATGGACATAAACAAATTCCTCAAAATAGTTCAATAAATTTTTTTTTTTTTTAAATGGTAAAAAGGCTTATAAAGAATTGGTTTATGATTTTCCTACACATAGCGCACACAGAAAAACTTCCCATTGCTCCCTAATTTGGCCTACACCAGCAACATTGTTAACATTATGATCACCACTTCTGAAAAATTACGTGAGAGGGCTGCCTTTCCCACTTTCATTTTGTTGATTGCTACAATTATAGACACATATATAATTATTAAAGTTTTTATTAATTGTTCCTGGGATGTGGGCATCACTGACAGGGATGGGCAACAAATGCTGGCCCTAAGTGCCCATGAGAAGTTGTTGGTGAGCTGCCTTCTTGAACTGTTGCAGTCTTTGTGGTGAAGGTGTTCCCAGAGTACTGTTAGGCAGGGAGATCCAGGATTTTGACCCAGCGATGATGAAGGAACAGCAATATATTTCCAAGTCAGGATGGTGTGTGACTTGGAGGGGAACTTGGAGGTGGTGGTGTTCCCATGTGCCTGCTGCCCTTGTCCTTCTAGGTGGTAGAGGATGCGGGTTTTGGAGGTGCTGCCAAAGAAGCCGTGGTGAGTTGCTGCAGTGCATTTTGTAGATGGTGCACACTGCAGCCACGGTGCGCCGGTGATAGAGGGAATGAGTGTTTAACGTGGTGGATGCTTTGTCCTGCATGGTATCTTGCTTCTTGAGTGTTGTTGGAGCTGCACTCATCCAGGCAAGTGGAGAGTATTCCATCACACACATGACTTGTGCCTTGTAGATGGTGGAAAGGCTTTGGGGAGTAAGGGGAGTCACTTGCCACAGAATACCCAGCCTCTGACCTGCTCTTGTAGCCACAGTGTTTATGTTGCTGGTCCAGTTAAGCTTCTGGTCAATGGTGACCTCCAGGATGTTGATGATGGGGGATTCGACGATGGTAATGCCATTGAATGTCAAGGGGCGGTGGCTAGACTCTCTCTGGTTGGAGATGGTCATTGCCTGGCACTTGTGTGGCGCGAATGTTACCTGCCACTTATCGGCCCAAGCCTGAATGTTGTCCAGGTCTTGCTGCATGTGGACACGGACTGCTTCATTATCTGAGGAGTTGCGAATGGAACTGAAGACTGCAATCATCAACAAACATCCCCACTTCTGAACTTATAATGGAGGGAAAGTCATTGTTGAAGCAGCTGAAGATGGTTGGGCCTAGGACACTGCCCTGAGGAACTCCTGCAGCGATGTCCTGGGGCTGAGATGATTGGCCTCCAACAACCACAACCATCTTCCTTTGTGCTAGGTACAATTCCAACCAGTGGAGAGTTTTCCCCCTGATTCCCATCGACTTCAATTTCACTAAGGCTGTTTGAGGCCACACGTCAAGGGCAGTCACTCTCACTTCACCTCCGCAATTCAGTTCTTTTGTCCATATTTGGACCAAGGCTGCAATGAGGTCTGGAGCCGAGTGGTCCTAGCGGAACCCAAACTGATCATCAGTGAGCAGGTTATTGGTGAGTAAGTGCTGCTTGATAGCACTGTTGACAATACCTTCCATCACTTTGCTAATGATTGAGAGTAGACTGATGAGGCGGTAATTGGCCGGATTTGATTTGTCCTGCTTTTTGTGGACAGGGCAAACCCTGGCAATTTTCCACTTTGTCAGGTAAATGCCAGTGTTGTAGCTGTACTGGAACAGCTTAGCTAGAGGTGCGGCTAGTTCTGGAGCATGTCTTCAGCACTACAGCTGGGATGTTGTTGGGGCCCATAGTCTTTGCTGTATCCAGTGCGCTCAGCCGTTTCTTGTTATCACATGGAGTGAATCAAATTGGTTGAAGACTGGCTTCTGTGATGGTGAGGTCCTCAGGAGGAGGCAGAGATGGATCATCCACTCAGCCCTTCTGGCTGAAGGTGGTTGCAAATGCTTCAGCTTTGTCTTTTGCAATCGCGCGCTGGGTATCCGTCATCATTGAGAATGGGGATGTTTGTGGAGCCTCCTCCTCCTGTTAGTTATTTAATTGTCCACCACCATTCACGACTGGATGTGGCAGCATTGCAGAGCTTTGATCTGATCCGTTGGTTGTGGGATTGCTTAGCTCTGTCTATAGCATGCTGCGTCTGCTGTTTAGCATGCATGTAGGCACCTCATTTTTAGGTATGCCTGGTGCTGCTCCTGGCATGCTCTTCTACACTCCTCATTGAACCAGGGTTGTTCCCCTGGCTTGATGGTAATGGCAGAGTGAGGAAAATGCCGGGCCATGAGGTTACATATTGTGGTGCAATAAAATTCTGCTAAAATATTCCCTTTGATGAATTAATCATTAGACCAGTGGAGTTGTTAACAATATTTTTTGTTCTGTGCCTATGTCCTGTTCAATAATAATCTGTGTCTAAGCAGTGGATAAGCAGCTGTGAAGTTATTCATCTAATTACTTTTAAATGCATCTGATCAGATTTAAAGCTGATCTGTTGAAATTGGGGTTGCAAGATAAAATCCTACTTCACATCGAAAACAAATCTTAACCAAAAACATACTTCTAGTCAAGCACTGTGACTTGCTTGACCACATTATAGGGTAGATTGTCCTCTGCCATCTGAGGAACGCTCAGTTCTCAGGTGCAGCAAAGAGGAAATTATGCGGCCCCAGAGTTTCAGGGGGTTTCTAAAATAGGTGTAATTGGGCCTGAAGCAGCTGAAGGCCCAGCATTAACATTTGAATGAGGTGGGAGAGACATTCCTGATATTCTCCTTCCTCTGACTGTGCCTGAGGGGCACCCAAATGGAGGGGTTGCCCCCAAATATCTGGCATTGTGCTTTGCTCGGTTTCGAATTGTTTCCTTGGATTGATCCCAGGACCCCAGCAGGTTACATGGAGGTTCTGCCGGCCTCCTGCTGGAGCGGGACTGGTGGAACCACTGCGGAGTGTCAGGGTCCACGCTTATGTAGTACCAGGTATATATGTTAAAATCAGTGTTGATCTGAAAAAATTGTAAAAAAGTATGTCAACTGACTCGTTTCCCAGCAGAAATCTTGACAAAATGTGATGGCTCCATATTTTCACTGATTGGAGTTCTAGTGCATTTTAGAAATTTGGGCTGTAGTTGAAACTGTTCTTTTAGTCAAACCCAATAAAAAGCAAGATAAGTCATGTAACACAGAATATATTTCAGCACAGCCTATTAAATTGGATCTAGTGGGCAAAAGTCCTTAGTAAAGGAGAGTTTTCAAGGACAGAAAAACCAAAGATAATTGTTCCATGGTTTCAGAATTACCACAAGATCCAATCGGTGATGATGGAGACACACCAAAGCTGGGTTTGAATAGGCTATAATTTTATTCTTCTTCTTTCGTATGGTAGTAGCAAAGCAAATCAAATGTCAATATCTAAGTCAGATATCCAGGCCAAAGCTTCCGGTGTAACAGTGTGGATATCTTGTAGGCTGTCTGCGAATTTCCTCTGAGGGCACTGCTCAATGATGTGCTCCAGGGTCTGATCAGGAGCTCCACAGTCACATGATGGGGATGCTTTAATCTTCCATCTATGGAGAAGGTGGCAGCATCTACCATGACCAGTTCTGAGGCGGTTGATGGTTGTCCACTGTTTGCGAGGAAGGTTTGATCCTTCAGGATGTACTGTGGGGTCCTCTATAAGGAATCCATTCCGTATGTCATAGTTCTTCCAAGCATTTTGCCATCGCTCATCAAAGCTGAGGGGAGATCGCTGAAGGGCATCAGCGACGGTCCAAAATGGCCTTCTAGATTTGAGACAGTTTGGTGGTAGGTTGTTCAAGGCGGCCTGGATTGGCATGTCTTTGCTGGTGTAACGGTTGTATTCTCTGGAGACTGTGTATTCGGTGTAGGTGTGGTGGTGCGATGTTTGCAAGCACGGGCAGCCAAGGTGTTGCTGTTGATAAAAGCGTATCGGTGATATTTCTCAGAGCAGAATTCAGCTGGACATCAACGGATTGGACATGTGGACTCGATCGCCGTGCGGAGAGCAGTATTCCGCTGTAGAGTACACCAGGGTGAGTGCTGCCGTACGGAGGGTTTGAGCGTCTGCTCCCCATCTCGATCCGGCGACTTTCTGGATCAAGTTGACCCTACTCTTTAGTTTCTTCCCAAGGTTCTGGAGATGTTGTCTATATGACAGGGTACGATCAAGCGTGACTCCTAAACAGGAGGTTTTTTTGGCATGGTTTACCTCTGCCGCAAAAGGAGACTTTCAAAGCTTAGTTTGCTTGATGGGTGTTGAGGTGGAATGTCGAGGTGACGGTCTTTTGCAGGTTTGGCTGAAGTCGCCATCGGCGGAAGTAGGCCTCCATCCTCTGTAAATCACTGGTGAGGGTCTCCTCAGTGATGGACAGATTCATATTTTGTGTTGCCAAGGCAATGTCCTCAGCGTATACAAACTTGTGGGACTCTGTTTTGGGCAGGTCACTGGTGTAAACGTTGAATAATATGGGTGCCAGGACTCCTCTGGGAGTCCATTGTTCAATGTCTTACCACACCAGAATTTGCAGTTTCTGTAATCAGTCCTATATTTTACATTGTGATGGATATTCTTTTACTACTCCCAGTACGTTGTTACTACTTACTATCCATGCAATGTGGTTGCAGAGGTCCGCTCTGTATCATCAGGCAGAATGACCCAAAAGAGAACAAAATATGGAAATATTTGAGATTGACTTTGCTAATTTTAGGGAAAAAGTAGACATGAGTAAAGGCTGCCGGTCCAGCAGAGCTATCCAATTAGACCTATTCCCCTGCCCTTTCCCCATAGCCCTGCAAAATTTTCCCCTTCAAGTATTTTCCAATTCCCTTTTGAAAGTTATTGTTGAACCTGCTTCCACCACCCTTTCAGGCAGTGCATTCCAGATCAAAACAACACTGTGTAAAAAACATTCTCCTCATGTCGCCTCTGGTTCTTTTGCCAATTAGCTTAAATCTGTGCAATCTGGTTACCGACCCTTCTGCCACTGGAAACAGTTTCTCCTTATTTACTCTATCAAAACCCTTCATGATTTTGAACACCTCTATTAAATCTCGCCTTAACCTTCTTTGCGCCCATAATTTTCCAAGTGACAATTAATTCTGTCTCAGATTATTGCCTGTAAAAGTTTCCCCACCACCGACGTTAGGCTGACTAGCCTGTAGTTGCCAGGTTTATCCCTCTCCCGTTTTGAACAGCGGTGTAACATTTGCAATCCTTCAGTCCTCTGGCACCGCTTCCATACCTAGGATTGGAAGATTGTGACCAGAGCCTATGCTATCTTCACCCTTACTTCCCTCATAAACCTCAGATGCATCCCATCTGGACCGGATGATTTTTCCACTTTGAGCACTGCCAATCTTTTAAGTACCTCCTCTTTATCTATTTTTATCCTATCCAATTTGTCTACTGACTCCTCTTTTACTGTGACATTGGCAGCATCCTCTTCTTTAGTGAATACAGTTGCAAAGTACTCATTTAGTACCTCAGCCATGCTCCCTGTCTCCCTAATCGGTCCCACCCTTCCTTTACATAGGATTACATACGATATACGGCACAGAAACAGACCATTCGGCCCAACCAGTCCATGCTGGCATTTATGTTCCACACGAGCCTCCTCCCGTCTTTCCTCATCTAAATCTATCAGAATAATCCTTTATTCCCTTTTCCCTCATATGTTTGTTTAGCCTCCCCTTAAATGCATCTATGCTATTTGCTTTAACCACTCCCTGTGGTAGCGAGTTCCTCATTCTCACCACTCTTTGGGTAAAGAAGTTTCTTCTGAATTCCCTAGTGGATTTCTTGGTGACTATCTTATATTGATGGCCTCTAGTGGAAACATTCTCTCTATATCCACTCTATCAAAACCTTTCATAATTTTAAAGACCTCTATTAAATTACCCCTCAGCCTTCTTTTTTCAAGAGAAAAGAGATCCAGCCTGTTCATCCTTTCCTGATATGTATACCCTCGCATTTCTGGTATCATCCTTGTAAATCTTCTCTGTACCCTCTCCAGTGCCTCTATATCCTTTTTATAATATGGCGACCAGAACTGCACGCAGTACTCCAAGTGTGGTCTAACCAAGGTTCGATACAGGTTTAGCATAAATTCCCTACTTTTCAATTCTATCCCTCTAGAAATAAACCCTAGTGCTTGGTTTGCTTTTTAATGGCCTTGTTAACCTGCGTCGCAACTTTTAGTGATTTGTGTAATTGTACTCCCTTTGTTCCTCTACCCCACTTAGACTCGCCCCCTCCAAATGTTAAGTGACCTCCCTATTCTTCCTACCAAAATGTAATACCTCACGTTTATCTGTGTTGAACTTCATTTGCCAATTATATGCCCATTCTGCAAGTTTATTAATGTCCTCCTGTAACTTGTTGCAGTCCTCCTCAGTATTGACTATCCCCCCCACCCCCTAATTTGGTGTCATCCGCAAATTTAGAAATTGTGTTTTTGATTCCTAAGTCTAAATCGTTAATATAAATTGTGAACAACGGTATTCCCAGCACTGATCCTTGTGGAACACCACTACCCACCTTCTGCCACTGTGAATAGCAACCCTTTACTCCTACTCTCTGCTTTCTGTCCTGAAGCCAGCCAGCAATCCATTCTGCTACTTGTCCGCTGACTCCGCATTCTCTGACCTTGTTCATCAGTCTATTATGGGGTACCTGATCGAAGGCCTTTTGAAAATCCAGATAAATTACATCTACTGCATTACCATTGACTAATCTCCCTGTTACCTCTTCAAAAAATTCAATAAGGTTGGTCAAGCAAGACTTTCCCTTTTGTGATCCATGTTGACTATTCATTATTATATTTTTGGTTTCTAGATGTTCTTCTATTTTATCCTTTAGTAGGGATTCCATTATTTTTCCTACCACCGATGTTAAGCTGACTGGTCTATAATTCCCTGGACATGTTCGATCCCCCTTCTTAAAAATCGGTATTACGTTAGCTATCCGCCAGTCCTCTGGCACTATACCTTTTTCTAATGAATTATTAAATATGCATAGTAATGCCTCTGCTATCTCTTCCCTAGATTCTTTTAAAATGCGTGGATGCAATCCATCCGGACCAGGGGTTTTATCCTCTTTGAGTTTGATTAATTTATTTAATATATCTCCTTTTTTATTTTAAATGCACTTATCTCATTACTAATCTCAACATCCAATGTCATGACTACCCTTTTACTATTTATATGTTTAGAAAATACTTTTGGCTTCCCTTTTATATTAGCTGTTAATCTATTCTCACACACTGTCTTTGCCCCACCTATTTCCTGTTTCAGTTCTCGTCTGTACTTTCTGTATTCAGCTTGGTATATTGTAATATGTATTATGTGCCTGACTTTTATCACAAGCCTCCATTTTCTGTTTCATTTTAATCTCTAGAGAGGGATAAGCCCAGCAACTACAGGCCAGTCAACCTAACATCAATGGTGGGGAAACTTTTAGAGATAATAATCAGAGACAAAATGAATTGTCACTTGGATAAAATATGGGTTAATAAATGAACAGCAGCATGGATTTGTTAAAGGTAAATCGTGTTTGACTAACTTGATTGAGTTCTTTGATGAAGTAATGGAGAGTCGATGAGGGTAGTGCAGTTGATGAAGTGTATATGGACTTTCCAAAGGCGTTTGATAAAGTACCACATAATAGACTTGTTAGCAAAATTGAAGCCCATGGGATTAAAGGGTCAGTAGCTGCATGGATACAAAATTGGCTAAGGGACAGAAAGCAGAAAGCAGTCGTGAATGGTTGTTTTTCAGACTGGAGGGAAGTATACAGTGGTGTCCCCCAGGGATTGGTGTTGGGACCACTGCTCTTTTTAATATATATTAATGACCTAGACTTGGGTATACAGGGCATAATTTCAAAGTTTGCAGATGACACGAAACTCGGAAAAGTAGTAAACAGTGAGGAGGATAGTAACAGACTTCAGGAGGACATAGACAGACTGGTGAAATGGACAGACACATGACAGATGAAATTTAAACGCAGAAAAGTGTGAAGTGATTCCTTCTGGTAGGAAGAACGAGGAGAGGCAATATAAACTAAATGGTACAATTTTAAAGAGGTGCAGGAACAGAGACCTGGAGGTGTATGTACACAAGTCTTTGAAGGTGGCAGGACAAGTTGAGAAGGCTGTTACAAAGTCACATGGGATTCTTGGCTTTATAAATAGAGGCATAAAGTACAAAAGCAAGGAAGGTATGCTAAATCTTTATAAAACACTGGTCAGGCCCCAGCTGGGGTATTGTGAGCACCACACACTAGGCAGGTATGTCAAGGCCTTGGAGAGGGTGCAGAGGAGATTTACTAGAATGGTACCAGGATGAAGGACTTCAGTTACGTGGACAGACTAGAGAAACTTGGGTTGTTCTCCTTAGAGCAGAGAAGGTTAAGGGCAGATTTGATAGAAGTGTTCAAAATCATGAAGTGTTTTGATACAGTAAATAAGGAGAAGCTGTTTCCAGTGGCAAAAGGGTCAGTAACCGGAGGACACAGATTTAAGGTAATTGGAAAAAGAACCAGAGGTGACATGAGAAAAAGTTTTTTTATGCAGCGCAGCGTTGTGGTCTGAAATGCACTGCCTGAAAGGGTAGTGGAAGCATATTCAATAATAACTTTCCAAAGGGAGTTGGATAAACACTTGAAGGGTAAACATTTGCAGGGCTATGGGGAAAGAGCAGGGGAATGGGACTAATTGTATAGCTTTTTCAAAGAGCCAGTACAGGAATGATGGGCCAAATGGTCTCCTTCTGTGCTGTATCATTCTATGAGTCTATGATTTTAGTCATCCAGGGAGCTTTAGCTTTGGATGCCCTTCCTTTCCCCCTTGTGGGAATGTGTCTAGTCTGTACTCCCTTTGAAGGCCTCCCATTGCTCATTGACTGTTCTACCTGCCAATCTTTGACTCCAATCCACCTGGGCCAGATACCTTTTCAACTCACTGAAGCTAACCCTCCTCCAGTTAAGTATTTTCATGTTTGATTGTTTGTTTCCTTGTTCATAACTAATCTAAACCTAATGATATTGTGATCACTGATTCACAAGTGCTCCCCCACTGAAACATGCTCCAGTTGCCCCGTTCCATTCCCCAGAACCAGATCCAGCACTGTGTGCTTCCTCGTTGGGCTGGAAACATTCTGATCAAGAAAGTTCTCTTGTACACATTTCAGGAATTCCTCCCACTCTTTGCCCTTAACACTATAATTTTCGCAGTCTATATTAGGATAATTAGAGTCCCCCATTATCACTACTGTACAGTTCTTGCATAATGTCAAGGGTATCATCGTACAAGGAGAAAATAGTGAACTTCTCAGAAATAGAAATAGCAATTTAATTTAAAAATACTACTATTTTAGTTCCTAAAAAATAACAAATATGGGTATAATTGTCTTTGCCTATCGAAGGCTGAAGTGTTAGCAAGCATCTTCAACCAAAGTGCATGATTCCACTTAGCCTCCTACTGAGGTCCCCACCTTCACTAATGCCAGTGTCCAGCTAATTCAGTTCACTCTATGTAACATTAAGAAGTTGTTAAGCACACTGGACACAGTGAAGGTATGGGCCTTGGTAACATCCCAGATGTACTGCTCAAGGCCTGCGCACTACAACTAGTCGCCACCGCTCCCCCCAATCTCCCCCCACCCCCCAGTCAAGTTATTCCAGTGCAGCTATAACATTGGCAACTAATTGCCCCAAGTAATATCCACAAAAGCAGGAAAAATCTAACTCGGCCAACTGTCACCCAATCAGTCCCCTCTCAGTCATCAGTGATGGAAAGAGTCATGAATGGTGTCATCAAGCAACATGAATTAGCAGTGAACGAATTGCCAATGCTCAATTCAGGCTCTGTCAGCCCTTCTCGGCTCCAGACCTCGTCATGGCTTTGATGCAGACATGGAAGCAATAGGAGAGGTGAGAGTAATTGCCCTTGACATCAAGGCAGGACTTAAATTGGTATGGCATCAAGGAGTCCTTTCAAAACTGAGATCAATGAGGACTAAGGGAAAACCCTTCTGTGACTAACGTCATGCTTGACATAAAGGAAGATGGTCATGGCTGTTAGCGGCCACAGCCAACAGAATCATAGAATGGTTACAGCACAGAAGGAGGCTATTCGGCCTGTGCCGGCTCTCTGCAAGAGCACTTCAGTTAGTGCCAATCCCCTGGCCTTTCCCCGTAGCCCTCCAAATTTTTTTTTCTTCAGGTACTTATCCAATTCCCTTTTGAAAGCCGTGATTGAATCGGCCTCCACCACCCTTTCTGGCAGTGCATTCCAGATCCTAACCACTCGCAGCGTAAAAAAGTTTTTCCTCATGTTGCCTTTTGTTCTTCTGCTAATCACCTTAAATCTGTGTCCTCTGGTTCTCAACCCTTCCGCCAATGGGAACAGTTTCTCTCTATCTACTTTGTCTAGACCCCTCATGATTTTGAATACCTCTATCAAATCGCCTCTCAACTTTCTCTGCTCTAAGGAGAACAACCCCAGCTTCTCCAGTCTATCCACGTAACTGAAGTCTCATCTCTGGAACCATTCTTGTAAATCTTTTCTGCACCCTCTCTAAGGCCTTCACATCCTTCCTAAAGTGCGGTGCCCAGAATTGGACACAATACTCCAATTGAGGCCGAACCCGTGTTTTATAAAGGTTCAGCATAACTTCCTTGCTTTTGTACTCTATGCCTCTATTTATGAAGCCCAGGATTCCGTATGCTTTTTTAACCACTTTCTCAACCTGCCCTGCCACCTTCAACGATTTGTGTACATATACCCCCAGGTCTCTCTGTTCATGCACCCCCTTTAGAATTGTACTCTTTAGTTTATATTGCCTCTCCTCGTTCTTCCTACCAAAATGTATCACTTCACACTTTTTTGCGTTAAATTTTATCTGCCACGTGTCCCGCCATTCCACCAGCCTGTCTATGTCCTCTTGAAGTCTATCACTCTCCTCCTCACTGTTCACTATACTTCCAAGTTTTGTGTCATCTGCAAATTTTGAAATTGTGCCCTGTACACCCACATCCAAGTCATTAATATATATCAAAAAATCAGTGGTCCTAGTACCAACCCCTGGGGAACACCACTGTATACCTTCCTCCAGTCCGAAAAACAACCGTTCACCACTACTCTCTGTTTTCTGTCACTTAGCCAATTTCGAATCCATGCTGCCACTGTCCCCTTTATTCCATGGGCTTCAACTTTGCTGGTAAGCCTATTATGTGGCACTTTATCAAACGCCTTTTGGAAGTCCATGTACACCGCGTCAACCGCATTGCCCTCATCAACCCTCTCTGTTACCTCATCAAAAAACTCAATCATGTTAGTTAAACACAATTTGCCTTTAACAAATCCATGCTGGCTTTCCTTAGTTAATCTACACTTGTCCAAGTGACTGCTAATTTTGTCCCAGATTATAGTTTCTAAACATTACAGCACCAGGGTCATCGATGCAGGAGTCCCTCAGGGCAGTAAACTTGGTTCAACTAGCTTTATCAATGACCTTCCATCCATCATAAGATCAAAAGTGGGGCTATTCACTGTTGTTTTTAAAGTGTTCAGTTTTAAGCAGCCCATTCCAGTCTCTAGCAGGCCCTAAACAACATCCGAACTTGGGCTGACAAGTGACGGATAACATTTGTGGCACTAAAGTGCCAGGCAATGCCAATCTCCAACAAGAAACAGCACAAGCACCTCCCTCAACTTTCAATGGCATCACCATCCACCATAAATATCCTTGGGGGTGGGAGGGGGGGCGTGGTGAGAGGGGTCACCATTGACCAGATGCTTAACTGGACCAGCCAGATCAAAATCGTGGCTACAAGAGCAGGGCAGAGACAGGTACTCTGTGACAAGAGTGACAGAGCAGCCCACTTCATCAGTGCTCCTGCTACTGGAGTAATAGCCACCATCACACTGTTGCTGCAGTATGAATCATCTACAGGATGCAGTGCAGCAACTCAACAAGTTTGCTTCCTTCAGCATCTCCCAGCCCTGTAAACTCTACCACCAAGGATAAGAGCACAAAGATCATGGAAACACCATCACCTCCAGGTTCCCCTCCAAGTCAAACACCATCCAAGCTTGGACATAGATCACTATTCCTGCATTGGGACAAAATCCTGGAAATCCCTACCGCACACCATTGTGGAAACACCATCAGCACAAAAACTGCAGTGGTTCAGGGAGATGGCTCCCACCACCATCCAAGAGCAACTACAAATGGGCAATAAAGGAGGCCTCACTATTGTTGCCCAAATCCCAAGAAAAAAAAGTAATGCCACCCTAACACATAGAACTGTGCAAATATACAGGACCTTCAATGTAGGTATCAAGTATGATGTAATCTCCTTGCTGAATTCCCATCCTCCATAAACTACAGCTTGTCCAAATCTCTGCCAATATATGCAGAGGAAAATTGGGCAGGCTGTGTAATGGGCAGCCGATCCGATACTGCCAGTTTTACATCCCCCACCAAAGTTGAAAGGTACCCTCATCATCTTGACGAAGGGAGAGGGGTGAAAATTGCAGAAGAGAAAAATACCATTTAAATCAGTTGACCACAAATTTCTCTGCCTGTATATCGTTCTTGTACTTTCCACAAAGATGTTATACAGCTGTACCAGAGCTCAGCTGCAACCCACAAGCCCTCGACACAGCTATTATCACAGACATCCATCTCAGTCGTGTAGAGACTGCTGGGTAATGTCATTTGCAATACAATCCCCTAAAGGTCTGAAAATTATAATTAAAATTATTAATTCCCCCCCAAAATTGTTAGCTCAGCTTGGTGGCTGCCTCTGCCTCCATCTTCTTCCCTACCCTTCTCTTACAGTTTAGACTCAGACCCCATCCCATGCACTCTGCACCCTCGTTGATTCTAATGTCACTACACTTTCCGACAGTCTGTCTGATATGAAGCGCTGGATTACTCAAAATTTCCTTCAGCTCAACATCGTCAAAACCTAAGCCATCTTTTTCAGCTCCTGCCAGCACCTACTCCATCAACCTCCTTGGCTGCGATCCCAGACTGAATTAGGCAGTGCCTGACCTCAGTGTCCTTCTCGACTCCGAGCCAAACCTTTTACCCACACCCATTCTGCTGCCAAGACTGCATTCTTCCAATTCTGGAACATTGCTTGCCTACACCTCTACCTCGTCACCCCTGCTGCTGAAACCTTAATCCACACTGTCATCACTTTGGGGGCTAAATTCTTAAACACTGTCTTTGTCAGTCTACCCAATTCCACCCTTTACAAAACTTCAGCTAATCTACAACTGTACAACAAATATCCACTTCTGCACAAAGTCAGTTATCATTCGAGTCCCTGCCAAACTCCACTACCACTCAGTGCCCCAGGGAATTGACTTCAAGATCTGCACCTTCATTTTCAAATCCCTCTGAAGCCTCGCTTCACCCTATCTGAACAATCTTCTCCAGCCATACATATCTGCCCATACCCTCTGCTCCGGATTCTGGATTATTCCCATTCCCATTACCTCTGCTCTGTAGTGGTGCCCTTTTAGTCACTACACCTCTGGCATACTCTCCCAAAATCACTTCACTTTGCTCCTGTTTCTTTGCCTTCAAAGGTATCACTTCAATACTTCAGTTCCCTTCCCCAAATCCCTCGGTTTGCTGCTTATTGTCTAACATTGCACAATGTGAAGCACTTTGATATTCTTTTTATAATGAGAACCACTATATAAATAAAAGTTGTTGATAAAGTACATACTGTAAAATGTCACAATTATTTGAATGGATTTTTATTTTATAATCAAACAAATCCTTTCAATATCTGTCCATTTTTATTCCTAGTGAGGTACTGGGTGTGTTTTTCATTTCATTTCCGCCTCCTCAACGTAAACTCACAAAAACTATTCAATCTCATTGTGACTCAAGTGTTCCCACAGTAGACTAACTCTGCTGCCGGATAGTGCATTTTTCAGGAGGAGACCAGTGATGAGCACATAGGGAGGATTATGATCTTTCTGCTCTTATTACCTGTTACTCAGCAGCTGAACTCCGCAAAGTAATAACGGTCTCATTAAGATTGCAGTCGCTGATCAGCAAGGGCAGTGGGACCTGAGGCAAGGGTAGAAACATTTATGCTTCAGTGCCCTACCTTGAAGAGGACAGCCCCAATCTGAAGGCTTCCCACTGTATAGTGATACTTTTTTTTCTCAAATTATTACAAAAAAGAAATGAGGGTCTTGAAATTATACTGTGTGAATATTAGTGTATGAATGCTTAACATGTTTCTATGCAATTCTTTTGTCCACTATTTTACGTGGGTGTTAATCCTTTAAATTAAATGACCCTCATTAAAATAGTGGACAAAGCAATTGCATGCAAGTGCTTTAACCATTTATACACTAATTCATACAGTGAAATTTTAAAACCTGGCAGTATTTTGCACATAAATACTTCAACTGAAAGGACACAGGAGAGGCCACGTAAAATCCTACAGAGAAAGTTAATTGTTCAATTAACCCTTCGTTTACCTTTTACAATTCCAGGATGTTTACAGACTTTGTTAATTTAATTAGAATACAGACCAGCGCAGCAGCCAATGTTTCACGTTGATTAATGCGAGGGATTCTTGCCCCGATTACTTTCCTTGAGAAGACTGTAGTTTTTAATTTGGGAAGAAAGAGATCAGGAAGGGCATTCTTTTAAAAAAAATAAACATATCATAATATTTACCAAATCAACTGATCTTTGCAGTGATCTTTACAAGTACAGTAAATACAACTAGCGCATCAGCATTCTTAATTGAAAACAAATAAGTAACATTGACCTGACAAAATTAGAGATAAAACCATACTTTTACAAATAAAATCTCTTTTTAAGGATAAGGTACAGTCATTTCTGTCAGATATATTTTACTGGCCATTATTCCTTTACTCTATCCTAGGTTTCTCTACTGCATTTCATTCATGGATCATATTTCTACTGATATTATTACTGTTTCCAAAGATAGTTCTTTTATCTTTATTTCTATTTCCCCCCCACTAGATCACATCGCTACGCTTTGTGTTTAATTCTCTTGCGCAGTGTTCGAACTCCTGGATATGCCTTACTTTCCACCTCAGAGATTAATGTAACTCCTGCTTCTGCAGTTTCTCCCTCAAAAGACACGGCTGGGGAAAAAATGCAGGCGCAAAACCACTACAACATTTACAAACAGCCAACTGCTCCGCAGCCCTGTCCATCATCCATCATCATGTAATAAAAATGGTAGTCATTGGTTACAAGGTTGCTATGATGCAAATATTGGAGCCAATTAGAGTCTAAAATCTCTCTACATGGCAACACTGAATAAAGATATGGTGCAGCAACAGACTTATTAAAAAAAAGACACAGATGCTTTTATCAGATGTGCACGCTCCTATTAATTAATGAATGTCTTATAGATTGAGGCAAAAACAATGATTGTGTTATGTTTAGAAGTATATTAACTATATCATATGTTAATTTTCAGGTTAATGCCAACATATTTTAAATTGAAAGCACTTTTCTCAGCTGATTACTAACACAAGAGTGACAAGCCAAATACACCACAGTAAACAGATGGTGCAAAATACATGAGGTATTTATCTCCAACTGTAAGTTAGACAGAGACATTTTTTTTTACACACTACAGACTGCATCAGCTGTTGTTTGTGAAGCCAGTATTCCACACAGATCAACAGTCCCTTACTGTGCTCATTTTCTCTCTCAAAGGAATCTGATGGGTCTCAGTAAAAATATTTTTTTTTCCCTTGATGCGTCAACTTGAACTAAAATATTTATTCAAAATATTTGTGCAATGGAACTTGGTAATATATTTGCAGAATTTCAGAGCATTCCACATATCATGTCTTTCATTATTATTTCTCTCCCACTGTCACTTTTCTCTAAAATCGGAATTTTTCCCTCAATAAATTACCATTCATCTGTGATCTGATAATAGAACCTTTAGGCCTAAATTTTCCAGTGGGTGTTATTCTGACAGCGGTAACTTATTTATTTTAAGTGGGTTACTGCCAGTGTTAAAATAATGCCAACGAGCAACTCTGGGCTTAATTGTCATTCACACATAGTGCCACCTTTTCACATCACATTTTCACGCATAAAAATACCTTCGTACTTCTATGGCACACTAATGGCATTTAAGCAAGTGGTCACAGGTTCTGCTTAATGGCCAATGCTATTAAAATCGCTCAAAAACGACAATATCAGTTACTGCAAGTGTCAGACTTAGCTCATGGTGATGCTGCTGCAAAAATGTGTTCATCTTGATTTTTTTTTCTTTGTGGAAAATTAGGCCAAACTGGAGTGACATCCTGTTATTGTTACTTTTTTTGGCTAGCAAACCGAGTTACAATAACAGGCATGCACTGTATACTTGTTTCAGCATTAAGTAGCAGTATATGCAAATGAAAAACAGAAGTGAAAAACGGCAATTTATCATTAGGTAAACAAAACAGTTAACCCTTATTCAGTGGCATACACCAGGGATCCAAGATGTTAGTGCAACAAATGCTGCGACTGTCACTTTCGAGAGTTAATGGTACATTTTCAACATTTCTTACTAAATGAAGTCATCTGATTTAAAACAGGCTTTTCCAGTCTGCAGAAAAAGATAAGTGCTTGAATGTTTTCCAAGTTTCAGCAGTTTTCTTCTCTTGTCACAACTTTACTATAATGTAACATTATTATATGCAGTACTGGGAAGAAAAGCAGACCATCCTTATTATGACTCTACAGACAAATGCAAAATAATGCCCCGAGGTCAAAAGGTATAATTTATGGCACTTTATACTGCACCTACTGGCAAAGAGCCAACAGCATTTCAGAAGCAATGCAAACTGGGAGCTGTGGTTACACTGCCCTCTCACATCATTGTGGAGTGGGGCATGGCAGAGCTCTGAGCATGTGCACTTAAATGCCTGCGTAAAGTGAGAGTGTTTTTGGCTTCTGTCTCAGCTCAGTTTCTGGGAAACTGAAAATAGCCGACTGTCCTGTCAACTCTCAAAATTGGTAGAAATTGAAAAGTGGCACGTCGCAGCATTAGAGTTTTAAAAAAAAAAGTTACATTAAAAAAAAGTTACATTAAAAAGCAGACTTTGTACCAGCAGCAGTAAAACCAATGCCAGTGTGAAGTGAAAAGAAGCGGGTGCACCTTTTGGAGCTGCTCTCTGATACTGGCCCCCACTGGCAGATTTATATTGCCCTTTTGGTACCAATGTGTTGAAAATGTCAGCATGGCACTGGGCCGAAAGGTGCAGTATAAAAACAGCATTAACTGCAGGCTGTTAGGTCACCATGCAGAACCTAAGGGTTTTTTTTTTGTTGCATGCATTGAAACTATCTTCCGATAAGCAGTCTAGTTCCCTACATGCAAGCAAAATTTCACGGAGAAAATGCTGACCTTTGACAACTAGAATCGAGAAAACATGCACACTAACCACCAGACTGTAGTTTTATTTTTTAAACTTCAGGGCACAATGGATACAGTCTACCTTATTTATATTGTCCAGGAATTTTCAATTATACTTCAATTACTTGACAAATAAAACTTGCAGTATTTCAAGCGACTAATTATGTTGTCAAAATATATTAAGTATAAAAAAAGACTAACTGCAACAGCAAACTGAACTACATAGTGGGAAATGATGATAAAGTGAGGAATTATTAAAAAGGAAAAGTACACTTTAAGGCTTGAATCTGTCAAAATGTTTTATATAAATAATTACATTATTCACATACAGTATAATTAACAAAGTTCAGTACATCCTATTGGTCGGCTACAGAACTTAGGAGGCTGTGGAGATAACTGCTGTCACATCAGGGTGCACAATCCAGTGGGATATGAAAAGGAGAAAATGAGGGAAAATACATAAAAAAAACAACAGATTTTCATAACTATTTGTAGAAACAATGAAATACTAGAGAAAACCTTGAATGTACAAATAATCAAACTGCTATTATATAAAACTTAGGTTAAAATAGTTTGAAAAAAATAACACAAATTTATGAAAATGTTCACAACCATCCATTTTAAGAAACCATTTTAAAAGAGTTGTGAAAATGTAGCATTAAAAAAGATTTTCCAGAAAAAGAGTTTCACAACAATGTTGGTTTAATTAGCACATTTCTGGCAATAAAATTCTCTCACATGTGAACTGATTATTTGGACTTTACTAATCCATTTTAAAATACTATTGCTACTAAAAGCATTATATCCTTTAAGTGAATGTCTTTAGTATGTCTCTCTATCATTATTTGCTGAATAAATCATGATGGCAGACTGAGAACTTATCTACTGTATGTGGTACTTTTAGTTCTTCTACCACGAGCGAGTGTGATCAATTTTATCTCTAGAGGATTCTACCAGGAATCTAACTCCATAACCCTGCCAATATATGGCAAGGTCTGTTCCATCTCCGAGCAAATGCATTTGGAAAATAAACTAAGCACTTAGAGTAGGTAAGCTCGAGTGTTTGTGAAACAAGAGCATGAAATGATCAAAGCAGGAATTTTTTTTTGCTCACGGTAACCACAGAATCCAAAACAAATGTACTAAAATAACATTCAAGGCTGTCTTTCCTACTGAAAGTCTCAACAGTTAATCTACACAGGCACACTATAACCGCGCATGTAGAACATTTGTGAAAACCCTCAAAGCCACAATGTACAGTAGCCCACAATGGTAATTTTTGATTAAAAGCAGACTCAGCAACTAAACATGTATCAATCGAAAGCTCATCATCAGCTTATTAACCTTTTAAGGTCTCCAGTATCATTCTGTACCATGCCCAAAAAGAACACGAGGTTAGATTTTATTTTCTCCAGCTTTTGCTATAAACCGAAGTATATTTTATATTATTTGTGTGCTGCTTTCATTGTCGTCTATAATATTCAGCTACATTTCCAAAGGCCCCATTTTTATGGAAACACACAATAAAAAATGTGCCAGTTTTCTAGAAATTAAAAAGACATAAAATCTATCAGTCTGCAAAGCATTGACGGTGGTGTAAATATTTTGAGCAGAGTCAATACATGATGAGAACTGACCTATGAAACAACTGATGAAATTACATTTTGGCACAGTCTGATTTGTTTTACTTAGCATCAAGCAAAACACTGGCAACAGCACAAACTCCTACTCTGCAGAGATTTACAGATTTCTGGCATCATAACTAGAGGTGAATCAGTGGTCTGCAAGCCATGTTTATATCACATTTTCATGCACAATAAAAGAATAATGGAGTAGAAATTGAGCAACTATGGAGCGTTATTTCTTCCACCCTTCAGTCATCGTGTATTTGTAAAAATCATGGGGAAATTCCGTTCCTTGTTCAGATGTTTCTTCAACAGTAGATTTTGTTTTGCGTTTATTGTTACTTTTAACTCTTAATATGTGTGAAACAGACATGGTCACTATCCACTGAAATGTGTACAGATCTCAACCACTCACAAATGGCACAATACACTTACTGTTCCATTAATTTTAA